>OY755239.1:14891704-15284204 GCA_963576725.1 Azorinus chamasolen
ATTCCATATGCTAAGCGGCAAAATTAGTGCTTTCCTTAAACATTGCTCTTTCTTGTCGCTGCAAGACCGCGAATTTGAAAAAACGCTAGAGCGAAACGATGTGACTCCCGCCAGGATGCATAGACGTATATAGGGGGCTCTGTATTCGTTAATCTTTTCAACAAAAACGCGAATTATGGTTAAACACTATCTAAAAACATTAAACTCGCCGCAATTAAAACGGTGCTTACTATTTCCAGTCAGCTACGAGGCGCCAGTTTTCTTTCCCCAACTTTCCTTTTGAACGGATGCGACCATTTTGCTGTGACCCGGCTCATAACCTATTCGAAATGCAAATTGACTACTACTTCCGGGCCACAGCGTTTTGGCCACGTCCGTTCAAAACGAAAGTAGGAGAAAGAAAACTGGCGTCTCATAGCAGACTACACATAGCCAGCACCGTTTTAACTGCGGTAAGTTGAATGTTTTTCGAATGTGTTTCAGCATAATTCGCGTTTTTGCTGAAAAGTTTAACGAATACAGATCCCCCTATATACTTCTATGCATCCTGGCGGGAGTCACATCGTTTCGCTCTAGCGTATTTTCAAATTCGCGGTCTTGCAGCGACAAGACGGGGCAATATTTAAGGAAAGCACTAACTGTGCCGCTTAGCATATGGAATTTGGAACTGATCAAGACCAAAATGATTAAAATCGGTGTTCAATTGGCTTTGCTGTAAGACTTTGAAAAACATGACTGTTGTATTTTCCGCAGCTGATCTGTCGAAGTTAGATACCTTTCAATACATATATAGACCCGATAGGAATTTTTTTCCGGGTCGTGTATTTCTTGTTTTTCGGAGTAGTTTAAGGTTCAAATAGATAGTTTTAGGCTAGTTTAACATACTTCGATCACAATTATTTTTTTATTTTTTTTTTTTTGGGGGGGGGGGGGGTTGTTGTTTCCATGGGTGAGACCAAGCATGCGTCGAGCACCTTTGTACAGAGCAACAGCTAAAGATGCGTACTCAATACTAACATTGCCATTTCTCCACCAAACCCGACGCTGTGACTACTCTTTAGAATAGTCTTAAAGAGACGATTGTAAATAGTGGTCACAAAACGGGGTTTGGTGGAGAAATAACCTTGAAAATGTTTTCATTTACGCCTCTTATCTGGAGCTCTGGCCTATAATTATTTTAACCCTTCGCTTGCTAATCGCGTCAATATACCTACCTGTAAATAGTGAAGACCCATATGAGACAGCTCCTGCAGGAGCTGTCTCATCAGGGTCTGCACTATTTACAAATTGATTGTGCAACCAGTGCACTCCACAGCAGTGATTGCACAGCGAAATATTTGTACACAGTGAAGATATATGTAATTATACAACAGGGCATGGGTAAAGAAGGAGAAATGTATTTTAATATTCAGCAAGCGAAGGGTTAAGTACATGTATATAAATTTATTTCAAACATTTAACCTTTCAGTCATATTCTTCTGTGGAACCATATCATACTTGTTACAGCTATAGCATTGCATCGCAACTATTACACACAGGAGACTGTATATTGGTATAGCCCCATTGTCTAATACCACTGATTTTAACCCTTTACTCCATGAATATTCATGTAAAAAATAATGAAAGTCATCGTGAATATTATTCAGATTAGTTGTTACAATAGCGCCCAGAAACAAGAAGTTCTGGCCATGACAGAAACTGTAGAATCATTTCTATATTATGTCAAAAACAAACAGAACAGACTCTGATCAGTCGTCTGACCTGGGTCTACTCTGGTTACAAAGGCGAAGGAATGCGTATTTAGGGAGTAAAGAGTTAATTACGTACACACCATTAGAATCTCTTTGATGATTAATGAATGTTCATACAGGAAAAAAAGTCCATCGGCGGTAAACCCATTCCCCCACACTGACGCCTTTTGACGCCTCTGATAAACCCATTCCCCCATACTGACGCCTTTTGACGCCTCTGATAAACCCATTCCCCCACACTGACGCCTTTTGACGCCTCTGTAGAGGTCATATTTTGAAACCATTGTGATAAATAGAGCATTTGCTCCTATGGAGCAAATGCTCTATTTATCACAATGGTTTCACACTACTCAATTTTATAAAATAATTATTATATTTTTGCTAGTAAATGCTCCTTTTCGGTAGATTTATTCAAAAAGGCAATGTCTAAAATAGCCTATGAGTATGAGGTAATGGGCTCAACTTGCTAGATGATTTTGAATGACGAGCAGTGTAGACCCTGATCAGAGGGCTCCGCCAGAACCCTCTGATTTGGGTTTACACTGTTTGTAAATGACATTGCATGGGTATCCCGTATTCAACGGGTTCACTAAACAGGACGATTTGAAGAGCAAGTGGTTGCTTAATGTAGGACGAAAGTAATCCAGAAAGTTCCTATGCGTCATACGTTAAGCTACCACCTGCCTTTGAAACACATTTTCATCCTATTGGTCGCTTGGGATGTTTAATTTTAAATGAATTTGCAAAAGATTTCTTTTTGTTCACAGCTGTTGGCCGAGAAAACGGTCAGTATATACATGTAGGCCCATCCTCGTCCTCTTTTACTATTACTGGGCTATTTATGTCCACAGTTCGTTCGTTACACGACAGGGATTTGAACTTCTTGGCTCGTTATTTTCTAGGTATGCATGTCAATGCAAATCAATCCATTGAACTCAATTATATTACATTTGCAAAATTGACATCTGCTTAAAGGCTCCTAACGAGCATTTCAACACCAGTGTCAAAGAGGAGCATTCTGCATTACTTTTTTCCTGTATTAAGCAACCACCTGCTTTTAAAGACACCCATGTCTATTCATTAAGTGGTCGCATTAGAGGGGTTTTACTGTACTTCAGAATAAGCTTACTATTTAGTTTATGACACTTATTACGTAGCTGTTTTTGTTCTACACAACTTCTCCTGGTATGGGCATTTGGAATTTTCATGTGAGGAAGCCTTCAAGCTGGCTTGTAGTAGGTCGGTGGTTCTCACCGAAACAATGCAATTTGTTCCGTACATGGAAGAACCTCTGGGTCCTTCACCCACCTGTAATTAGCTGGACGTCGTGATAACGACGTAAAACCCGATAAAAACCAAACCAATCAGCCAGGGTTGCCACAAACCAGAGGAAACAAAATTCCCTGACAATTCCCTGACATAATTTCACCTTTCCCTGACACATTACGTCGCGAAATTTCGTATTTCTGTCATAATTTCTGTCATACTTTATTAAATTTTAAAATACATGTAGATGACATTCATTCTCGTTTTTTTTTAAATTCCCCGACAATTCCCTGACATTTGCCTATATTTTCAAATTTCCCTGACAGTTCTCAAAATTCCCTGACAATTCCCTGACCTTGAAAAAAAATTTTCCCCTGACTTTTCCCTGACACATGGCAACCCTGAATATACACAATTATCTTACTAATAAAACACAATAATGATTTACCGAAGTCTAAATGTTGGATGAAAGCATTTATTTAACCTTGTCCCTGTTGTGACTATATTCATGCAAGAAATAGTGACATCATGACTATTTGTGAGAAAAACTTTCATAATGGCATATATACATGTACGACAGGATGTTGCGGTGTGGGTACATACTGTACCGTAAGCTATATTATAAGTATACACCCAAAACAAAGCAGACCCTGATCAGACGGCTCCTACAGGAGTCGTCTGATCTTGGTCTACTTTGTTTGCAAAGGCGTGAAAAAAGGTTGTATGAAGGAAATGCTTAGTAATTCCAAAGGTATCTGCGATCATCCAGTAGGTCAGCAAGCTTTTCATTAAATGGCCGGTAAAGACGTCGTAATATGTCCCTGGTGTTGTCTTGCATTGGACCTGCCTCAGACTTTCCTTTCGTAATCCGCGTTATCGGGGTGGTGGCCAGTTTGTCTATTTCGGCCTTGGTTAAGTTACCTTGAATATAATTGACAGTTAATAGTAACACATAATTGAGAAAGAGAACCGGTTTACATGTCGTTCCACTGGACTATCTACAACAGGACCTCTCCAAACCGGGCGGTAAATTTAGAATAAATATAAGTTTTATGCCATAGTAGATACTACAGTAAACCCCGCTAATGCGACCACATAAAAGAGGTATAATTATGGGTGGTACATGCAGGTGGTAGCTTAATGCAGGGCGAAAATCATGAAGCTCCTCTAGGAGCTTTCTGCATGACTTTCACCCTGCATTAGGCAGCCACCTGCCTAAATATATAAATTCTTATCTATTAGAATGTCGGTTCAGAGAGGTTTTGCTGTATCTGAATGAAAAGCATTTTCTGAATTCAGGCATTATGTAGCGATCCTAACAGGTGTTTTAACTTTATTGCATGGACCATCTATTAAAATGCACAGAATGCATTAGTTCCGTTTAATGCCTCAATGTATTAACAACTTTCAAGACTTTACCTGAAACTGTCTAGACAATTTACTGAATTTATTCAGAAGTCTCCATAAATGTAGAACGTAGTATAACAATAGCACTAATCATTTTATGTCGCTTTTTGGCACTTTTCAATTACCCATGTGATATTTTGCCCAATACAGAAATATATAAATAAGGACGCGTTTGATCCGATATATCTATCGAACCTATAACACCGGCATTGGATATAAATCATACAATATCGAATACCGGTATGGAGCCTATTTCTATGTGTGTCTGTTTTTCTATCTGTTCGTTCATTTGCCTGTATTTCCGTCTGTCTGTCTGCTACTTTAACACTAGGAGATAGAAGTTGAAACTTAACTGATACAGACCTGATATTTGGTACACAAAACAGTATAATTTTCAGCTTGGTTACAAAACTTAAAATACAGAAATGCTCTCAAATGTTTTACTACGCATATCTAGAAACACGCGTGACAGCTTAATGCATGTCAAAATTAATGCTGAAAGCTCCAACAGGTGCTTTCAGCATTACTTTAGACCTGCTTTGATCTGCTAAACTAAGAAATTATCCAGATCATTAATCGGATAACTCGAACTTCTGTTATCTGGAACTAATGTGTGTGGTCCCTAGAAGTTCGAGATAAAATTGAAGAACAAAAGTGAAATGATACTTACGAACGTTTAGAAATTGGAACACGTTTTGCATGTAAGTAGTGATGTCTTTGTGATAGTCTTCAGTGCGAAATATCAGAATCTGTTTTCTGGGGAATACGTCCAGCCAGTCTTTCATAAAAATATAGTAGAATCCCATGTGGAGTCTCGACTGTAAAAATAAACCAGAATCAGAGCACAAGAAAAGGATGCGCATTCCACTTCTCCACCAACCCTATGTTGTGGCATCTTAGAATATGTGATATTTGAATGCATGAACTGCGTAACAAGAATAAGTACCATTCCTTAACAAACTGCGTACACCCAGTATATTGTAGAGTTTGACACACGTGCGTGTCTCCAATAGTTCATAATCAGACAATGCAATTCAGAAATGTTCAAACGGTGACTTGCTCAATGTTGTTATAAATTCTGTCTGCATATCCACAAAACGCATACCGTTTTAGTGGTTTCCAACGTTCTTAGAATACAACGCATGTCATTCAGCAACTTAATAAAACATACACTCATGTATCAAAGTATATACATGTATATCGTAGCCGCCAGTGTATAGGCTAAGCCCTATAAACATTCATCATTCCATGACCGAGTAGGTAATTAGTGGTGCTCGGCGAGTAACTCGGCGTCTCATCAGGATCAGATGAGTTTGTACATTATATTGAACACACCTTTTATTTTGCAAAAAAAACCCAACAACAACAAAAAAGAGACAAATTCCTGTGCAGACTGAAGGTTGAAAAGGGGTTAGTCAAGTGTGAGGGGGTTTGTGGGGGTAATTTACATTCTGACTTGGTTGAAGGTGGGATAACCGTGAGGTTGGTACCCACAAACCTGGTATTAAGCTCCCAGTAGCCTTATTTGGCTAGTAAACGTTCCAAGGGAGTACCACTACTGCTTTCATCCTACGGGCTACTTTGTTTTTTATATAGGACTTATTTTATATCTTTTTGTTCATTCGTCATATTTTGACTTGTGATTTGTTGTTTCATTATGATGATGTTTAGTGCAATACCCTATTGTGCATGGCGCTGCCTGTAGAGCTGTATAAAACCGACACCTGTCTCCAAGACCGACGATATTTATACCACATTTACCATCCGGTTTAGAGAGGTTTTACTGTATTGGTATACGAGTCTTTATTTATACCTTACTGCTTATATGTAATAACCTTTCACATGGTCAATATCCATGTAAGATATTAGCTGAGTTTTTATTTTTATACAGTAAAAACCCGCTAATGCGACCACCAAAAAGGAGCATAATTCTGGGTGACAGAGGCAGGTGGTAGCTTAATGCAGGACGAAAGTTATGCAGAAAGCTCCTTTCTGCATAACTTTCGTCTTGCATTAAGACCACCTGCTTTAAACGACACCAGTGTGGCTGTTTATTAAGTGGTCGCATTAGCGGGGTTTCACTGTAATGTAAAATGTTTTACTTTGAACAAAACTGTACAATCAGATCTACATCATGGCATAAGCAAACAGAGCAGACCCTGATCAGACGGCTCATACAGGAGCCATCTGATTTGGATCTACTCTATTTACAAATGCCAGGAAAAGCGTTTATATGAAAGAAACGGTTAAACTCAGAATCTTCACACCCTCTTTTGTATTTACTTATCTATATGTATATTGTAAGAGCTAAAACTATGACATGATTTGAAGGAAAGCTTCAATGTATGCAATAATTCTTATTAGCTACAATCTAAATATGCCTCTGGTCGGAAGGGTGGACTTTACACATACAATTTATTTCCATCCTTGGTGGATAAGGGTTGTAAGGCCATTTCGTCATCAGGCACACTTTAACATACGTCAAAACCCTTTACTCCATGAATATTCAGGTCAGTAATTATGACATCATAAATATTGAGTTGATTAATTGTTATAGAAGTACATGGTCAAAGGACGTTTAGGCCATGGTAGAAACGGTAGAATAAGATCTATGGTATATCATAAACAAACAGAGCAGACCCTGATCAGACGGTTCGCAGACTAGTCACGTCCTGGGCGTCTCATCTGCCATACGACCATATGACCATTAGCTTCGGCCAAACCACTCTGCTTTCATTCTCAGTCTTGTTATAATTTCTATTTCTTCGGGATCATTAGTTTTGATGGCATAAGCTTTGAAAATTGAATACTGCTTAAGCCGGTGCTAGGGGGCGTGAGTAGTATTGCACCTTTAATTACTACTCCCGAACAGACTCAATAAAACCGAGTCTGCAATTTTCTCTTTTAGCATTGCTACTTTTGCTTACGAAGGATCTCCCACTTTCAGTATATGTTGTCATTTGGTGGGCTATCAGCTTCGGCCAAACCACTCTTAGTATTCCGGATATCATGTTATTCGGGTCTGTGCTTCAATGAATATGCATCAAAGTTATAGTTTGCTGCACCAAGGTACACTCAATAAAATAGGTGTAGGTATGGGGCGCCATGCTTTCTTCAAAGTTATAGTATGCTGCACCAAGGTACAACCAATACAATAGGTATAGTAGGTATGGGACACTATGCTTTCATCAAAGTTATAGTTTGCTGCACCAAGGTACAATCAATACAATAGGTATAGTAGGTATGGGGCACCATGCTTTCTTCGGGTCCACATAGTTGTACTTTACTTAAGCCTTAAGGTGCCAACGTGCTATTTTGCGGCGCCACTTTGCATAATACACTGTGCTTGAATTGCTGAGGGTGCCAACGTGATGTTTTGCCGTGCCACTTTGCATTATACACTGAAGTTGCTGAAGGTGCAAACGTGCTATTTTGCGGTCCCACATTGCTACATTATTCATTGGGCTAGATTTGCAGATTGCCAATGTATTTGCTAATAACTACGATGTGGTTAAGATAAGTTTGATATTGACATCTGTGGCAGTGAAGCTGCTAATAATTGATTTGCATTTGCTTCAGTGAATTGTGATATTTACATTTGGTGCAGTGAATTTGCTAATAACTGATGTACATTTACTTCAGTGTATTGGTACTTTACCTTTTGTATGCGACAATATTTGGGGTTCACGCCCACTGTGACACATCGGCCAGTAATAGGTTAAAGAATAAAAAGTTAAATCTGTTTGAATTGTTTGTCAAGTTTCTTTGTCAGAGAACCAATACCCAAGTAATGGAAAATAACTCCATTGAATGTGTAGAACCATATAGTGTAAAAACACCTTAATTAATTATAAGAGAAGCTGTCTCAGGCTAAATTTTCTTTATAGGAAATAAGAGAAGGCGGCTGGCCCAGGTTCAGCATTCTTCCCTTTCTGTTATGCAGTTTGCCTCCCAAACAAGTAAAGGATTCACAATGTTTCACATCCAGTGATTTAGTGAGTAAATACTAAAGTTGGTATCATGGATCTTAGGTATATTGGTGTTGATAACCCACAGAGACAAACCCAATGCTAGGCGGAATACGTACAGTAACATTGAGCTGAAGCGATCTGTTATACAGACATCCGCGAAGCGACGAATGGCGGGTGCATTTGTGTAGAATGGCAATGGAATGTCTAACAGCCTTGTCAAACCCAGACGCTGTTAGATTGCCCCTCCGTCGATGAAAGAAGTCGCTGTACAATCTGGTGTAATAAAAACAAATTCTAATGCAACATTTTTGTAACACGCATTCTGATTGGTCCACGTGACAAAATTTGAAGCATATAAACCACCGATATACTGTCGGAAAAATGAATATACTGTCGGAAACCGAATCACTAGAAAATTTACTACGAAATATTCATACGCGCATTCATAGTAAAATTGAATGAATGGGTCTGAATGAACGAAGACACTGGCTGAATGAAATGTCAAATGTTTTCAATTTGCTTGTTTTATTCAACACACTTTATGGTTGTAGTCAATGTGAGTCTGGCGATTCTACTCAAATATCTATGGCAAAGTCCCACAAGTTGATCATGAGTCCATTTATTTCACATGTTGATCTAATTCACTGTCCTTGAACAATCGTTTCTCTTCCTCTATTCTGTTTTGCTGTGTATGTGGCACCTGCACCCTGTAAATATAAGATTTAAGGTATATAACCATGTAGCTGTGATCGAGATATATATCCATGCTGAAACAATTTAAGAAGAACCTGACAACACTTAAACATTACCAACCGATCACAGACAATGATCTGAAAACACTAAAAAACTCAGGTTTCCTCTCTGCCATAAATCTCAAATCTTTCCAAAGAAAAGTGGTTTGACATAACCATGAATTTCGCTCTTCTTAGTATACATAGAAAACCTAAGATCTCTGACAAAAGTACAATTTATGATTCATGCAGGATTGAGGAAACATGTCCTGTAAATCTCTGAAAACATACCTGATAAAACTGCACCCGTGATCGAACCATTTCATTCAGTAACCCAAACGTTCAGTCGATTATGAAGAATCATATACACATCCAGGCCTGTTGGTGAGCGTGTGCTGAACGAAATGATGAAAACAATTTCTGCTGAGGCTTGTTTCGCCAAAAGTTTTAAAACACAAATCACTGTGTCCGAGAGACCGCAATCATGCACTAGCTGTTGGCCTATATGCTGGTGTCAAAACCAGGGAAATAATGAAAAAGTCCGGTCGGTCATCAGAATGAAGCCAGTGTCCGAAGCTATAATGCCGACTCGTCCGACAATCAGAAGCGGCAGTATTCTTCAATTCTTCAAGGACAATCCCATAATGAGAATTCGCCCCACCCACACTAGACCACTCGAGGGCTCGTTGCAAATTCCAAACATGCCTGTAGATTGTCGCTCCTGATAATTTCCATTTGCACGTCCACTATGCCTTTCATCATTCTCATCAAATACACCAATCAGCCAAAGTATCTTGAATATGCAACCAGTTCCACATTGCAAACAATTTAAAAATAAATAATTCCGTTGTCCATGTGCACAATTATTGTGGAATTTCGAGCAATGTCGAGGTCAAATTTGATTCATCTTTCGTAGTTTTGAAAGGGACCTACCGTCAGAAATTCAAAGGACCATGACTTAACGGTTTTCATTTGTGAAAATCAAAGCATCAAGTGAAACCACCAGTTTTTGGTATATTAAATATAAGCACAATTGCTTGGTTCCGGGAGAACTATTTTCTATATGCGTAATGCGGAGATATGCGGTGTTTCATGACGTCATGTTATGACGACAGAGAGAAAATATCAAAGGACTTAAAGTATTGTTTGTTTTTTACCATCTGGATCTATGGTTTCATTAGAATAGGGATAACCGTTGCGTATTTGAAGATTTGCAGCAGTATATCGGTGGTTTATATGTCGCAAATAATCGTTTTACATGCTCCGCTAACGCGTCGCATGTAAAACTAAATTTGCGACATATAAACCACCGATATACTGCTGCAAATCTTCAAATACGCAACGGTTATCCCCTAACTAATAACACTTTACTCCATGAAATAATGGCAACATGCATATTACATTATTTATATATCAGTATATGAACACAGGAAATATTGGTTATAACAGAAACTAAAAAATCACATTTATATTGTACCATGGGCATACAGGGCTGACCCTGATCAGATGACTTCTACAGGAGCCGTCTGATCTGGGTCTACTCTATTTGCAAAGGCGTAGAAAGTATAGCTATAGAGTAAACTGTCATAAAAAATAAGTTACAAAGTTTAAATAAAGATTGCAATAATAACAGTGTTTTACTGGCGCAGACCCAATCTTCACACGTTTTGTTATTTTGTATTGTCATTTTAAAAAAATGAAAATATCTCTTCAGGAGTTATGTTTCTGTATTTTACATACTTTGAGTCTCACAAGTCCATTTGCACTATACCCAGGGCTTTTCTCCTTCAAATGTATGGGCCTTTAGGCCGTTTAAAGGCCCCTTCCCCTCATACAATTTCTTTAAAATCATGCACTTTTCCCCAAACACTAACTTGAAGGAGAGGGGATACGTTTATTTACATTGTTTGTCTTTTAGGGTGGGGATGGAATAAGTGTGAGTTGCACTATACCCAGGCCCCTTCTCCACTTGATGAAAAAAAGCCCTGATACCAATAGGATACAGGCAGCTACATATAATAGAGAATGAAGCTTCCTTTTCAGTCCGAGGCAAAAACACCGAGTACAATGTAGCCACATACTGTTCTTTTAACAAACAAAGTTGTAGACGCTTGTGCTGTTGCACAACATGAAAAAGCAGGAGCTTTCAGCATTACTTTAGACCTGCATTAAGCTATGAACTTAAGGAATTATCCAGATCAGTAATCAGATATCTCGAACTTCTGTTATCTCGACCTAATTTATGTGGTCCATTGAAGTTCGAGATATCGAAGTTGAACTGTATGATTCAGGAGCACAATCAGATTCAATGCTTATAAAGCTTTTTAGTTGAGTCTCAGTTTGTTTATAACTCAGAAGCACAATCAGGTTCAATGCTTATAAAGCTTTTGAGTCTGAGTTGTTCTCAAGATTTTGATTGGTTAGATTTGAGCCAAAGGACCAAAACCTGTTTTGAAGGGGGTAAATAAAAACAAATCGCTTCAATTCAACATGGAAACAAACAGATCGAACTTGAGCGGTTTACCTTTCAACAGGATCCCTGAGTAAAACCAACAGTTTTACATTCGGGTTGACGTGTTTCATTAAATGCGGCGTGATAAACTTTGGCTCCCGTAGCCCTTGGTTCTGGGGGATATGTACCCAGCCGCCCATACAGAACAGGTCTCGAGGATTTCCGTCACCTGGGGAGATACATGTTTAAATGTAACATAGTAGGGGTTCTTTGTAATTGTCACTTGTTGAATGTGGCTGCTTAACCCTTGCCCTGTTCTATATTTAGTCAAAATTTCAATACCTACTGAATGTTCATGGACAAAATAGTTAGAATGAAATATGAAAGATGGAACATAGTAGCCATTTTAGAAAGTAAAGAAACATATTTTTCAATTTCCATTAGCAAAAAGAGCCGATCCTGATCAGACGGCTCCTATACTCCTTTTTGCATATGCGTGAATACACGTTTATATGAAGGAAATGGTTAATAAATTCCTGAATAACCTTTAGATTGCATTTGGCTATCATCGTCTAAAATGTTCCATACAAACAGAGTAGACCCATAGTTTCCCCGGCAAATTCTTGTATAGATACTAAACACTTGTCAGAGAGATAATCCTTTCGGAGTCACAGCTATTGACTTATGTGTAGTAATGTATGGCTTTGATATTTTAGCACAATTTACCCGTCGCGTATTGTCTGTTTTTTCAATAGATACGCATTTCTAAGATGTTACAAACAGACTTGTCCTAGATCAAACGGCACTTGTAGGAGCCATTTGATCAGAGGCTGCTTTGTTTGCTTATAGAAGTAAATACAGACATGTACATGTAGATTTGAATCTACAGATTCTGCCATGGAAAATAGTTGCTGTGTTCATATGTCATCATAAATATTCTGCTTATTCCTGTTTTATATTTATTCCAAATTCAAATACCAACTGAATATTCATTAACAAAATGAATATAATGAAATATGGAAGGTAGAACATTGTAGCCGTTTTAGAAAGTAAAGAAACAAATTTATCAAATTATATTAGCCAACAAAGCAGACCCTGATCAGAGGGATCCTATAGGAGACTCTGATCTAGTATACTCTGTTTGCAGATGCGTGAAAACAAGTTTCTATGAGGGAAAGGGTTAATCTAGGAATACCATGCCTAGGTTAGCTTTATTTGGTAGAAAATATTCAGGGTTATTCGGTGTCTCAACTTGTTTGAAACTGAATCAAATTGTGAACAATTTATGAAATTGTGAATAAAATTTGAACTTGCCAGTATAATCTTCTTTTTACAGTATACATGTAAATACAGTCAAACCGTATCTTTGAAAGCTTGATGTCTTCGCAGAGGTTGGTAAACTAGTATAATACATTTTACTTCAGATGATTGTGATATTTGTTTTTATCGGGGCTTTACGTCACTTTTACAGTATTTCAGTCATATTGAGACGTCCAGCTAAAGATCCCTGTTTGTTCCATGAGCAGAACAAATTACATTCAATTTGTTTCGTGTATAGAATATATGGGTAGAACCACTGACTAACCGTAAGTCAGCTGGAAGGCTTCCTCACGTGAACAATCCAAATAACCAGGCCGGGATTCGAACCAAGGTGGTACATTAAGTGATTGTGATTGCGACAAAACGTCTTGGACGCAGCACTGTGCTGGCTTACACATTCAGCATCATCTCGAAAACACATCTTAACGTATTGGCTGATTTGTCTTAACCCTTTCCTTCTTATAAACTTTTTTTCATGCATTTGCAACAGAGTAGATCCATATTAGACGGCTCCCATAGGAGCCGTTTGATAAGGGTTTGCTCTATTCGCTAATGGAATTTGAAAGATATAATTCTTTACTTTCTAAAATGGCTACAATGTTTCACCTTCCAATTTATGTTGTAACTATTTTGTCCACGAGTATTCAGTAAGTATAGGGATTTAGAATAACCATAGAACAGGGAAAGGGTTAACCATTTCAAGGCTGAACTATCAGAGTGAAATGACCAATCAGTGTTTGACTATAGAACCCAATCAGTTTAACCCTTTACTCCATAAAAACGCCTTTCTACACTTTTGCAAACGGAGTAGAATTTGTTCAAACGAAACGTGTAACATGACAAACAGTACAGCCCCTGATAAGATGGCTCCTCTAGGAGTAATCTCATCTGAGTCTACACTGTTTACAAAGGACATTAGTGACTAGTTTTTTGCACTGAAATGCTTAATTGTCTTTAGTTTTAAATCTCCGAACATGTTAACAACACTTTCTAAGCCCCATTGTAAACGGTATCGATCTGCTGATACACGCATTATCCCCTTACTGTATAAAAACGCCTTTCTACATCTTTGCAAACAGACTAGACGCAGATCAGACGGTCCCTATAGGAGCCATCTAACGAGGATCTGCTCTGGTTACTTATGAATATGAAAATGGTGTACATATGATTATTGTCAACCTTCCTTTTGTTCATGTGGCATATAAAAATAATCTAATCGATATAAATAATGTCATTATTTCTCACATAAATAGTCAAGGGGTAAAGGTTCATTTAACATATCTCACCTGTGATGAGGTCCTCAGAGGGCATTTTCTGAATTCTCTTTGACGCACTGGAGAAATACTGCAAGTACCGATTAAAGTTCTCAATCTTGTATGACCTGTCAATCATATGTCCTGTGTAAAATATAAATTGCGAATAAAAGGTTTTTCTATGACGAAACATTCATGAAATGGATTTTCTTGCATTCTGTACACTGGGGGTTGCTTAACGCAGAATTAAAGCATCGTAGAAGGAGCTCTATGCATTGCTTCCAGTCTGAATTTAACTACCACCAGCATTTCGACAAACAAGAGGGCCAGAATGGCCCTGAAGCGCTCACCAGACAGTCAGAGGAGAAGATTTCAAAGTTTTCACTATATGTTTCTATAGAAAACTAGCCTGCCCTGGGGCGGGGCTCATTTTAACCCAAGAGGCACAATTTATATAACTTTTGTAGAGGACCTGAACGTGATGCTATGTGCCAAATATGAAAGCTAAGAACCTTCCAGTTTAAGACGAGAAGATTTTCAAAGTTTTCACTATATGTTTCTATTGAAAGTGGCTACCCCTGGGGCGGGCCAATTTTCACCCAAGGGTCATAATTAATATAACTTTTGTAGAAGACCTGAACATGATGCTATGTGCAAAATATGAAAGCTGAGAACCTTCCAGTTTCAGAGAAGAAGATACTCAAAGATTTCACTATTTGTTTCTATTGAAAACTGCCCACCCCTGGAGCGGGGCCAATTTTGACCCTGGGATGGGGCCAATTTTGACCCTGGGGCCATATTTTATACATATTTTGTAGAGGACCTGGACATGATGCTATGCGGCAAATATGAAAGCTGAAAACCTTCAAGTTTCAGAGGAGAAGGTTTTCAAAGTTTTCCCTACATGCATTTATTTCTATTGAAAAGTGCCCATCCCTGGGGTGGGGCCAATTTTGACCCCAGGGCCATGATTTATATGACTTTTGTAGAGGACTTGAACATGATGCTCTGTGCCAAATATGAAAGCTGAGAGACTTGCAGTTTCAGAGAAGAAGATTTTCAAAGATTTCACTATTTGTTTCTATTGAAAACTGCCCACCCCTGGAGCGGGGCCAATTTTGACCCTGGGATGGGGCCAATTTTGACCCCAGGTCCATAATTTATATAACTTTTGTAGAGGACATGAACATAATGCTATGTGCCAAATATGAAAGCTGAGAACCTTCTGGTTCAAGAGGAGAATATTTTCAAAGTTTTACTATATGTTTCTACTGAAAACAAGGCACCCCTGGGGCGGGGCCAATTTTGACCCCAGGGGCATAATTTATATAACTTTTGTAGAGGACCTAAAGATGATACTATGTGCCAAAGATGAAAGATGAAAACCCTGTATATTCAGAGGAGAAGATTTTTAAAGGTTCAAATTGTTGACGACGGACGACGAACGACGCACGACGCACGCCGACGGACGACGGACAACGGGTGATCACAAAAGCTCACCCTGAGCACAAAGTGCTCTGGTGAGCTAAAAAAACATACAAAGTAAATATCTCTAATGCGACCAACACAACTACTTCTAATTCTGAGTCTTAAAGGTAGGCCGTGGCTTAATGCAGGATAAAAAGTTATACAAGGGGTTTCTATGGGAACTTTCTTCATTACTTTGGTCCCGCATTAAGCAACCACCTGCTGTTTAAGAACTAGGTTGTCCGTATTAATTTGTTAAGTGGATTTTAAACACACAAAAGGGGGGAAGCATTTATGTTCTAATGAAACAGCAGGTTATTTCATGTCTCAAGCTAATAGAAATGTCTGAAAGAGTTGTCACGAGTTTGTTCAATAAAGGATTCAGTACCATAGCACTAAGTTATTTAACAATTTCCTTCGTATAAACGCCCGTAGAGGCCGTCCGATCATGGTCTGCTCTGTACGCTAATATAACTTGATAAATCCGTTTCTTTAGGTTGAACAATGGTTACGATGTTCTACCTTCCATATTTCATTATAACTATTTTGTCTGCTTCAAGTTTTAGATTGGGCCCTTATTCAATATCTTTTAAAAACGATAAATAAAGTGTCAAATAGTCTGGATACTGATGATATGCCGAGTTACCAGTGTGTTTCATCTGGATCTAAACTGTTTACATTTGAGATCACAGACCCGTCCTCATGGCATTGACAGTATGATTTTAAACGTATAGTACTTGCCGTATCTTCTGCAGGACCACCAAAACGTTTCTTTCTCTAGATAGCCGTCATTGTGGAGAATACTAGGGTGGAGTAGAATTCTTGTAAACAAGTCTGTTGTTCCAGACTTTCCCATTCCAATTAATTGAAAGTATGGCATACATACAAAGCTTCCGTTTCGGTGCCAACATGGGTTCTTGTATTTTTTCAGGACTTTTGGCGGTTGCTGAAATTAAATTACTACAAATCAAGTTTCGGCTTAAACTGCTGCTGGACTTCATAGCAGCTTAACCCTTTGCTTGTTCAGTAAATAATAATGATATTTGTGCGAAATAATGAAATCATGAATATTTACTTGCTGAACTTCATAATGGTATATGAGCACATTAACCCTTCGCTTGCTATTCACGTCAATATATCTACCTGCAAATAGTGAAGACCCATTTCAGACAGCTCCAGCAGGAGCTGTCTCATCAGGGTCTGCACTATTTACAAGTTGATTGTGCAACCAGTGTACTCCACAGCAGTGATTGCACAGCGCAATACTTGTACACAGTGAAGATATATGTAATTATACAACAGGGCATGGGTAAAGAAGGAGAAATGTATTTTAAAATTCAGCAAGCGAAGGGTTAATTTTTACCGTGTGGTCGAGGTTGTAAATACGTGAAAAGGAAAGCTAGTTCTAATCCTAGGCCTGGCACGTGTTTTTCCTTTGCTGTAAGTATTGGAGTTTGTATGCTTATTTAGCAGTAGCTATGAAATAAGTAGTGAATCTCGTATGGTGCTAGACGCTTTGTGATTTATCATAAATTAGTTTTACTTGTGAACAGCACTTCATGTGATAATCGATCAGCAAGTGAATACCATTGATCTGTGACTAACGTAATGTGTATTATTGGTGTTATACATGGATGTTATGCATCATGGCTCATTAAAACATTCGCCCCTTTTCTGCTATTATTTTATATAGTCATGTTTTCTCCATGTATCTGTTACTAAAAAGTACCAAACAATATTGCACAGTCCCTTGTTCTTCTATCCTGCTCAAAGATATGTTAAGCAGCCATTTACGCTTGCTTAAAACCTTGCTTGTACCGCCGTACGCAAGTTTAAAAAAATCTTCAATATCCTTAAACCAGATACATCCGCTGTCTTATTGACCGTGTCGGAAATAGACAAGGCTTTCCGATTGTTCGATAGGACTACCTATGATAAGAACTGTACCTTGAGACACATCAAGTACAGTAAAACCTCTCTAAACCGGAATTCTAGTACAGAAGAATTTAGATATTTTATGCAGGTGGCTGCTTAATGCAGGGTGAAAGTCATTCAGAAAGCTCCTAGAGGAGCTTTCTGAATGACTTTCACCCTGCATTAAGCTGCCACCTGTCTCCAAGACCAATATTTAAACTAAATTTTACGTCCGGTTTAGAGGGTTTTTACTGTAGACCATGTTCTGCTAGAGAGTCACTGTCAGACTGCGTTTGCTATTAGTGTTTGCACAGTTTAACTCTCATCACCGTCGGCAGTGTGTCGTCGGCACCGTCAGACTGCCAATGCATGGTGGCAAAAGTTAAATTGTGCAAACAATAACAAGACTGCTGGTTCATGTTAAAAAAAGTTCGTACTGCATTCTCTAGGCTACATTATATATCTGATGCAGCGACTTGAATCACATTATAGCTGAATTGAAATTATCCGAATGCGATCACACGATATATGTCCAATTGTAGCTTTTCAGACAAGTAAATGTAGGATAAAAGAAATGCAGAAAGCTTCCATGATAGTTTTGCAATGTTTTTGTAAGTTTTGTTATCAAATGCAACATCCATATACCTTCTTGTGTTCATCTTACATTATCGCTCAAAATAATGATAAAATCGCGTTTTCCTAATGATTTATGTATGTGTGTATGTATTATCCATGATACAAAATTAATGTTTTATCGATCGTAACTAATCAGCTAATGAAAGTGCGATTTATTATCATACTGTCATATTGTCATAACTAAATTGTGAAAACACAACTCGCCGTGATGGGCGTCAGGTGGTCACGTTTCATGTACCTTTATCACTATCACGTGACGTCATTCACGTGTATGTGTGTATGGTAATGTGTAACCGAATAATTGTCAGCACAATTCGTAAACGGTAAAAATGTCAACAAACCCTGGATAATCTTAGCTTATTACACCGTTTATATTACATATTATTATATGTAAAATATCACGATTTTGCGCTATATCTATAACTTTAACTTTTTCATTGGGGTTGCTGCCACATGTGCTAGGGGTGTGTCCATTTCACAAATACTGCTTATAAATACCTTCAAATACGTTTAGACATCATACCTTGACAGTATAAAAAAATGACTATAGTATATTACTATAAATTGATTTTTTCCCAATTTTTAATCCTGTCAAAGTATGACGTCTAAACGTATTTGAAGGTATTTATTTATAAGCAGTATTTGTGAAATGGCCACACGCCTAGCACCAGTGGTTGCTGCAATGGGTGAACTTTGGAAACAAATTGGTTTCCGATGAGATGGCGGGTAACTCGGCGTCTAATCAGGATCCAAACTGACTGAGACACCTCTTAGGTTTCCCAGACAAACTTGTAGGAAAGTCCACTCTAAAACTTATAGCATGCTTACGGATTGGAGATGTTCTGCTGTAAGATAACGGTGTATACTTGCCTGACACAGTAAGTCCTCAACGCCATGGAATGTATCTACGCCATTGCAGGAGTAATTATTGAGCCGATTTGGACGCTGAATATCTTCTGTGTCTGTATCACTTAATGTGATATCGTCTATTAAGGTCAACAGCGCGTCATCCATGGTGCTTCTTAGAGCATTGTGTTTTGGGAACAGCATATGTACAGGAACGAGCCGTGGCGAATGTATAAGATATTCCTTCATAGAACGGGGCATTGTAATGAAACCTAAACAAAAGGCCAGTACTACGAAACTTATACATAGAAAAACTCCAGCATGTCTCTTCGCTTGAAGATTCATTCTAGCTTGCATAAATCCACAATCTTTGTATATTTCTTTGCAAAATTATTTTAAACAAAATCGGTATTAAACATATATATACTTTTTGTATATATTGCTAGCCGAATTTAAGGTATATTTACACACTGTTATAGGCCCAGTCTGGGCGTTAGAATGCCTATGTTACAGTTCGACTAGTGTTCCATACTAACACGTGTCAGCTGTTTCGTCTTCACAAATGACTGTCATAGATATCTCCCTGAAATAAAAAAAACACCCTTGCATTAGAAATGCAGTAAAAACCATTTAAAGCGATAGCCTAAAATGCGTCTATTTCTAGGTCTTAACCCTTTCCCTGTTCTATGTTTATTCCAAATCTCAATACCTACTGAATATTTATGGACAAAATAGTTGTAATGAAGTATGGAAGCTGGAATATTGTAGCCATTTAGACAGAAAAGAAACAGATCTTTCAAATTTCATAAGCAAACAGAGCAGACACTGATCAGACGACTCCAACAGGAGCCGTCTGATCTGGATCTACTATGTTTGTAAATGCGCGATAACACGTTTATATGAGGGAAAGGGTTAAATGCAGACGGCGGTATAATGCATGACAAAATTTATGCAGAAAACTCCAACTGGAGCTTTACTGCATTCTACATTACTTTCGTCCTCCATTAATCAACAGCATGCGTTTAACCATTCGCTTGCTGCTCACGTCAATATACCTACCTGTAAATAGTGAAGACCCAGATGAGACAGCTCCTGCAGGAGCTGTCTCATCTGGGTCTGCACTATTTACAAATTAATTGTGCAACCAGTGCACTCAACAGCAGTGATTACACAGAGAAATATTTGTAGACAGTGAAGATATATGTAATTATACCACAAGGCATGGATAAAGAAGAAGAATTTTCTTTTTAAAATTCAGCAAGAGAAGGGTTAAAGACAAATATATTCATCCAAAAAGATTTCACTTCAGGTGAGATTACCTTATAATCATCCACCAGTGCTAGAGCTCCATATGACGTACATTGTATCGAGTTATTTTTTTACGGAGGTTTAATGCACTACTAGATCTAGTGTATACTGTAACAAATTCAATGGTATTTAATATTCAAAACTATCTTTACCCTTTCGCTGCCAATGCCGGATCTGTGATTGCATATGCAGACAGTTTGGATCCAGATGAGACGCCGAGTAACTCTGCGTCTCACCAGGATCAAAACTGTTTGTTACTGTTACTATGTTTTAGAAACCAAAAAGGAAAAAAATCAATAAAATGAAAATTTGTAGCAGACGACAAAATTAGCAGACGACAGAGTTTGGCAGCGGAAAGGTTAATATAATGGTTATCCTATTACATGTATATTCAGTTAATAACGCGACTAGCTTGTCAAACATTTCAAGACTGATGAACCGCTAAAGAACTCGACATCTACATGTATATTGCACGTAATTTTCTTTAATATTTCTCTGCTAAACCAGCAGTTGTTGAAACTCATTTGAATATTCTACCCGTATTTTTATGAATATTGGTATGGTCGGATCTCCGTGGCAAAATGATTACGGTTTTCGACCGGCAATCACTCTAAGCCCTTTGAACAACGCTATATTTCGAATCCTGTACTGGGCATGCGAATTTAACCTTTCAGCTTTTTGGGGGTATGTCGGGGGTAGGCCTACCACCCTTGTGTTCCTTTGTGCACGAATCAATGTAATTTGTTCCGTGCACGGATGGAACAGTAGGGGGTCTTCCTCCACCTGGCTGAAATACTGTTGCTTAAAACAGCGACGAAACAAACTAATACACGTAGACATACAGTTAACAAAATATATTTGTACATTATATTTTGAAAGAGCAAAACATATATTGTGGGTACTGTCAAGATTAGGCCTACTATGGACACATTTGAAAAAGCACACGGTAACTAAAAACAGTAACCCAAACACATCTAACCTGCACTTTCAGTAACACTAGAATATAGCGTTTTATGCAGATGACTGTTTAGTGTTGGGTGAAAGTCAAGTTGTTTTAGTTAACCATTTACCCGTTCAATATTCATAAAAGAAAATAAGACATCATGGGTAGATCTACTTATTAGCTGAATTTCAACAACCTCACTTAGTTAACCCTTTACCCATTCAATATTCATGAAAGAAAAACTGACATCACGAGTATTCAGTGGCTGAATTTTTACAATGGTTCATGAAAACAGAGTGTTTTTACGTTGGAATAATTGCAAGATTCTTGTCATTGAGCCCATTGCAGCTCTATATAGACACTTGTTTTCATATG
The DNA here is from genome assembly GCA_963576725.1 of Azorinus chamasolen. NCBI lineage: Eukaryota > Metazoa > Mollusca > Bivalvia > Cardiida > Solecurtidae > Azorinus > Azorinus chamasolen. The sequence continues at coordinate 14,913,345 of OY755239.1, forward strand.
TGAGAAAAACGAACGACAACTCTGCGCGGAGATTGATAGCGTATTTACCTTCTAATTTTAGAAAGCTATTTTTAAAAATGGAAAATTCCACATGATGCAGCTGACGGTCGGGAAGTTTAAAGGGCGTAACTTTAAATACAAAATAGACTAGGTCTACTCGATTACGATAGAATTCGCCAAAACTCATCAAGTTTCGAAAACTGTCGATGGTTCACATAATATATTATTATGTACCCGACACCGCTCCAAAAATAATTGAAGATAGATCTACTAACAGTCTATAATCATATCAGAGACATATAAAACACATAATATAAGGCTCTGTTCTAATCCATCTGATTTTAACAATATAATTATATCTTCTAAATCGGAATACGTTGTCTATAGTGTAACAGGAATCATTTTATCAGTGCAATAACCCGTTAACCCATAGTGTCACATATATATACATCCTTATATTGTACTGGGTAAACCTGTTCAAGATTAAATACCAAACTTTCTTAACTTGCGGCATTTGCGTACGTAAGAATAGTGCGTAACTCTTCAAATGGAGGTAGTATTTTCATGACGCGTGCACCTGTAATCAAATGTAAACAAACAAAATGGAATGATGTCTGCTCAATATTTCGAAAACAGTTTCTACAAATTATAGATTCCGAACGTCTCATAAGGGCACTGAAATTCTGCTATAACCCCAAAGGTCACACAACTTATGGGAAATCCCAGCCTTTTGCTTTCCTTCCGTTGAACTGACATCAAAGAAACACACAAAGCAATTTACTTTCTGTTTTTTACGGGAGTTAGTTTCATTTTGGACTACTTTCTGAGCCAACTGCAGAGAGTGCTGTGATGTGTAAACAATCGTATACTATATATGGCTAATGCAACCGAGAAAACAAAAGTGGTCGCCTAAGCAGTTTGCAGAGTTGAAGGCAGTCTATCGGGGGTAGCTAGACTGTCAAAATTTTTAACAGCAAAAGAGAATGGATAAACTTTCTTGGAGACAACGAGCAGGTAAAGTTTGAAAGAAAAAAAGATTACCTTTTGCTTACGATCGTGATAATTTAAATGCGAACAACGTTTACCGCTTAAAAATCATAGTATCTGATAGCAAGCCTGTTACAATAGCATTAACAAATTATTTGTGTTAATCTAAATTGGAATACGTTGGCTATATCATTATTTAATAAATCTAGATATAGACATATTAGATATCTACATATTTTACAGGGTGTATTGTTTCTTATTGATCACTTTTTGAAAGAAAAATTGAGTTAGATATGCCATGTAAAGTGTTACCTCTTTATGATCCAAATGTTTATTACCAACTGGAACGTTACCGAATAGCTCGTATTTGGCTCTACTATATGACGTCATTTTGACACGTCACTTTATCATAACAATCCGAACTATAAGGGGTGGTCAAAATGTATTTCGTACTGTATCAACACACATCGAAACTGAAGTTAGTGTGCCCGTAGTACAGAATATACAGCATTGTGTTGAAACAAAACTTAGAAATGCTTCTGGTGGAAAGGAGGGGGGGGAGAGAGAGAGAGAGAGAGAGAGAGAGAGAGAGAGAGAGAGAGAGAGAGAGAGAGAGAGAGAGAGAGAGAGAGAGAGAGAGAGAGAGAGAGAGAGAGAGAGAGAGAGAGAGAGAGAGAGAGGGGGGGGGGCTTTGCGCAAAACTATTCTAACACTTTGTGGAGGATTTAGAATAGTTTTGCCCCAATCCCTCGATATTCTACTCATGATGCTGTACCCAAATATAATCTGACCAAGTAGAGGTAAAGTGCGTCGATCGTCTGCATCAACAAATTAACAAATGATAACACATCAGGTTTACGTTTACGGTAACCAATGTTTGCTATGTGATAGGGTTAATCTGTATCTTCTCAGAACAGACGTATCACACTTCATACCATTTAAGACTTCTGTAAAGTTACTCTGCATCACTAATCGTCTACTGTGGATCCAAATCCAAACCCATAATATCAAAGGACTATACCCGTGCTCTTATTTTAGTCAACCCTGATCGAGAAGAAAGAATACAGTATGTCGGCTCTTCTTTTCGGTCCTCACACTGTATACCATCTGCCTAAAGGGGGTGTCACACTAGAGAATATGGCACGAACGTATGCGAGCGTATGAGGAAAAATGTTCATACGCACGCGTAGGCAATTAAAATCCCGTTTTCGTTTAAGATCGAGTAAGAAAGTTCTTTTCATTGAATATATTGCTGATATGAACGCCATATTTGATTGTGTTTGACGTTTCAAGGCTGTGAGCGCTTCGCACTCAGGGACGAGGTCGTGTCCCCGTCTAACGGCTTTGGCAATTTTGCTCATGTTTCTGATGCCTACGGTGGCACTGAGGTGACATATGCAAGATTTTTTTTCAAGTTTGTTTTCCCGAGATAATTTTTTTTATTATCTCGAGAATACGAAAAAAAGTTCGTTTTTACGAGATAAAAAAAATTATTATCTCGAGAAAACGAAACAAAGTTCGTTTTCCTGAGATAATTTTTTTTATTATCTCAAGAAAACGAAGTAGTTCGTTTTTACGAGATAAAAAAAATTATTATCTCGAGAAAACGAAACAAAGTTCGTTTTCCTGAGATATTTTTTTTATTATCTCAAGAAAACGAAGTAGTTCGTTTTGACGAGATAATTTTTTTTATTATCTCGATAAAACGAAAAAAGTTCGTTTTCATGAGATAACTTTTTTTATTATCTCAAGAAAACGAAGTAGTTCGTTTTAACGAGATAAAAAAATTATTATCTCGAGAAAACGAAATAGTTCGTTTTAACGAGATAAAAATTTTTATTATCTCGAGAAAACGAAACAAAGTTCGTTTTCCTGAGATAATTTTTTAAGTCGTGCGCACGACTTAATAAGCCAATCAGAACCCTCCGCCAGAGTCAATTGTTCATCTATGGGGTTTCTCGTTTCCCGCTTAGCGAGGCTCGATAGATTTGCAAACACTTTTGACCTAGATCAGACAACAAGTAACAAGCGTCTGATCAGGATCTAAGCTGTTTGATACTCGGGCAATATAATTTTCCCAAAGTAAGCGAATCAGAAGAAGTTACGAATTTATGTGGAAGTGTATTATTTTTGCTGCGTGATAAGAGTTATCCCTTTCCTCGATATATACGCATTTTATCACCACTTTTGCAAACAAAGAAGACCCGCATCAGACAGTTCCTATAGGAGCTACCAGATCAGGGTCTATTATGTTTCCTTAGAAAATGTCATAAATCAAGATTTTAACTTTCTTCGCCAGAGTAGGCCCTGAACAGATAGCTCCTGAAGGATTTGTCTAACCAGGGTCTTCTATGTTTGCTTAGAACATATACTAAAATAGAGAATATAGGCTAGATCTACTTCCTCAAAAATCTTATCAGTTTGCTCCTAAATAAATATTTATTATATCGGTATATTCATAGTGATGGAGCCTTTCACGAATAGCCATGTAGGAGTGCATGGGATAATAAACCTGTTGAAAGCCGGGAAGATGTACTCGACACATGGGAAACGGATGGACGCTATCCATAAACAATTTAACCATTTCCTTCATATTTTCTATTAAAACTTAATTTTAGGTAGATCTAGTTATATAGATTTACATGCATTCATAAGGGTAGAAACTCTCTTTAATATTTATGGAGGAAATGGTTAGCGTATCAACGCGACTAGCATTTGCGTCTATTGAAAATTGTATAGGCCTACATGTACTTTGGTCTCATATCTAACCAATCTGATTCACTGCTTTTGTATAGTAAACCAATTACAAGCCTTATTTAGAACTACTCAACGTCATGCTACTACTACTACTACGCGTCATAGTGATGTTTGATACGTCACGGTAACGTTATTATTAGTTATGCAGGGCTTAGTGTCCCTAATATGGACTATACACTGCTAGCAATTATTTATATGGGACGACGCGAAAATTTCAAGTATTTACACGAATGTTTTGCATCATAGGTCTACGTGTATGGCTTGCCGTAGGGAAGCAAGGGAATTACCTCCCTTTAATAGAATTAAATAAAATATTTTGTAATTTCCTCAAATCTCGTTTATATATTTTGTTTTTTCTTTTTTATCACTGTAAAACTAATTAATTTTTATATTTGAACTCCCCAATTAATGCATAAATTATATGTATGCATTTTTTAAAACTGTAGTGGATAAACATAAAATATTATTATAACTAATAGAAAAGCATATGGCTGTCAAATAAGGGAAGTAACTCTTGTAAAACCATGATAAGGATTTTAGTACCCTCATAAGGAATATATAGGTGTTTCTCGTGACCTCTATTGACCAATGGAATGACAAGAATTTTGTAGGAGGTAAGATAAACGCAGTTATGACGTCATATAAGTTCATCCCTTGTCTCGGCCATGTTCTCATAGGCCTCAAATACTTGCGAAAACTGCGAAAACTGTTGACTCTGATGGAGGGTTCTGATTGGCTTATTAAGTCGTGCGCACGACTTAAAAAATTATCTCAGGAAAACGAACTTTGGTTCGTTTTCTCGAGATAATAAAAAAATTTATCTCGTTAAAACGAACTATTTCGTTTTCTCGAGATAATATTTTTTTTTATCTCGTAAAAACGAACTCCTTCGTTTTCTTGAGATAATAAAAAAAATTATCTCATGAAAACGATTTTTTTTCGTTTTCTCGAGATAATAAATTTATTTATCTCGTCAAAACGAATTACTTCGTTTTCTTGAGATAATAAAAAATATTAACTCAGGAAAACGAACTTTGTTTCGTTTTCTCGAGATAATAAAAAAAATTATCTCGGGAAAACAAACTTGAATTTTTTTTCTTGCATATGTCACCTCAGTGCCACCGTAGATGCCAATACAATACAATATCTTTATTTCCTCCTGTTTAGGAGATTATGCATTGTTACAAGCAAAAGTTTAACTGTATTTAACATTATTAGAAAACAAAGTTCCTTACAAATATTTACAATCTAATATGATCTTTGCATAAATTAATGGAATCAGGACAGTGTCTTTGTCACATTATTACACCTTCCTGGTGTCAATGAACGAGGTTATGGGTGCAAAACTATCTGTCTTTTTATCTGATCGAAATCGGTGCATTTCTTGCAGTTCGAATGGTTTAAGGTAGAGGAGTGGGTAATTTTGATCTTTTGAAGTCGGGTCCCTTCTTTCTATACATGTCACAGTCCTAGGATCTGTCCTAGGAGAATCGACGATTGTCCTGAATCGCAATTTCTACTGTACATACCATATACATATACTGATTCAAACGTGGTTTGCTCCTGTGGATGAAACATGAATTATGATATGCAGGACATCTGTGTACAAGTTCTTTTGTAAAAACAACAATGTGATTAATCAATATCAAACAACTACATAATTGAAAAACGGCCGAGGTACTCAACATCTTATCCGGTATCGAAGCGATTAATTTTAGCCTGCTGTGGGTGGATTCGTGATTAGCTTTGCAAACAGTTTAGATTCAGATGAGAGGCCGAGTAAGTCGGCGTCTCATCAGGATCCAAATTGTTTGAAACCATGATAGCATTTTGGTAGACGAACTAATTATAGCTAGAATTATGATAATTTAGTGGGTGAAAAGTTGCAAAAATAATCTACTAAGCTATCTAAAGGTTAACAGGATATCAAATTTACAGCTGGTTGAGAAAGAAAGCGGGCAGTTGAAGTATACGATAAACAGACTAACACAAATAAACAGCCTGTTAATAATAAGCCTTTCTAATCCTTCACTTCACTTTGCAAACAGAGGAGATCAAGACCAGGGTCCATACTTATAAAGTTTTTAGTTGAGTCTGAAATCGTTCTCAAGCTTTTGATTGGTCAGATTTGAGCCAAAGGCTCAAATCTGACCAATCAAAAGCTTGAGAACTCAAATCTGACCAGTCAAAAACATGAGAACGAAACTCAGACTCAACTAAAAGCTTTATAAGAATGGACCCAGATGACTCTTGTATATACCATTTGATCAGAGTAAACTCTGTATTTGAAACTAAATTGATTTGCTTTTGTAGTCACTGCTAATACCAACCGTGTACCATTGTAAAAAGTCAGCTGATGAATATGCTTGGTGTCTTTAATTCATATATGAATATTCATAAGTAAAGACAACATAACTAGATACAAAATGTTAATCATATCATTCTCCAGGATTGTCCATTTGGCAGAAAGTTTCAGGCTTCATCACAGGCCCTGTATTACGATGTTCTCATGGTATATTTGCTCATTACGCGGGGTTATATAGGACAGGTATACCTGAAGTCCGGATAATGCAACTAGGTGTGGACTGAACTGCCACCCATCAGTGCCAGGCAGTAAGAGTAAAAGTCAAATAATTATTGTCGAAATTCCAGTACGTATCACTCTACGATAATCCCCATCATACAACATAACACATCGTTTCTGGTATCAGTTATTTGTTAGATGAAGTCGTTGGTACATCCTGGAAGTATTCACTTGCTTGAATTACCATTGTTGTTTAACCCTTTCTGTGCGGGAAGCGAGTCACACGTGTCCTTATCAAACAGTGTAGACCCATATCAGGGTTTGAATTGTTTGTCATATTACACTTTCCTTACAAAAAACAACTTGACCTGTTTCAAATTTGGAATAGTCCATTTACAAACAGCATTGTAAACACATAACGTGACAGGACTGCAGATAAGATGATACATGTACTGATGCATTAGCATCTCGTATGTCTGTCTATATTTCTACTCAATAGACACCGCTTTTCCGAGTCAATTGGAATGGGTGGCGACAAATATATAAAAGAGAACTATGGCAGTTGAACGAATATCTCGAACTTGGATAACTCGAACGAATATTTTAAAATCTACCACTATAGTCCAGCAGAGAATACAACAGACCTTGCACAGTGACCTATATTTTATGTCTTTCCTGGTTATGATAAGGGGACCACATGCACTAATACTAGGCCGGGTGACACTTTGTTACCCTTGGGCATTTTGTGACATTCGAGATCGTGGCTAATATAGCGTAAACTTGAGTCAATTTCACTTTATATCTCATATATAATGTTTATTGTAGTTAGAGAATAAACTGGACCATGCATAGGCTTCTATAGTGTTTTTACTGTTTGATTATTGTTAAGTGGGTCATATGAACTGGCAGTAATCCGTGTGCCACGCTGTTATCCTTGGGCATTTTGTGATATTCAAGATGGCGGCCAATATGGCATATTATCACCAAAATTGCACTTTTTATAAGACAGATAATATTTACTGTAGCTCATGTATAATGTTTCTATTATTATTTAATATGATGGAGAAACTGTAAAACAGTTGGACATTATATTGTCAAAGCTTTAAAGAAAACCAATGTGGTTGGCAATATGGCCGCCAAAATGGCTTCCAAAATGGCATCGAAAGGTGTTACCCTGAATTGTCTTGTCGTTGATATACTGTACTGATCAGAGATGTCACATTTAAAACATAAAATGATTAATGGAAATATGGATCTCCAACTATCCATATGTGCAACTATCAGTTTGCTGTTGTTCTTGGACATACAAATCATTTATATGTGACACAAACTAATAACATTACATGTATGCCATATTTCAATTTCTCGCAATGGTAAAATGGGTGGGTGGGGAAAATGCCCATTGACTCAAAATGCCCAAGGTTAACAATATTGCACTCATCCCTTATCTTCAGAACGCTTTGCAGTTGCAATATATGTAAAGAAAAAACCCAAATAAAGACCACAATGCACGGGTAGGCCCAGATATCCAGGGTCTGAGTTCGTTCTCAAGTTTTTGATTGGCCAGATTTGAGCCTTTGGCTCAAATCTGACCAATCAAAAGCTTGAGAACTCAAATCTAACCAATCAAAAGCTTGAGAACAAACTCAGACTCAACAAAAAAAGCTTTATAAGCACGGGCCCAGTTCTACGGTGGCACTGAGGTGACATATGCAAGATTTTTTTTTCAAGTTTGTTTTCCCGAGATAATTTTTTTTATTATCTCGAGAATACGAAAAAAACGTTCGTTTTTACGAGATATTTTTTTTTATTATCTCGAGAATACGAAGTCGTTCGTTTTGACGAGATATTTTTTTTTATTATCTCGAGAAAACGGAAAAAAGTTCGTTTTACTGACATAATATTTTTTATTATCTCAAGAAAACGAAGTCGTTCGTTTTGACGAGATATTTTTTTTTATTATCTCGAGAAAACGAAAAAAAGTTCGTTTTCGTGAGATAATTTTTTTTATTATCTTAAGAAAACGAAAAAGTGCGTTTTCCTGAGATATTTTTTTTTATTATCTCAAGAAAACGAAGTCTAGTTCGTTTTCCTGAGATAATTTTTTTTATTATCTCAAGAAAACGAAAATGTGCGTTTTCCTGAGATATTTTTTTTTATTATCTCAAGAAAACGAAATAGTTCGTTTTTACGAGATAATTTTTTTTATTATCTCGAGAAAACGACAAGAAGTTCGTTTTCCTGAGATAATTTTTTAAGTCGTGCGCACGACTTAATAAGCCAATCAGAACCCTCCGTCAGAGTCAACAGTTTTCGCAAGCATGTCTTACAAGCTCTACAATGTGCTAAATACATGAGGTAAGATATTTAGTTATGATGAAAGAATTGTTATATCAATCGACTTTCTGATAAATATTTATAACATAACAAACACAAATGCAGCCCACGTGGATTGTTATAAATCCTCATTATTACATATAGAAATGATGAATGAAAGTTCGCTAAGTAACTGGGACAAAGTAGCTCCAACCTTTCCAACTGCTTTTTTTACTTACTGTCATATCAACCAGGATCTAATTTAGACATCTCTTTATTCAATTCAACTGTGATAGTTTATGATAACAAAAACCTGCATAAACACGTTAAAATAAATTTTGAGTTAGCGTTTCGACATACAAACATACCACATTATGACGTCACTGTGTATGTGTCTGTGTAAAGTCCGCCAATTGCTCTTAGTTTAAAAATACAGTTCGCCTTCACGTCTAACACTCACTGTCAATGAGTTCAAAATGCGTTTTGGTATATTAAGCCCTTCAATAGTGTTCTTTACACATGGACATTTCCACCAAGAAAAAAAAAATTCGGTGAAAAAGTTTATTGAAATGGACAAAAGATTCAGGGATACGAACTGCTGCATAAAACTGTGTTGGAACAGGAGGAAGATTTTTGAGATCAGCTGTTTTGGATTATATAACATAATTGAAATATGTTTGTGCTGTGCTGGATTCAGATAACTTTAGTTGTTGATTGACGAGATATTTTTATGAATACAAATCTGCATAAACAAAAGGACATGCGTTGAAGTAAATGTAAAGTTGTGGGGGCAAATTTTTGTGTAGAATGGATGGTTTGGGTCATGAGTAACTGGTAGGTTTATTTTGCATACATTTTGTAGATATTTACTGGCAGCGATTATATTGTTTATAATGTGTATTATTTTATCGAAATTAAGGCGCAAGTGCCAACAGTCCTTTGCCATCTATCCTGACTCAATCGTTGACAGGTAGGTCACCGTCCGCCAGTTTGTTTGTTTTGACAGCGTGTTTGAATAATAGGTCGTCCGAATGTTATTCACGAGTGAATATATGCCCTTGAATATCAAAATATACATGATAGTGCTACGTCACCCTGAAGCCACGAGTTATATTATAAATACATGTACCCTATAATATATAAATGCGATTAATGAAGATGATTATGCTGTATTTTTAAACGATCCTGAATTCAAATCTATTTCTGTAGCCAGACCCTATACGGGCTGCAGATCGTTCGATCCTGATCTACCCTAAAGCCATTCTACATCGGTTAGGATCGGCACTATCCGACTCTCCACCTCTCCGTTCCTTTAACTAGACGGAATTTTGATAATTTGCTCATGTAACAGGACTCCGTTACTCCGGCCTTAACCTTAGTACTTTGACCCAATTCTTTTTTGAAACCATTGTGATAAATAGAGCCTTTTCTACTAAGGAGTAAATGCTCTAGTTATCACAATGGTTTCAATAAGTGACTTTTATAGGGGCGTAGAAAGGCATAATTATGGAGGAAAGGGTTCCCTGATATAAACATATTTTCACGCCTTTGTACACAGAGTAGACCTAGATCAGGGCCAGCTCTGTTTGCTAATGGAAGTCGATAGATCTGTTTCTTTACTTTCTATAATAGCTACCTTCCATGTTTCGTTGTAACAGTTTTGTCTACGAATATGCAGTAAGTATTGAAATTTGAAGTAGATATAGAACAGGGAAAGGATACAAGAACATTTATTTTCAGTCTGGTTTATGGGTTAACCCTTTCCCTGTTCTATATTTAGGCCAATTTTCAGTACCTACTGAATATTCATTAACAACATTGTTATAAAGAATTCTTGAAGGTGGAACATTATAGATAATTGAGAAAGTAAAGAAACAGATCTATCAAATTCTAATAGCAGAGTAGACCCTGATCAGATGGCTCCTCTAGGATTTTCGGCCATAGCAGAATATGGAGAATCATATCTATATTATATCCCAAGCAAGCAGAGCAAACCCTGATCATACGGCTCCTACAGGAGCCGTCTAATCTGGGTCTACTCTGTTTGCAAATGCGTGAAAACATGTTTGTATGAGGGAAAGGGTTAAGAGAGTCTGTTCTTTACTATATAGTTAGGGGGTCAAGAGGACCCTCAAATTGGACTTTTTGAAGTGGCCAAAGGAAAACCCTTGAAAATGCCTTTGAGGAAGAAAATGTGACATTTGATTGAAATCTAGACCTACATCAAAACTAAGAAATAATATTGTTTCTTTTCTGTCAGCAGAGTCTAGGAATTCAAATAAATCACAATTTTAAAGTTTAATCTTAGACCTCATAAAGGGTCAGGGAATCAGATTTTTAACTCATCCAAAATTTCTGAAAATTGGGAGTGAAAAACATTTAATTAATTTTTGTTTTAACTAGATTTATGGAAATAATGGAAGTTTTTACTCATATTTCAAATCAGTATCTGTGACAAATGTATATCCCTAGAACAGATTTACCTAAGTTTTAAGAGGTTTATTTTGACAATTTTTAAATATATGTACCAGTCTTTGAAATCCATTTTGGGGCAGGGCTTTTTCACCTTCTATAACAGGCCTATAAAAGGCCCCTTCCCAATTGAAAATTTCTTTAAAATCATGCAGTTTTCCCAAAAATCCAAACTTACACCAGCTTTTTTGTTTCCCAAATCTGCAATTTTAGCGATAATTCTTCCCAAAATCAGCAGGCTAAGGCCCCTTCCCAATTAAGAGAGAAAAAGCCCTGTGGGTTGCATATGCAGAAATATATATTTAATGAAGTGAATGAAATTTAAATAGTACCTGTGCACACTTCTAGGTTAATGTTCCTCTGATATTAATTATGTTCACTCTATTTTATTTTCAAGTGCTTATCCTGTTTTTCTATACATTCATTTTGATACAATTGATAGATACATAGAAAAAAGAATCTTCCACAATGCCTATAGAACCTCGTCAGAAATGTAACACTTTGAAATGGCAGATATTCATGTAGCTTATTCATTCTCACAGAACTTTAAAAGTTTTTAAGTCTTCATCATTCCTGAAACCTATATCATTTTTGGTTTATTCTCAGGTTTGAAATGGATGACTTTTTGGCCTCAAGAAACGTGGACAAGGTCATTATAGACAAACTCACAGAAGACAAGGTACATATTAACTACACGTATACTATTTACCTGTAAAGTGCATTTTTATATTTTTAACCTTTTACATGTTCAATATCAATGTGAAACTCTGTCTACTATGCTAGATCTTTTCTGTTTGCTGTTGCCAAAAGAATAGGATTTTTATGCCCCCCAAAGTCTGTCCGTTCGTCCTTCCATCCGTCCGTCCATCCATCCCAAATTTCGTGTCCATTCTATAACTTTATCTGTCAATGGATTTCAAAACAACCTGGCACAAATGTTCATCACACAAAGACTTTGTGTTGCGTTCAACTCCCAGGTTCATAGGTCTAAGGTGAAGGTCATCCTTCGGGGTCAAAGGTGGGGGGTGGGTTGGTATAAGTGTTTTACATACACACTCTTGTTATTAATGTGATAGCACTGTCTAATAAATCTGGACCACAATAATTTATTCAGAAAACAGCTGATTCTGATTAGGATGAAAGGCCTGATTCATAAGAAGAGGGTTAAAAGAGGTTAGATGAATAAACAAGATCCAGATCATGCCTAAAAATGTGGGACTTCTCCAGAATGTACACTGTATTAACATACAAATTGTTAAAAAATGAATGAATTTGATAAAAACACATCAAGTTCAACCCTCTACCTCAGGACAACAGTCATTGGATTGGTAGAATTTAAAACTAAAATATTTTTATAGCCAGACATTGGTGAGTAGGTCTGAATAATTATGTTCACAGAAGGTTGTCAACCTTCTATTCAGCTCATTCAATAAAAAAAATAAAAGCATTAAAATGGCAATGGCTGGACAGGTGGGCAGACTGCACACAGGTTAACATTTTTGTTAACCCTTTACCAGATAGTAACGCCTTTTCATGCCTTTGCAAAAAGAGTAGACACAGACCAGACAGCTCCTGTAGGAGCTGTCTGGTCTGTGTCTACTCTGTCTGCCTATTAGAATATTGTAGGCATGGCTTTTCAATCCAGGTTACAGTTGAGCAATGAAAACCCTTATTTTATTGGTCTACCTATGTAAGCATAGTAGGCGGATTTTGCATAGATACTGAACAGGTATAGGGTTAAATCACTTTTAGTCCCCTATCGGTCAAAGACCGATTTCGGGGAATATAGGTTTGCTAGATTATGTCTGTATGTTGGACCGTCCATCATTAATGTCAGTCACGTCAGTAACGCTGTTGCATGTCCAGGCCATATCTGCTACTTGGGTAGTCAAATTTTATTGTAACTTCACATGATTATAACCCATAACATGAAGTTGTGTTGCACCCAAGGGTCATAACTTTAGCATTATATTTTTGTAGTTATTTCCCCTTTTCATATATTCTTCTCTGTACAATAACTCTTAGTCTACTGACTCAGATCATTTGAAACTTCGCATATGGAAGAAGTATAATGAGAGAAAGTGTCTGACACAATGGTCATAATAACCCTAGCATTAATATTTTTGTAGTTATTTCCCTTTTTCATATACTCTTGTCCGGACAGTAACTCTTAATATGCCAATTCAAATGATTTGAAACTTCACATATGGAAGAAATATGATGAGAGGATATGTCATGCACAGTGGTCATAACTCTTGAATTAATATTTTAGGAGTTATTCCCCTTGTTCATATATTTTTGTCCGGACAATAACTTTTAATCTTATGATTCAATTGATTTGAAACTTCACATATGGACTTGGGGGGGGGGGGTTCATGCATAAGGTCCATCACTCTTAGCATCAATATTTATGGAGTTATTCCCTTTTTCCATACCCCATAACTCCTATTCGATCTACATATTAAATTGAAGTTTAACTTTAGATATGGAAGAGGCATGATGACAGAAATTGTAATACACAAGGTCCATAAGTCTGGCATCAGAAATTTGGGAGTTACTGTCCAGTCAATCACTCCTTTTCTACTGAATCACTTGAATTTAAACTTATGATATGGAAGAGGGATGATGAGAGAAAGTGTTATGTGATATTGCTATGCAATACATAATACATGAGTCATTACTCGTGTACATGTCATACAAATCTCAAATTTGGTGGTTTGGGGGGGGGGGGGGTTAAACTGGTATGTGACTAATGTTTACTTAATCATTAAATATATTGCTTCTTTTATTTGGACAGTTGCTTCAGTGGATAGATCTCTTCATATGCATATGCCATTATGGCCTTCCCCTTTCACTTACTTCTGTCTCATGATGTGTTAAATGTGTTAAACAATTTTGAATAAATAACTTAGGAAGATTGGATTGCTTGCTTTATTGCAGATTAACTGTGAAACTGTGGTACTTATGAATGATGAAGAACTCAGGCGCTATCTCCCAGCATATGGGGATAGAGTTGCATTAATGGCATTTTCAAGAAGCAGAACAAGAACAAGCACGAATTCAAATTCAGGTAAAATGTTAATTAAGTCTGTCTGATTTATATAATGGGGAGATATATTGTTTTTGGTTCAGTTGAGTTGGATGAGTCTGCCTTGTCTGTCACACTCATATCTGATCCGTATCTCTCATAAATCTGGAAGGATTTCAGATTGTTTTGGCACCGATGTTTGACTCAACAAGACAATGTTCAGAACTCTCAATTCAGGCCCATGGGTCATAGGTCAAGGTCACAATTCAAAGTCAAATGTTTTAGCCACAACTTTCGTGTCCACTCCACATCTCTTTAACCCTTAGAAGAAATTCAAAATGCTGCGGAAAAAATATATTTTCCATAAAAAGCCAATGTCCAGACAGCAGGATTATTGTACTATGGTCAAAGGTTAAGGTCATAACTCAAAGTCAAGGGTCAAACTTCCAAAAGTTTACCCTTGGCCATAACTTTTGAACTTGTAGAGATTGAGACTTCATAATTATAATGTATACCCATCTCATAAAGCTGCACATTTTGAGTGGTGCGATGTCAATATCAATGTCATATTTAGAGGTTAAATGTCAAATTTTCAAAACTTTAACCATGGCAATAACATTTGAGCTATTAATAGTGCATTATGATGAAAACTTCATATTTTGCACATATACTCATCTCATGAAGCTGCAATGTTTGAATATCAAGGTTAAGGTCATACTGAGGGGTCAAAGGCCAAACTTATAGGTCAAAGCACCTGTTTGGGATATATTTTTACACAAACACATCTTTTTCATGTCATATTGATAAACTTTAGTTCTACAACACACCAGCAAATGCTATAGATTACTGAGCAGATATAATATGTGTGGAAGAAAAATACCGGTGTGGTTAGTATGCACTTTTTTAATTTGAGACTGAAGTCGGCCTTATTCCCTGTTGTAACATCTGGCTGTTTGAACAGTTTTTCCAGTATCTAGTGCCATTGCTGATACAAGATATCTTCATCCAGGGATGTCAAAAATCAGTTTGAAACAGTCATAACCATTTACTTAAAGAATATTCATGTAATAATTCATTGCTATGTATAACATAGATTAATAGTAACCGAATTGGTATGTTTGCATATGAAACAAGAGCAATTTTTGGATGCTAGAGATTGTAGAATCAGAAGTTAGATGTTCTTTTACCCATTACCTCATAGGCTATTTTTAGACCACACCACTTTGAACAGATCACTGAAAAGCAGCATTTACTACACAACAGGGAAATTAGAGAATTATGTAATGTTTAGAAACCATTGTGATAAATAGAGCTTATGCTCCTATGGAGCAAATTGCTCTACGTATCAAAATGGTTTCATGAAAGTGACTTTTAGGTAGGTATCAATATGAGGGAATAGGTTAAGAAAACATAGTAGACCAAGATTGGATGGCTCCCACAGGAGCCATCTAATCTACAAGCGTAAATATGTGTATATCAAGTAAACGATTAATGTTGATGTGATGTATCTGTGTTTTATGGCCAGGCAAATAATTTATGTCTCCCCCATTTATGGGAAGACATATTGTTTTTGCCAGAGTTGTCTGTCCGTCCGTCTGTCTGTCCGTCACAAACTTCGCGCATATCTCTGAAACCAGTTGGGCTAGTCACCAAACTTCACAGGAATGTTCATCAGCAAGAGTTGTTGTGCACCTGGGTTTTTTTGAATTGTCTCCCCCTGATAACTTTGGAGCTATTGCCCCTGATGACTTAAAATTAGAAAAAACTTTGTGTCGCACGTATCTCTGAAACCGCTAGTACTAGAGTCACCAAACTTCACAGGAATGTTCACCAGCATGTGTTGTTGTGCACCTTTGTTTTTTGAGTTGTCTCCCCCTGATAATTCTTGAGTTAGAGTTATTGCCCCTGATATGAACACTTAAATTTATACAAACTTTGTGTCACGCGTATCTCTGAAACCAGTAGGGCTAGAGTCACCAAACTTCACAGGATTGTCTCCTTTGTTAACTTTGGAGTTACTGCCCCTGATTATTATTATTATTATTATTATTATACCATATTTATATAGCACTCTTTTCATATCTAAATACGTTCAAAAGTGCTTTACAATTAAAACATTTATACATACTAAAGCAGAAATTAAAGAAAATATAAGATATGCAATAGAAATAAAAACATAATAAAAAAAACAAAAAAACATTTACAGTGTATTTCTAAGGTATAAAAAGAACATCGCATAACTCAAAATTTAAAATCCATATGCCTAGTAAGGTATAATACAATTATGATAAGAGAATAAAGCAATGTTGATGGCATACTATTTCTATAGTTAAAACATGCAACCGCTGTTTGGGCTGATGACTTAAAATTAGACAAACTTTACTTATTGTCGTGCATATCTCTTAAACCACTAGGCCTAGAGTCACCAAACTTCACAGGAATGTTGACCAGCATGATTTGTTGTGCACCTGTGTTTTTTAAATTGTCGCCCCTGATAATTCTTGAGTTATTGCCCCTGATATGATAACTTGAAATTAGAGAAATTTTGTGCTGCGTGTATCTCTGAAACCAGTAGGGCTAGAGTCTCCAAACTTCACAGGAATGTTCACCAGCATGAGTTGTTGTGCATCTGGGTTTTGTAATTGCCTCCCCCTGATAACTTTGAAGTTACTGCCCCTTATGTCTTAAAATAAGAGAAACTTTACTTTGTGTCGTGTGTATCTCTGAAACCACTAGTATTAGAGTCACCAAACTTCACAGGAATGTTGACCAGCATGTGTTGTTGTGTACCCGGGTTTTTTGAATTGTCTCCCCCTGATAATGTTGCAGTTATTGCCCCTGATGACTTAAAATGATAAGTTGGAGTTACAGACATTACACTTGTGTATTGGAAAGAGGATGGGAGGGGGAGACATCTGTTTCTGTGACAAAAACAGACCTCTAGTTTTATTATGTGATATAGCCAGTCAGTCATGTCTCTCCAACATAATTCCAACAGTTACATCACATTACAGAATTGTGTCGTTTTGGGCCTTATCTGTTACATCACTATTTTAACAAGTTGAAAGTGCACATATTTTGTATCCAATCATTATAAATGTATTTCTGTTGGTGTGTGTTTGTGTGTAGTATTAAGGTGCGTGTGCTTCTCATAAAACTTCACATTTTGGATGTTTGACAAAAAATGCATTTTTCCCAAAAGAATGAAATAAAGCTATTTGTTTTAAAGTTCTGTATCCTGCCTTATTTTTAGGAACAAGCAGAATCCCAAGAAGAAACACAGGTGTTGGCAACAGAAATGCTCGAAGGAAAAATAGAAAATTAGAACTTGGGTGGATGAACTTCAATCAAAATTTGAACTCTTACAAACAAGTACGAAGTCCAAATGGTGGAGGTACCCGACACTTTTCTGTTGAGAAATCTCTGTTTATCAGAGACTTCTTTGAAATTGCATTTGATACCTTTTTCCCTAATGGCATAAGTAAATTTGGTTGCAGAGAGGAATTTTTTGGAGAAATTAGGGACTTTAATGGAAATTCTGTGCACGAGACCAGTACAGTGAATGCTTTATATGAACAGAACAGGCTGAAAAGTGTCCGGATTTACCTATATACAAAAAAGAAAATTGCTATGCCCAATCAAGATGATGTGGCATTAAATGATCCTGAGGTCAACACAGATGACCAGTTAGAGCCAGCCATCCATACAGCTGACCAGACAGAACTGGAAAAAGACAACATAGCTGACGAGATAGAGCGAACAACCATCCTTGATTCAGGAACACCAGAGGTACAATTAAAAAAAAAACATTCTGGATTAGAGGATACAAGAATCAGATTGTATCATGGCACTTTAATTTCTAAATGATTATATCTTCTGTTCTACTGTTGCTACTTCATTTATGGAAAGAGTTTGATGAGAGCATTTGCCATGCCCAAGAGTAATAACTCTAGCAGCTATGGTGTTAGAGTTATTTCATGTCGTGTGTTCACATTTTCTTGTTCATAAAATATGATAAGGGAAGATGTGGAAATTAACCCTTTCAATGCCAGAATTGTCTGTTAGACATAATTTCGTCTGCTTCAAGTTTTAAATGTCTTTATAAAATGATGATCAGTGTGTCAAATAGTTAAATTTTGGATCCTGATCAGAAACAGAGATACTCGGCGTTCCATGTGGATCCAAATTAACTGTTTTGCATATGATATTACAGACCCGTCTTTATGGCACAGAAGGGGTTAACTTGTCCAGTACTAATGTTATTGAAATAAAAAGTCATCTGTAAAAATGCTTGGATTTCAGAAACTGTCGTGCACATCTAGATCAGAACATTTTACATTTACTTTTTGGGAGATTATTTACTTCTGTTTGCACTTTTCTAATCTTAGAATCTTTTCTGTGTTTACTACTGGACTACTGGTTCAAGGTGTCACTTTCACATGCCAGCTGATAGATCTATGCATTCTCTGATGCTTTGTGCACGGATCATTTTCTAAATTTCTGATTTGTCTGCAACGGAAGATTGTGTTGAATGGTTGAT
Organism: Azorinus chamasolen; assembly: GCA_963576725.1. Lineage (NCBI taxonomy): Eukaryota > Metazoa > Mollusca > Bivalvia > Cardiida > Solecurtidae > Azorinus > Azorinus chamasolen. The sequence goes on from OY755239.1 coordinate 14,931,969, forward strand.
TAAACATTATGTATTTAGGATTTGCTTTGTAATGGAGTTTACCGAAAAAATCCTCTATGAAGTAGATGTGACTTCTGTCAAAGATAACTGTCAGTAGACTTAAATCCTATACAGGTTGTTTTTTATTTGAATGTTCTATTACAGGTGACATTCCATCCAAGACATACAGGCAGATTGCAGTGCAGAAGTCAGATTAACAGTGTTCTTCAAGCTAGCCCATCTAGGTATATAATAATGTATTTGCACATACAGACCTATCCAAATTTTCCAAATAATGAAAGATAAAAGTTTATCTTAAAAAATGTACTTTTTCAGCTCACCTGAGCAAAGCTCTGTAGAGCTTATGGGCTACTTGAATGCCTTGTCAGGCTTGTCTGTCTTTCACCATTTGTCTTGTGTTAATAATTTTAGTGTTTACACTCTAGAGGCTACAATTCTAATCCAATTTTCCTTACACTTGGTAAGTTTGTTTCTCTTGATTAGACCTCAGTTTAATTTGGACATGGGTACAGCAGGATCAAAAAGTAGGTCACTGGGTATCAGAAAACTCTTTTTAGTACACTCTAGGGACCACAATCTCCAGTCTTCATTAAACATGATCAGTATGTTTTGATGATATCTAGGCCAAAATATATTATTGGTGTTTGGGACATAAGGTAGGCCACAAGGTCAAATATTTTTACACATTAGGGACACTTCTGTAGTCTTAATATTCCTCAGAATTGCTCTGACAGAATGATTGTCTTTCAGAATGCTTATATTTACTGTAAGCAGCCATCACATACTTGTATGACAGCCGTATAAAGTTGCCCCATTCATTGTTCTTAGTGTAGTTATGTAATTGTACTTTCTGGCCCCAGTTTCACTAACATTCTTAAACCATTACTTACCTAAGCCTGCTATTTAAAATTTACACACGAGCATAACTTTTCATAAATTATTAATTATGGTGACACAAAGGAGTAAGAGGTTTCTTCCGCTTTCATTTTAGAAATAAATATTGTATTTGATACTAACTGAAGATGATCTAAATCAAAAACAATATTTAAGAATTTGTTACAGACTTTTACCAAATTCAATTTGTGTTTAATTAAATATTTCATGCAAAAACTGTCATTTTCTTTTAAAAAATATAACAGATACAATCATTTATCTTCTCTATATGCAAATGCAATACCCTTAATAAGTTAAGCCTGATATTAAGTAATTACTTTAGGATATTCATGAAACGCGGGCCTGATCTTTTGTGATCATCTAATGTAATTCAGGTTGTGTTGACTGTTACACAATTCATTGCCGCCAATGAACAGTCTCAATCAAACCAAGACTACAGTTTTCAGTCTTCCTTTTGTGGTTTTGCTTCCAGGAGATCATATTCCAAGAATTTATTGATGATATCTAGGTTAAGTTCAATCATGGCTTTAGCAGAGTCAAAGAGTTGGTCACAGGGTCAAATCTTAGGAAGATATTGTTTTCACTCTAGGGGCCATGTTTTTGGCCCAATCTTGGTCATGAGGTTTGTCTTGGTGATATCTCAATTTTGAACATGAGTAGGACAGGTTAAAAAATAGGTCACTACTACTAGTGATAGAACTCTAGCTTACACTTTAGGGTCCTCATTTTTAGCCAGATATTCCTCAATTTTAGATTTTTTGTCCAAATAGTATGTAGTATAAGATCGATCATAGATGGGGCAGGGTCAAAAAGTCAACAGGTCCAAATCTTCGAAACATTGTGTGTACACTCTATTGGTCACACTTGTGGCCCAATTATCCTCAAACTTAAGAGTTCTTGTCTTGATGATATTTAGGTATAGACGGATCATAGATAGGGCATAGCCAAAATGGAGGTCGGTCACTTGGTCAAATCATCATTTAATCTTGTTATATATACCTGTATATGTTTATTACTTTTCTCAGATGAGCGATTAAGGGCCATCATGGCCCTCTTGTATGAAGCAAATGATTGAAAAAGTGTTTATCAAGTAATGAATTAACAGTATTGTGTTTTAGACCAGCAGGTGAAGGAACAGCATCCCAGTCCCCTACCCCACCGGGAGAGACCCGATGGCTATGCACTCAAATTCGCACACAGACAGAAAGACTCCCATATCAGAGGTAGGAATATTCAAAGTTCTGCGACATTGGCTAATGCAGTCAAAACTTTTTCAGGTGACCCTTTGCCAAGATTGTTCAAATCAAATTGATATCTGGAGAAAAAAATGCCTGCTAGCGGTCTGCTGTAGGCGATACAGAATAATAGTGCCAGCTAGCTTTCACATATGGAAAATGGACTGGCCTAGGTAAGGACAAACATCGGTGTTACCTTGATCCTTCTCCCAGTGTTTTTGAAATTTCTTATTAAACCTGTTGACAAGGCATTGACAAAATTGTTTCAATCTTTAATAATGTAAATGTATATTTATGTAACTTTATAGTCCACTTGATATTGTGGTGAGGGCTCTACACCATCAGTTATAAAAGAATCATTCTGAAAGAATGCATATAAAATCAAGAAAATGTATTTTCAGTTCTGAAGAAGACATATATGTTATGGACAGTGAAGATGAGGCCCTCCAAGAAGCAATTGAGGCTAGTCTCCAAAATGAGTATGTTAAAAGCGCTCCTTAACTTGGCTAAATTAAGAATGTTTTCAAACAGCTAATACATGTAATGTAATCTCTGTTCTACAATGTCTCATTCACAGCTGTCACCCTCACTAGAAACATTGAATATTATGACACCCTCATTTCACCTACACTCTGTTCTGAAACCAAAGTACAGTGTAGATGACAACTTATATAAATTGGTAATTGAATATTCTGCATAAGGGTGACTTAATTCAAAATCAAGGGAAAAATAATTATTTTGATTTAACTCTTTCCTCCATAGATATGCATTTTATCACCACTGCAAACAGAGTAGACCCAGCTCATTTAAGCTCTAAAGTTCCCCTGGTAGTATAGAGTGATGGTCCTTTAATAAGTCAAAAAGGCAATTTTAGCTTTGTCAGCTGTCTAACTTGAACAGTTTTCATCAGGCCTTCACTGATCTAGCTGAGAATGTAGGCAAAGAAAACCCCACCAAGGTTAAGTTTGATAATAAGCAAATTTACTCTAGACACTATTAATAGAGTAATGTTACTTAAATTATAGTCAAAAATGGTCTTTTTAGCTTTGTCAGCTGTGTTGAACTTGAACTGTTCTCATGTGATCTTCACTAGTCTTTATTAAAATTATTGTTGGCATAAACTCCATTTCAAGTTCGATTACCAGCCGAATTACTTTAGGCATTATAAACCTGTGTCCCTTTCATAAGAAAATGGCCATTTTAGCTTAGTTTGTTCTGTTACAGACTTGGGGTAATTAAAATGGTAATTAATTACGTTTTCATTGTAATTGATGTAAATAGAATAGACCCAGATTAGACGGCTCCTGTGATCAGGGGAGTCTGCTCTGTTTGATTTTGACATGATATAGATCTGATGCTATAGTTTTTAGCACAGAAAAACAATTTTTTGAAAAGTTGAGCAAGTAAAAATTCATGATGTCGTTATTTCTTACATGAATATTGAATAGCGAAAGGATTCAACTAGTTTGCTGAAATTGACTGTCGATGTCGGAACCGATAGGCTTCTAGATAAACTTTGAAACAGTTTGGATCAACGTCGACCAGTAACTCGCCGTCTACTCCGGATCCAAACTGTTTGACACTGATTATAATTTTGTAAGGAAATTGAAAAACACCCAGGGCCACATTTTAACCTGAAGTAGACAATAATTTATGCAGATAAATTCTGAAAGTGCGGGATCCTTCGAAAGCTTATGTTGTTTTCTCAAACATTTCTTGTTGCCAGCTTTTTCAAAGTATTTGAGATGTAATTAATTAATTTGGCAAAAGTAAATTTTGTAATTTAATTAATTACATTAATAAAACTCCTGTAATTGTAATGATAGTTGACTGTTTATGGAAGTAATTGTAATTTAATTATTACATTGCCATGTAATTAACCCAAGGTCTGTTCTATTACTTTCTATTACTTTCATTGTTTTCATTGGATCTGTACCACTTTTGCTAAAAATATTTGTAGGCATAAATCTAGGTTAGGTATGATAATCAGCCATATTACTGCAGGATCGTTAGCTCATTTGAGCAAAGCCAACTGCTTTCCTCTCAACCCCTTCCCTTCTGGCTGCTTTATTTGGCTCTCTCGCTGTGTCATTGTTATGATTGAAATATGGTAAAATTTAAACTGACATATTGTTTGCAGGACAACGGTTAAGGAAACCGAATCTATAGCCCACGTCCTAGCCGAGTTCCAGAAGGATTCAGTTTTGAAAGATATAAAAAACAAAATCATTGTTTTTAGAAAGGACATTCTCCAGAGCGCTCTGAGAGCACTTGACAGAAAAAACATTAATCTGAGGGCCAGTCTGTTTGTAAAATTTAGCGGAGAAATAGGAGAAGATTTTGGAGGCCCCCGAAGAGAATTTTTCAGGTATTTGAAGTATACAGTAAAACCTGCATTATGCAACCAATTTAGGGACATGCCAAAAATGGTCTCTTCATACAGATTATTTCTGGATACTGGTTGGCTTATGAAATTGAATGAGCTATTGGTAATTTTTAAAGTTCTAAACTGTGAAAAGGAAATCATATTACAATAAAAGGAATTACACAGCAGTAATATGCATATTTTCATGCATTAACTTTTATCTAAATGTATTGAAATATAATTTGAAATATGACTAATTTAATGTAAATTTCATTTGGGATGGTGTTTTTAAAACATTAAATTTCAAATTTACCCATTTGCCATTTTATAAAGTCCTGTTTTATGTTCAAAATTACAAATGTTTAATAACCCTTTCCCTGTTCAGTATTCATGCAAAACTCCGCCTACTATGCATATATAATTTTATTGCTTTGACCTGTGGTGAAAAGTCTGCCCACAATATTCTCAAAGGCAAACAGAGTAGACCCTGATCAGGAAGCTCATACATGAGCTGCCTGATCTGGGTCTACTCTGTTTGAAGAGGCATGAAATGTAGTTTTTATCAGGTAACGGTTAACCCTTGGCCTATCATTCACAACTAAGTGCCAGATGCAAACAACTTTGATTCGGAATAATTTTGATACCAAGTATCTTGACGTTTCAATCAGATCAAACCTGTTTGACACTCAGACAACGTTTTAATTGCCATTAAGTGACATTGAAGCACTCTGAAACTGAAGCAGAAAATGTTTTTTCTGGAAGTTGAAGATACTCTTACTAAACATAAATTTTGTTAATTGACCTGTACTTTCAGACTCGTCTTCAATGCTCTGCACCAGTCACAGTTCTTTGAAGGGCCAGAGACAGCTAAAATCTTCACTCACAATCTGAGTGCATGTGAGGCTAACAAGTATCAGTTAATCGGACGTCTGGTTGGGTTAGCCTTGGCCCAAGATGGTCCAGGGCTACACTTTTTAGATGCCAATCTGTTTGACGTAATGGTGGGGAAAAACTTAAATCTAAGAAATGCCAATGTACCCTGTATGCCAGAGGGAATGAAGGAGATGATTCAACAGGTATTAGTTTTATTTTAATGTTAACAAATGCATTTTGGAAAATGACTCATAGCTATAACATTATTGCTTGGTTTATTATCCCCTGCCAAAGGCAGAGCGATATTGTTTTTGGTTTGTCCATCCGATGCCATATCTCTGCAAAGGATTGACCGACTTAAATGAAACTTGACATGAATATATGTTATCACTGGGGCATCCTTCAACTGCGATATATAGGAGTTATTGCGCTTTATTACGCAAAATTCACATTATATTTTCGTCCGATGCCATATCTCTGTAACTGATTCACAGAATTCATTGAAACTGGAGTTAAATTTTGTTATCACTGGGTACCGTTCCCATATATTACTTTTTGTAGATCATTTGCGACTTAGGAATATTTATTTTCCGTCCGATGTCATCTCACTGTAACGGATTGACAGAATTCAATGAAACTGGACATGAATATTTCCTATGTATTTGGCATTGATTGCATAAAAACTAAAATGCAGCTATATTTCCATCACATATTGTAATTAAATTTTAACTTAGTTTTACAGTTGTGTTGGAAACTTTAGATTTTTGAAAAGTTGGATATGTAAAGTCTTTTGATTTGAGAAATGTTGCATATTGTATATTTGCAGCATTTGATTTGTTTGCGAACTTTGATTAATCTTGGACAAGGTTATTTATAGGTCAATAGCATCTTAGTTTAAGTTTAGAACTATGTAACAGCTTTGGAAAACTAATGTATGCTCTAGAGATATATGTATATATTTGGCTCAATATTCATAATGTTGGCCAATATATCAATTTCGGGGTTTGATATGCATGGTTGTGCGATCTGGGGCTATAATACCCCAAAAACCAACTCACCCCGCACTCAACACCCCCATTGCCATTTTACTAGGTTATACCTTTTACAAGGGATATCAATTCTATGAATTTGCTTGTTCTTTGCTAATTTGTCAGTTTTTCAACTTTTGCTAAAAAAAATAATCAAAGGTATGCTCATATCTGTCAATCTGTTTGTCTGTCCGTCAATCCATCCATCCGTAGAGTATAAAAACAATGATAAAGAAGTATGGGACAACTTTTTTCATCCGCAATACACGTCCTGTCCAGTTGTCACCAAAATTCTTACATGGTTATGATCATGGTGTCTAGGTCAAATTCAGTAAGCTGTTCTATAAATGAAGATTAGGCCAGAGCCGTCCAGTATCAGTATTTTAGTTTCTTGTTAACAACCATGTTTGCAACACATACTATTATAGTTTTGCATGGACTTCATTGAATGAAAGCATATATTTTTGTATGGCTATTAAAGTTTAAATAGTTGTTTACAAATACAACATCTAAAAAGACATCGATATTGACATTTTGACTTGATGACTTTGAGACATATGTTAAACTTTATAAATCAAGTTTTATTGTGTACTGACTGCACATGTTGAACATAAATACATTTTTAGTGTCAGTGTATATCTTGTTAATGTCCAGCTCCAAAACGCAGATACAGAACAGAAGAGAGACCAGTTCTTGTGCCAGTTTGGGGACGGACTGATGGATCAGGGAATGGGCAACCCCTATTCCATGAAAGTGGATGAGCTACTTCATATGGTGAAAAAGCATCATCTGTATTACAGGTAAAATGCAAATATGTTTTTAAATATATGAATATTTTTACCTCACATGAGTATATGCTTAGGATGAGCTATTAGCTAGGGCTGTGTACTGTCTGGCATCAGTCATCTGATGTCGGTCGTCAAGCCTCTACTGTAAACACTCTAGAGGTCACAGCTTAGCCCAATCTCCCTCAGTCTTGCTCATAATGTATGCCTTGGTGATACATTGACCGAAGTCAGAGTGTCTCCGAATACGGATAGCTGGGGCCAAAAAGGTTAAACGGTTTAATCTGAGTAAAATCTTATTAACACACTATAGAGGCCACAATTTTTAGTCCCCCACCTAGGTAACATTTAAATTGAAAGTAATTACAAGGAATTTTGTAGGAAACTCTTTATAAAACATTAAAGTATTTTTTCTAACATTGCTATTAGACATTGAGCCTTTATATATGATATGTAGCAGATCTCTTCAGATTTACTAAATGGTAGCCCTTTAGGTTTTCTGTTGTAATAAGTTGAGCGATCTAGGAGTAGGCCACATGTATTGCATATACACTAATGCTTGACTTTGTTGTAAAAAACAGGTCAGCTAATGAGTTATCTTTTGTGTTAATTTTTCAGAATTTCCAGTGAAACTGCCCAATTTATGCAGGGGATGAACGAAGTCAGTGGTGGATGGGATTACGTAAAGAGGCATGCAGAGGTTCTGAAACCACTCTTTTGTGAGACCCCCAAAGCACTGTCTCCAATTGATGTATCGGAGATTTTCAAGTTTAACCTAAGTGTTGAAGGATCAAACGCCAGATTAGAAGAAAACATTACAGTGTATGCATGGGAACTTTTCCTCCAGTCTATAGAAGGTAAAAGACATTGATTGAAGAAGCTCTAGTCATGAATAGCATGGCAAATTAAGTCTAGATAACCAAAATTCAACCAAAGAATAACTAGAAAAGTCATTAATTACGGAATGTACAATTTGAATAACGGTCTCTGAAGTCGAATAGTTCTTCACCTAATCAACTGAGATACTCTTTAATAGGAACAATGAAAACATTTTAGCTATATTTAATACATGTATGTAGAGAGATAGGTTTAGAATTAGGTTTACCTATGCAACTGGCTGAGATCAATTAAAAAAAACCTCATGTAGATTGTTACATTTGTCCTGAAGCATTTTTGCTCACCTGAGAATATGCTCCATATGAGCTATTATGATCATATTAGATAATTAGATATTAGATATATTAGATAATTAAAAAAATTTAAATAAGATAAGATAAAGTTTTATTATTGTGACAATAAATTAAATAACAAACCCACAGGCATCACCCGGCCCTTTAGGCCTACAGGTCACCAACATTTTGATAATATAAATGAAAAAACAACTTTTTGTAGTCTAATGTATCAAGTTTTCTACATACATGGTTAAAGAAATGTCTCAGACAGATCTGCAACCAGTGCTGATTCAGATGAGGGGACTCCTAACGAGGCCCGACCTGTATCTAGCTATGTTTGTCAGTCCGATTTTCTACAGAGTTATGGGACTTTGAAATTTTTACATGGAAATTTTCTCAGTGGGGTTTCCCCAAATCTCTGGTAGGATTTTTATGAAACTTCATAGGATTGATCAGCGCCATGTGCAGTTGTGCGTAATTCGTTCTTTTCCGGTTCGATGATTTTCGGTCATAGGACTTTGAACATTTTTGTCCATGTGATGGGGCAAACATCAGTTTTTGTATCAAAAACAATTCTATTTACTATACAAATGTACATGTATAACCAAATAACTAATTAATATATCATACGATTCTGGATCAGTTTTATTTTTTTTGTACCATTTTAAGGATAATGTCCTTCTTTGTCAATGTCAACACTTGGTGAAGGTCTGAAATATGTGATTGCTCTTGTTCCGTATATGTTGTTTAATGGGTAAATGTCCCTAATATGCATGTTTTCTCAAGACCATAAACTTTACTCTTTACCTACATCTGTTAAGAACTTTGTCTTATAAAGCATGAAACTCGCTGTCTAAGACCATTAGAGTTTTCATGTTTCTTTGATAAAAAATGTCGAAATAAATAGGGTTAACACCTGTGATTTTGTTTTGTAATATTATTTTCAGATGGGGAAATTCCAGTGACATTTGCAGAGTTATTAATTTTTATAACTGGAGCTGACAATATTCCACCATGTGGATTCCACAAAGAAGTAGATATTGAGTTTTACTCAATAGAATCGGCTGCAGTCCGTCGCCTGCCAAGTGTATCCACATGTGCACTGCAAATGTGGCTTCCAAGAGGGCAGGATCCAGACTCGTTGTCAGAGTTGATGTTACGAGCAATCAAAGAGTCGGCGGGTTTTTTAAAAGTTTAACTGTGTTTTATTGTTGACAGTTTGAACTTGACAGTGTCTTTTTATATATATACGCTCGAAGGTAACCTCGGTCGTATTATGGTATGTCGCTTCCGTCCGTCTGTCGGTCTGTCAGTCCGTTACCACCATCTTTGACAACTATTTGATGTACTTCATACATAGTAGGAAGGTTGGTCATGGCTAGTAGATGAGCCCTATTGATTTTGAGGTCAGTCAAAAAAAATAAAATAATATAAGTAGCAATATTGAAACAGGTACTTCAGAGGTAAGACCTTAATTTATTTTAAAACTAGGATTTTTAAGCTTTGTCTGCTCTCTAAATCAAAAATCCCACAGCAGCCATCTGATCTGGCTCTACTCTGTTTGCAAATGCTTGAAAAAGTGTGTATACATGAGTGAATAGTTAAATCATGTTTATTCTACCACTTAAGTCTGTAATGGGAGGGTATTTGATGAGTACTTTCTATGGCAGTTTTCTTGTGAAACCTCTAATCAAATGGCTGGTCTTTAGAATATTTGGTAATTATGCAAGACAAAGTAATGCAGATGGGTCTCAGAGGAACCGAGGCCGATTTCCAGTTATATGTGTTGTCTATTTAGTTGCTGTTGTTTATGTTTTGCAGACAATGATGTGCTTGATATATGTTAGAATATTTGCATTCCCTGTGAGATTGTTATACATTTGGTAATGCTGTCCGCTTTTTAGCTCACCAGAGCACTTTTGTGCTCAGGGTGAGCTTTTGTGATCGCTTGATGTCCGTCGTCAGGCGTCAACAATTTGAACCTTTAAAAATCTTCTCCTCTGAATCTACAGGGTTCTCAGCTTTCATCTTTGGTACATAGCATCATCTTTAGGTCCTCTACAAAAGTTATATAAATTTTGCCTCTGGGGTCAAAATTGGCCCCGCCCCAGGGGTGCCTTGTTTTCTATTGAAATATATAGTAAAACTTTGAAAATCTTCTCCTGAATCTACAGGGTTCTCAGCTTTCATATTTGGCACATAGCATCATGTTCAGGTCCTCTACAAAAGTTATATACATTATGCCCCTGGGGTCAAAATTTACCCCGCCCCAGGGGTGGGCAGTTTTCAATAGAAACATAGTGAAAACTTTGAAACTCTTCTCTTCTAAATCTACAGGGTTCTTAGCTTTCATATTTGGCACATAGGATCATATTTAGGTCCTCTACAATAGTTATATAAATTATGCCCCAGGGGTCAAAATTGGCCCCGCCCCAGGGGTAGCCATGTCTCAATAGAAACATATAGTGACAACTTTGAAAATCTTCTCCTCAGAAACTGGAAGGTTCTCAGCTTTCATATTTGACACATAACATCATGTTCAGGTCCTCTACAAAAGTTATATAAATTATGCCCCCGGGGTCAAAATTGGCCCCGCCCCAGGGGTAGCCAGTTCGCAATAGAAACATATAGTGTCAAATTTGAAAATATTTTCCTCAGAAACTGGAAGGTTCTCAGCTTTCATATTTGGCACATAGCATCATGTTCAGGTCCTCTACAAAAGGTGTATAAATTATGCCCCTTGGATCAAAATTGGCCCGCCCCAGGGGTGGCTAGTTTTCTCTAGAAACATATAGTGAAAACTTTGAACATCTTCTCCTCTGATTGCCTGGTGAGCGATGTCAGGGACATTATGGCCCTCTTGTTGCAATTGTTTCCTCCATGAATATTCAAGTAAGAAATAATAATGTCATGAATATTAATTAGATTAATTTGTTACAATAGAACATGAACATTGGAATTATTGGTCATGGCAGAAACTGTAGAATCATATCTATATTATATCATAAGCAAACAGAACAGACCCTGATCAGACGTCTCCTATAGGAGCCATCTGATCTGGGCCTACTCTGTAAAGGCGTGAACAAGTGTATTTATGGAGGAATGGGTTAAAAATCACTTTGCTATTTACCCTTCCTTGCTGAATTTTAAAATACATTTCTCCTTCTTTACCCATGCCCTGTTGTATAATTACATATATCTTCACTGTGTACAAGTATTTCGCTGTGCAATCACTGCTGTGGAGTGCACTGGCTGCAAAATCAACTTGTAAATAGTGCAGACCCTGATGAGACAGCTCCAGCAGGAGCTGTCTCATCTGGGTCTTCACTATTTACAGGTAGGTATATTGACGTGAATAGCAAGCGAAGGGTTAACTGCATGATAACTATTTTCTACATATTTTACCATTTTCCTTCTGAATGTTTATTAATGAATCACTTAATAATATATATTCATATACTGAATTTTTAAAAGGTAAAATTTTCAAAAGGATTTTTGGCTTAGACAAAAACTGTAGGATCAGATCTATACAATTTCATAAAGAAAGCAGACCCAGATCAGACAGTTCCAGTAGAAGCCTTCTGAAATGGGTATACTCTGTTTTGCAAATTGCGAAAAGTGTTTATGAGGGAAAGGGTTAACAGAAGAGAAGATGTATTTTCATATATTTTAAGATAATTTCTTTGTTAGAATACAACATTCCCAACTTTATATTATCAGTAGCACAATCATGTGAAGCAGTTGGATATTTTTATGCCCCCAGATCAGATCGGAGTGGGGGTGGGGGGTTATTGTTTTTGCCCTGTCTGTTTGTCCGTTCGTCTGTAACCAACTTTAACATTGGTCATAACCTTTGAGCCTGTAATGATGGAAACTTGATCTCATACAACCACACATTTTGATGGGTGGCCTGTTAAGGTCAGCCTTCAAGGTCAGAGGTCAAATATATAGGTAAAATCACCAACATTGGTCATTACGTTTGAACCAGTAGAGATGGAGACTTGATATTTGGCACCCACGTGTTTCTCATAAAGGTGCACAGTTTGAGGGGTGACATGGCAATGTCATTCTTCAGGGTAAAAGGTCAAATTGGGCAGGGCATGTTGTTTTACAAACACATCTTGTTTAAATCTGGTTAATGTATTTTCTGTTTCATCCTCAGATTTTGTGTTTGCGATTGTAGATATATCGTCTAGAATTTGTATCAGTATACCAGTTTTCTTTGAATTAATTACTGACTAATTAGTCCGTCACCGGTTGGGGGACTATAGGTTTGCTCAATCCCTCCGTCTGTCACGCTTCGTGTTATAACTTCACACATTGAAGAAGCATGATGAGGGCTAGTGTCGTGCACAAGGGCCATAACTCTAGCATCAATATTTTTGGAGTTATTCCCCTTTTACATATTTTTTTTGTCCGAACAATCTACTGGTTCAATTGATTTGAAACTTCACATATGGAACAAGCATGGTGAGGGGTAATGTCATGCACAAGGGCCATAACTCTAGCATCTATATTTTTGGAGTTATTCCCCCTTTCATATTTTCTTGTTCAGTTAATAACTCTTTATGTACTGGTTCAATTGATTTGAAACTTCTCATGGAACAAGCATGATGAGGTGTAGTGTCATGCACAAGGGCAAATAACTCTAGCATCAATATTTTTGGAGTTACTCCCCTTTTTCATATTTTCTTGTCGGGACAATAACTTTATTTACTGATTCAATGTATGAAAGTAGGTACTAATACCATTCAGGTGGTCATGTATATACCAAGGTCAACCACACCATGAGTGGGTGGGGTGGGGAGAGTGGAGTTGTTTTTTTCAGTCTGTTACCATACATTTGAATCTTCTCTAAAACTATTTAAATGAATGTTACACGTTTAGGTTGGGCCGAGATAAAGTAATTAAAAAAATGTATAGTTTTATTGAAATATTTTTCATGTGTGCCATGTCTTTGAAAAAGTTTCGGTACTGTATTTGTTATAGAATGGAAACAAACCTGAAAATATGCCATCATTTTAACTTTTTATTTTTACTTTCTAAAACAATTATAGTACCAAACCTATATCAAAGACTTGGCATATTTGCAAATGGGTTGCAGATTTATTTTTTATTGCTTTTAACATACAGTTGAGGAACAACTAAAATAAATTTTAAGATTTTACCATTTCTTCTGCCATAATATCCCTTTAAATATTCTTTTATCTATTATTTGTATTGAGAAGTTACGGCTATCAGAATTTTATCTTTCATCAGCATTAATTTTGTTTTCAACACAACAGTTCATGAAACCAGGATTTCCCAAGTGAGCGTTTCTGGGCCACCATGGCATTCAAAATAGGTGTGGGTGCGGCTGTGGGATTTCCAACCTTAAGTCACTGCAAACAGTGTAGACCCTTATCAGCTGCCTCGTTTTCGACACAGCGGCTGATCAAGTTCTAAACTGTTTTGCAGAGGTAAAGGCACACAACTACAGCTGCATAACCGTTCAAAAAGTCCAATGTCATTATAAATGAACATCATGGAAGCTCAAAATCATATCTGGGTCTACACTTTTTCGCTATGTCCTAATGTTGGAAATCTCACAGTCGCCCGCATATATTGGTGTGTCATGTACATATAACCACTCGACTTGCAGTAGAGTATAGAATTAAAAGGTGAATCAAACTATAGAACTATTACATTATTTTGCTTAAATTTATATTGTGGGTAAACTGATTTTCTCCTAAATTCATTTAAAAGATCACGATAATGTCAAGACATATTGACAAATAGTACAGTCAGGAGTCTTATATTGAACGTGTAAATATACAAGGGTCATCTAATAAAGAGTAGCCGGTATGACTTTCTGCAGCACTGTTATCAAATCCTATCGCCTTAACCCTTTCCTCCAAGAAATTTACATGAAACTCTGCCTACTATGAATTTATAATTAGTTTAATTTTCATTTTAGAACCTAAAATGATTTTTATAGCAGTTATCTGAAGAAATTTATCAGCCCTATATTATTTTATGAGCAAACAGAGCATACCCTGATCAAGCAGCTCCTATAGGGGCTGCCTGATCTGGGTCTACCCTGTTTGAAAAGATGATAAAATATGTATCTATGGAGGAAAAGGTTACAGAATAAATATATGCCTATCAAAAAGTAATCTACAAAGATGGGCATTTTGGTTTGTTGTGAGTTCCTTGTTTAGGAAATTGTATTCATCAAGGTAAGAAATTGTGCATTAATTTTAAGAAAAAAGTTGTTTCGATGACAAAATATACGTATGAGTTTATATTTGGTCACCATGACAATGATATATGACTTGTTATAAGAAATTCTACATTTGAACCGTTGGCTAGTAATGCAAAAATAACAAAATTAATGGATTCCATCATTTTGTTGCCTGGCAGCAAGTTCTTAAACATGTCATTATGACCACTTTTCGATGCAAACATCTTGAATGTTTATAAAGTTGTGAGCACAAACTTCTCACTATAATATATTTTATATTCTGGATTGTATATGCCTGTACAATGCTTTTGCTTCATTTGAATTTTTTGGCGGAACAAGATTATCATCAGCCAGAATTTGTGTACACATTTCATATACGTCTTGATCACAACATATTAAAGACCGCAATTCCACCTCATCCTGAAATGCATCTATGTCATTTTGAGATACTGCACACATATAGTTCCTCGTATTCCAGAGACTAGGAAATCTGAACATTCTATTTGGCTGCCCATTTGGTGTATTAGTATTTCGTGATCTCCTGATCGAATGGTTGTTCCATACAGTTTTTGCCAAGTCGAGCTCATCCTGAAAAAAACATTGTCTTTTTTCATTCAATCGTGTATACAGAAGGAGAGAGAGGAGGAGGATAAATTTTGATCTTCATTTTTTGAGCTAATAAGCCTCTTAAAATGGGGCGCTAAGTGCCTAACCTTTTAAATAATCTGCATTCAATGTAACAGTATTTCTCTTTTTAGCTCACTAGAGCACAAAGTGCTCAGGGTGAGCTATTGTGATTGCCTAATGTCCGCCGGCATGCGTCGTCCGTCGTCAACAATTTGAACCTTTAAAAATCTTCTCCTCTGAATCTACAGGGTTCTCAGCTTTCATCTTTGGCATATAGCATCATATTCAGGTCCTGTACAAAAGTTATATAAATTATGCCCCTGGGGTCAAAATTGGTCCGGCCCCAGGGGTGTCAAGTTTTCAATAGAAACATATCTGAATCTACAGGGTTCTCAGCTTTCATATTTGGCACATAGCATCATGTTCAGGTCCTCTACAAAAGTTATAAAAACCATGCCCCTGGGTTCAAAATTGGCCCCGCCCCAGGGGTGGCTAGTTTTTGTAAGCAGACTGTTGTTCCGGTTTTCTGTTACAGAGTTCTTGGTTCATTAGTTAGACATAGGGTAAACTTTAAAAATATTCCCGCCAAAAACTGCATGTCCCAGAGCTTAGATATTTGGTATATAGATTAACTTAGTATACCTTCATGAATTTTGTATATATCAGTTCTGAGGTTAAAATTGGCCCTGCCCTGTGGGTTATACTTTAAAATAGACTTCTACAGTATAAAGGTTTCCTTTGAACCACTACTGTAGCTAGCCAGCTAGTGTACTGGAGAGGTCAAGCTGAAGTTTACCTGTTCTATACTATAGTTGATGTCTGCTTCAGAATTATTGTCTGTTTGTTCACACTGTTTTTAATACATACCAATCTTTCAATTAACCCTCTTGTACGAACCACGTAATTATGAAGCTACATATGTATCTGATCAGAATCCAAACTGTGCTAATTTCAGTCAAGTCATTCTTAGCACTGATAGGGTTATAACACTGAGTTTCTAGAAATGTCTGCTGAAAAATTTACACGGTCAATGGCCCTCTAGTTTTATATAGAAACATATTGTGCAACATAAATAGTAATCATCTTCTGAAACTGGAAGTTTCTCTGCTTTAATATTTGGCACATAGCATCATCTTGAAGTCCTCTACAAAACAGATATGAATTATGCCCCTAGGTTCAAATGAAGCCCTGTCCCAGGGGTGGCAAGATTTCTATAGAAATACATGCTTATAGTGAAAACTTTGTAAATCTTCTCCTCTGATTGTCTGATTAGCGATATCAGGGCCACCATGGCCCTCTTGTTTAAACATTTGCTGCAGAAGCAAATGCTGTAGCCAAGATATATTATACACTTTCATATCAATGGCAGACCATAAGTTATGAGTTAAATTAAATCTCGCATGTAAGATAAAAACAACTTGAAAGCCTACACGAAACAATGAGCACATCGAAATGAGTGGGGTTTTTTTTAAAAAAATAAATAAAATGTTTGCTATTTATTATGAGATGGGGTTTAAGATGGGCTGTAAGTAGGGATAAATAAAATATCATGTTCGTGTTCAATAATTTTCATTTTTAATGTATTCCGAAGCAAGCGAGTGAATTGCCCCACAACATGATCTGCGGCGCAGGAGTGACCTGCTTTACCTGGCAAACTTTTACAATTTCATAAAAACTTTACAGTGCGCACAGTTGCATCTTATTTGAACATAGTTAATGATATGAATAAAAACGGTATCATCTATCGCGATTTATAACACATGTACCAATCACCACTTTTAACGTTTTGGTTCTTCTGAACAATAAAGGTTAAGCAATGATAGCTAGCACAAAACCTGCTGAGAAAAATCATGTTGCCCGAGCCGTTAAGCGAGGGCTACATGTATTTTACTCAGCAGGAAATAAAAAGTCCGATACCCCGCCAATGATCTGTATAACGATTTTATTATACTGCAAAGTTTGATATTTGTAGCAGTTAATTAGCGTTGTTAATGTAGGCGTCGTTTTGCTTCCCCTCAGGGGCCTCTTACTGTAAGGTAAGGGCTTATATATTACTCTACAACCCTAGTTCAACGTGTATAATAACCAGTTCATTATATTGGATCTTCCAAGTGCATTAGTTTATCAAAGGATTGAAAGAATCAGACGTTAGTAAAACTTTCAGCAGATCAGCGGTTAAGCAGACACTATTTAACTTAATTGAGGGAATTTTGGCGCAATCCCGACGTCATTTGGATGACGTTAAAATGACGGTTTTATAATGTTCAAACAATGGGCATTGGAAGGAGCGGCTATACTGCAATTTACAGGTACGTGTACTGAGCATGTACATAAATAAAATCTGAATCGAATTGGGTGTGGATTATCTTTGTAAAAGCGGGGTTTGGGGGCTAATCGGTACGTGCACAAGCACTTTGACAACATTTGCAGCATCAAAGCAGAATAAGACCTTCGCCACATGTAGGGTTCATTTACATTGTTATGAACAACAAAATACATGTATATGATTTACCTGAATCACTGCCATGAAACAAAACTGTATTAGTCCTTTGTCCAACTCACTACCATTGAACTCATTGCGGTCTTGAAGATCTTTAAACAACTCAATGTAAAATTGCATGTGTTGTCTCCTTAAATATCCCCACCAACATTCAATGCGCTGATTTTGTGTGCTGGCGCCATCTATATATGCTCCAGGTTCTTCATGTCTGTAATAACGTTGCATTCTTGCAACCAACACATTTTCAGTGCCAAAGTCGCCCCTGATCATACGCGGAGTTCCCCTGTAGTGTCTTACCGCCTCCAAAAAGTAGCCTCCTACGACACGTGGATTATTGTTTGTGTTGTATACATTTAGCCATATAATCCTTCTGCTGAATCCGCATATGCTTCCATGTATACATAAACCAAATGGTTTTAGTTTGTCATAGCCATCAATGTGCCAGATGAAGTTTGGTCCTGATGCAAAGTAAGAACGCCTTACAAATCGCCTGGCTGTTCTCATTTCAACACCTGTTAACAAGGAATATAAAAAATATATAGTGACGTACATTTTAATACAGGTACGCCTTTATATAACATAACTTACTTGTAGTAGAAACATAAAGTGAAAAATTGAAAAGCTTCTCCTCTGAAACTGGAAGGTTCTCAGCTTTTTTATTTGGCACATAGCATCATGTTTACGTCCTCTACAAAAGTTATATAAATTACGCCCCTGTGGTCAAAATTTGCCCTTCCCCAGGGGTAGCCAGTTTCAATAGAAACAAATAGTAAAAAATATACAGGTAACCAGCTTACATAATTGGAATATAACATGTTCAGGTCCTCTACAAAAGTTAAATAAAGTATGCCACTGGGGTCAAAATTTGCCCTTCACCAGGGGTGGTCAGTTTTCAATAGAAACATAGTGAACACTTTGAAATTCTTCTCCTCTGAAACTGGAAGTTTCTCAGTTTTCATATTTGGCACATGACATCATGTTAAAGTCCTCAACAATAAATATGACTTGTGCCCCTGGGTTCAAATGCAGCCCGCTCCAGGGATGGGCAGTTTTCTATAGAAACATAGTGAAAACTTTGAAAATCTTCTCCTCTGATTGTCTGGTGACCATAATGGCCCTCTTGTTTCAAACAGAATACACCCTGAATAGATAGCTCCTGAAGGAGCTGTCTAATCAGGGTCTACTATGTTTGCTTAGACATGTACTAAACATGTTGAAAGCCGAGACAGTGTATTCGACATATAGGAAACGGATGGACGCTATACATAACCGAATTTAAATATGGAAATATAGTTAAACAGGGAGAGCCACATACGAAAAGACACCGCACCAAACAAGAAACGGCACAGCCACAAAACAAAACGGGACGCATATCAAGACGAAAACATAAATAACAAAGCTGACCATAGGGTGAAAGCATGGGTACGCCTCTGAACGGTTAATAGCCAAAAATGGCCACTGCGGACTTAATCCTTTCCCTCGTATAAACGTGTTTTCACGCATTTGCAAACAGAGTAGACCCAGATCAGATGGCTCCTAGAGGATCCGTCTGAATAGGGTCTGCTCTGTTTGCTAACAGAATTTGAAAGATATGTTTCTTTACTTTCTAAAATGTGTACAATGTTCCACCTTCCATATTTCTTTAGATTTATTTTGTTAATGAATATTCAGTAGGTATTGGAATTGTGTGTTAATATAGAACAGGGAAAGGGTTAAACCTGGTTTGTGGGTACCCAACCTCGCACTTATCCCACCTTCACCCAAGTCAAAATATGTGTCGACTAGCGCTATTAGCATCCTTTTAATATCGCATATTACTTATCGCGAAAAATAACTAGCGATATTTAAATGTCTAATATAACATGCATGTAGGTCTTGGGAGGGATTCAACAAGCTATATAATAGCCTCATGTGTCAACTAGCGCTATTAGCGCCCTTTTATTATCGCATGTTGTTTCTCGCAAGAAGTGACTAGCGATATTTAACAGTGCTTAATATCGCATGTATGTATGTCTCGGAAGGACTTCATCAGTGTCAAAAGGGCGATATTTCATTTGTCACGATCGGGACACCGTAGAAAATCCTGCGCAAGTAAGAATTCCCATACTGACGGACAGAGTAGGAAATCTTACTTTGGGCTACGAAAGTGACATTCTAAGTTACTACTTCATAGTTCCAAGTTCCATGTTCCGACTTCCAAATTTCATGTTCCGACTTCCAAGTTCCATGTTCCGACTTCCAAATTCCACCTTCCTACTTTAAAGTTCTAAGTTTTCTCGTGACGCCATATTTTCGCCCCCTTTACTTCACGCATGTCTGTTGTACCCTTTGGCCGCCGTGTGTCGTAATCAGACCTTCTTTAAAATGTATGAACTACAATAAAGGTTAATAGTAATGTTTGACCATTATTATGATGCATACCGATCTTTGAAAGGTTGAAAACAGGCATATATCACTAAAACTGGTGTTTTAAAACAAACCAAAAGTAGAAAATCTGATATAAATAGCATGATGCTATGTGTCACGTGATGCGACTAGAGGCATTGGATGGAAGTCGGAAGTTTGAAAGTCGGAATTTGGAACATGGAAGTCATAACTTGGAATTTGGCACATGGAAATCGGAACTTGGAACTTGGAACATGGAAGTCGGAACTAAGAAGAAGGAACTTTGAACTGGGGCATAAACAATATACAATAACCATATATCAAATTATCTTGGAAGAAAGAAGTAAGAACTTGGAAGTCTGAACTTGGAACTTGGATCTCGGAACTATGAAGAAGGAACTTAGAATGCCACCACTAGGCTTTCGTCTTGGGCAGTGCAAACTACTGCAATTCCAGAATTGTTCGTGCGCAAAATAGGCTTCGGAACAAAGTGAGAATATCTGTGATCGTTGCCAGGTGTCTATGTGCACTGTATTTATTTATATTGCACTATACAAAGGACGGGGCATGAGCTAAGGTTTTTATATTGATGTATAAATTGCGGAGATAACACGCTTTTTTATGCATTTTCGCAATGCGCAAATGGAACATAAAAAGCGCTCGTCATGTTTGAGACGTCATGGTAACGTTATATGCAATTACATAAAATGTGGACCCTAATCACAAATGTCTTGAACTGTTTGTTGATACCAAGCAACAATAGATCTATAAGAGTTTTTAAAAGTACTATTCCGCCTTAAAATGATGTTTTAAAACTATTTTAACATCCGTTACTATGGAAATCAGGTGTATACATTCAAATGCAATAATTTCGGTTACGGTACGGTTGCTTTCCAGTTGTGGTTGCTGAGTATGTCGCCATATCACCAGGCTCCTTGTTTTATAATGCAATGTCACGAAATATAGTCACTTACTACTAGCATAATATTTTCCACGTCGACCTTGTATTTTGTGAGGTATAGTGCATGTGTACTGACCCCACTGGAATGCAAGTTTGGTTCAGCCAATGAGAGGAAATCAGAAGGCATAATTAAACATAAATATCAAATTTAACACATTTGATCACCATTGTCTCAACTATTTGTACATAATGAAGAAAATATTTCAAAATAGGGAATTAATATAGATCTAGATCTAATACATAAATAGATCTACTTGAATTGCTCTGATCTCATATTTCGACCACTAAGGGCCTTTTTCAAAATGTATCATGTTAAAATACACGTCACATTTTTGGCTGAATGCATGTAACAAAAATGTGACGAGTATTTTGACATGATAATCTTTGAAAAAGGCCCTTAGTGGTCGAAATATTAGATCAGAGCAATTCAAGTATTTACATATAAAAGGATTAAATCAAGTTTGTTTACGTTCTAAAAGTCGATGACGACGTCACTGCAGCCAATATGACGTCAATATTACGTCACGTATACCGCACTTGCATGAATGATAGAGAATAATAGGTTAGTGCCGTAGATGGGACGCTTTATCCGACGAGGGGAGAAAACGTTGAGGCGAGGCTTGCCGAGCCTCAACTGTTTTCTCTCCGAGTCGGATAAAGGCGTCTATTATTCTATTTATCCAGTCAATTTAGTTATATCTTTTTTCATAGACTCATAAAACATACGAAATAATTTGCATTGAAAATGCGGTTTTTCGATCAACGGACCTCCCTTTTCATTTCCATTCTAGAGACGTAAATAATGAGCTACCGCAGAGGAAAATAGCTTCGATACTTACATTACAAGAGGGGAAAACGTGGTTGAATTTGAAAAATAAGATCATTTGAATCGAGAGTCGATATGTTAATTCAAACAGACATGATAATATTCTCCCGGAGGCTGTCTGGTCAAATTCGAGTTCCGTCGACTCGGTTTCTATTTTTAGATAGGGCTAACGTCACTCATAAATCGATGGAACTGATCAGGCTATATTTAGGTATATGACAATCACCGCCCCTGTAAGAGCTTATCAATCAAATTAGTATGAGAGTGAAAAGAAAACATTTACTATTTATCTGTAAATATTTGCCCCCTGACTTGATTTTTATCAAAAACGCGTTTTGCCAGCGAGGAATTAAATTAATAAAACTGATGAATCAACATCCCTTTGTATGTGGCCTCAGTGGCGTAATCGGTAAGCAGGACGTCTCAAGAGAGATCAGATTTGGCTTTTGTAGAATCCGGCGGGGGTTCGAATCCAGCTATAGCCATTTTTAAAAAAAAAATTCTTCTCTTTTCTTATTTGAATAATTATATTGGTGAGTTTTCTGTTAGATCTATTCCGTCAACATGTTCATGCATATTTACAGAAAATTAAAATAGTTCCATGGTTATAGAATCATTCCGCCTATCTACTAACCTAATAAACCTTCTACTACCGGAAGTAACCTAATAAACCTAAGTTTATTTGCACCCCTTTATTATGTCACTAGAGAAGCCTGGTGACTGGATAAAAATGTATTTTCATTCAGGGGACGAAACCGCTTTAGCAATATTTCTTTTCCTTCATTTTTTCCATTTTCTGGGTGTTGCATGATAAAAGAATAACTATGTCAAGGCTCGCATTTAACAACTTTTCCAACTAGCAAAAATACAGCTGAACTTCCAAACTACTAGCATAGTAATTCTTATGTACCGACACAGTGTTTTAAAACTAACACTGCCCTTGTAACGAGGGCTCAATGTATTCGGAATATTCATCACAATGTAACAATTCATTAGGATTTTCTCGACAAGAAGATTCGAAGGCTATTGGGCTTTAGGCTTAAGATATGCAAAAGTTATGATCAGGAATAAGGATGGTCAGGAATATGATGAATGTTACATAGATATATGCTGATAATACAACTTGACAGACGTGTGTGCTACACAAACACAACCTTGCTTTTCTATAGACTTACCTTCAGGGTCACAAACTCGCAAAATAGTCGCAACATCTTGTGTCCGTACTTGCAGACCATGTGCCATGCACCGTTGTCTCATTATTCGATAACCGTGACAACGCCCAGACGTTTGGATTTCATTCAAAATAAAATCAACCACATGCCTAACATCACTGTATGTTCTCCTATGTAAGTTTAAACCTCTTAGAATTCTGTGTAAATGCCGTAAGCTGAGAGAAATGTCGTGATTTTCACTAAGTATAGAAAGAATATCGGAATAATGAAGCCCTTCATTAAAATATCTTTCTACAAGTTCATCCCTTGTCTCTGCCATCTTCTCGGAGCCTCAAGTGCTTGCGAAAACTGTTGACTCTGACGGAGGGTTCTGATTGGCTTATTAAGTCGTGCGCACGACTTAAAAAATTATCTCAGGAAAACGAACTTGTTGTCGTTTTCTCGAGATAATAAAAAAAATTATCTCGTTAAAACGAACTATTTCGTTTTCTTGAGATAATAAAAAAAAATATCTCAGGAAAACGAACTTTTGTTTCGTTTTCTCGAGATAATAATTTTTTTTATCTCGTTAAAACGAACTATTTCGTTTTCTCGAGATAATATTTTTTTTTATCTCGTTAAAACGAACTACTTCGTTTTCTTGAGATAATAAAAAAAATTATCTCATGAAAACGAACTTGTTTTCGTTTTCTCGAGATAATAAAAAAAATTATCTCGTAAAAACGAACTATATTTCGTTTTCTTGAGATAATAAAAAAAAATATCTCAGGAAAACGAACTTTGTTTCGTTTTCTCGAGATAATAAAAAGAATTATCTCGTCAAAACGAACTACTTCGTTTTCTTGAGATAATAAAAAAAAATATCTCAGGAAAACGAAATTTGTTTCGTTTTCTCGAGATAATAATTTTTTTTATCTCGTCAAAACGAACTACTTCGTTTTCTTGAGATAATAAAAAAAAATATCTCGGGAAAACGAACTCTGTTTCGTTTTCTTGAGATAATAAAAAAAAATATCTCGTAAAAACGAACGTTTTTTTCGTATTCTCGAGATAATAAAAAAAATTATCTCGGGAAAACAAACTTGAAAAAAAATCTTGCATATGTCACCTCAGTGCCACCGTACAGTTCTGCCATTTGTACCCTAAATTGTCTTGTGGTTGATATACTGTACTGTACCGGGAGGCTGTGCAAGGAATGAAACTTAACAAAAGTCTGGGCTTAGATGGCCTGACAGTGGAATTTTACCAGAAATTTTGGCCACATTAATCTTCCTTAATTTTTAACTCGTTTTCAGATAGTGTAAATAATGGTGAATTATCTCATTATCAGAAACAGTGCATATTTTCGTTGTTATACAAAAAAGGTGATCCTGAAAATCTGGGAAATTGGCGCCCAATATCTCTGTTAAATATAGACTACAAAATACTTGCAAGAGTACTCGCACAAAGACTTCAAAAGGTTTTACCAAAAATAATTAGTTTAGACCAACAAAGTTATATAAAAATAGATATATAGCATACAATATAAGGCAGATTCAAGATAAAATTGATTATGCAGAAACACTACACATTGATGGTGCTATATTAGTTTTAGATTTTAAGAAAGCTTTTGATACCGTCGACTGGAACTTCATGATTGATGTTTTTAAGAAAATTTGGTTTTAAGAAAGATTTTATCAACTGGATAAATATCTTATACAATAACATCAGCTCATCCGTTAGCTTTCTTGAAAACACAGATGTTTTGTTTGTTTTACAAGAAAAGCTAAATTAAAGCAAGAAACAGACACTGAAATACAAAAGTGCTCCACGCCATTGAATTTAAAATATGCTGGTGAGCTCTTTGGTGAATGAATCGATAGTTGGTGATAGCTATCTGTGCATACAGCATAAACTGGTGAATAAACTGTATTTAGTCTATGTGTTATAGAAAACAAATAGTAAAGACCAGCAGCAAATGCCACACACAAGACGCAACCAGTAACAAAATAGCGATAAAAAACGAGACACACGCATACAACTGCACACACCAAAACGCGAAGAAAAAAGCACCAACAAACGTACAAGTACTAGAAAAAAGGCACAATGCATGTGACAAAGGCAATACCTCCTTTTTGGCAAAACCGGTTGTCTCACTTAAGTCACCTTAGTCAATAAATAACGGTATCCCCGCCAGACTGTCCCACAATATAGAAGACGGTCAACACAGGAAACAACCATGAAAGTACGTCAAACATGCACCCACTCACTTTGCTGAAGTTAGAACTTCAGAAGTGTCATTGAAGGGGACACATATTGAAATAAGGTCTAATAAAAGTTTTAAACACACGTGTTCTGTTCTCCAAATCCAAGGAGGTCCTGGCTCTGAAGAGAAAATTCAGTTGTCTTGCGATTTTTTTTACATACAGTGCCTATATGGGCGTTAAAATTTAACATGAAATAAAGTTCTGCCCAAAGTTCCTCACAGTCTGTTGAGTTATTAAAGATATTTAAACTATGTACAATGTTTGTGGTCTGAAGTACAATAGACTGAAACTTTTCAGGATTTGCCTGCCTCTGATTAATTCTGAGCCACTCAATTAAGACTTTTTCGGATTCCAAAACAGTACCAAGAATTGATGGATCTGGATGGTTATATGAATGAGTGTTGTCATCAGCATAGTTGTTTAACATAAAACGTTTGTATAGAATAGAAAATATCATTTAAGAATATGTTCAAAAGTGTCGGCCCAGGAATAAATCCCTGGGGAACCCTTTTTCAGCTTCACACCGTTCACTGTTGATTTGCCCGATTCTGAGCCTGCGGTTACTAAGATAGCTTCTGAGCAGATTGCAAGTGCCATCAGAGAGCCCATATACCCTCAATGTAAGGATCATCAGGTTACGTGGCAGACAGTTATATGTTTTGGAGATGTCCATCAGAATGGCTGCCACATGGCCCCTATCATCGTGTGCCTTATTCCAATCCCCAGTCAAGCGCAAGAGGGTTGTTCTGACAGCTATATGTAGGTATGAGAGTAGATAAGTAGTAATTATATACGGTATCAAAATGTGAGTTAGAAGGAGAACGTCGGATATCTGTACTATTTCATTTTTGTCGTACCCTTTATTACTTTTCTACAGTTACTCTGTTTGCAGCTCAATCATTGAGTACACTAGCGATAGGTGGATACAGTATGTTCAATTAAATGTTTTCTTTGTTATACATGCACTTTACCACTGTATTTGCTGTCGCGGTTGTTGTAGATTAGTCGGAGAGGGGATACGTTTATTTACACTGTTTGTCTTTTAGGATGGGGATGGAATAAGGGTGAGGTTGGGCGCCCATAAACCGGTTTAAACCCCCCGGTGACTTTTGTCACTGACCGTTCCAAGGCGGTACTTCCATCTTCCTCCTATTGTATGTTTGTTTTGTCTTTGTGCGTCTCTTGTTGTTTTTTCTACCTATGTACATTTGCTGTTTCCTTGTGTTGCTGTTCGGGCGAGTGTTTGTTCTGTATGTGGTGTTTCCTGCATGACTCATTTTTGTACTTTTATTCTCAAATATTTTTGACAAAGCTGGAAGAATGCTGACTGGTTTGTAGTTCTTTGCGTCTAAGGAGTTTCTTTTTAAAACGATTGGAATAACCTGGGCTTATTTAAGATTTTCAGGAATTGCTGAGATTAAAATAATTGAATATTTATCATTTATTAGATTATGCAAAGATAGATAGAGAGAGAGAGAGAGAGAGAGGGGGGGGGGGGAGAGGGGGAGAGAGAGGGAGGGGAGAGAGAGAGAGAGAGAAAAATCGTAGTAGCTTCCTGTACATTCAATTGTTGTAGATATCTGTTACTTGTTTACGAGGGGTGATTGATAAGTCCCTGGCCTGGGGTAGAACCAGACCACTTATAAACATACCATTTGATGTAAATACTGTTATGAGCGTGCCTGATCTTATATATTATGTTTTCTGAAAGTAGAATTCCTGAAAAGTGGTAGGTCCTTTCTCGGGATCTCCTGTTTCATTGGAGCATGAACATCTATAACATCTTTCAAGATTGTTTCGTAAGACCAGTATTTATCATATGCATTGTCAAAAACATCACGTATGGGACAGATCCTTATGAAACAAGTTTAACAAACAATACTCTAGTTTTACAGACTAGTTTTACCTGTTCTTTAATGCATGCAAGAATAATGCAGTGGTAGTCACTGATGCAGTAGTTTGCAACTGTTGCTATCAATAAACGTTTCTTGGTGAGTATAATAACAATTAAAGTGGGGTCAAAATCTTTACTTCAACATGTAGGATTCTTCATAATATATTTGTCATATTAAACCATCCCCCCATAGGCAGTTTTAAGATACAACCTCTTTTTATAAATATACCGAAAAGGAGCATTAACTAGAGAAAACAAAAAAATAAGAATTTTGTAATTTGAAACCATTGTGATAAATAGAGCATTTGCTCCTATAGGAGGAAATGCTCTCATTATCACAATGGTTTAAAACTACACAATTCTAAATTTTCTCGCCGCTATAGCCACGCTGCGTATACATATATTTCATTTAGACACCGCTACGCTTTATCCGTATCCCACCACGCTGACACCCGGTCAATAGTGTCTGCAAATCTTGTTTAGCTCTTTACCTCGTGAAATATTTGTGTAAGACATACTGACTCTTGATATTAGTTAGTTGAATTTTATAATGGCATCATGATAAAAGAATGTTTACCAAATCAAGCACTGTAGAACTATGTATTATCATAAGCAAACCTAAGAGACAATAATAAGACGACTCCTACAACAACCTCCTGATCTAGGTCTGAACCCTGTCCCTGTTCAATATTCATGTAATATTTATTAGCTGAAGTTTTGTGATGTAATATTGTCAAGGGAAGCCTTTGAGAGTATAAAAACTGACGATTCAAATCTAATTTCATAAGCAAGCAGAACAGACCCTGGTCAAACGGAGCCGTTTGATCTGGGTTTACTCTGTTTGCAAATGCGTGAAAAAACGTGAATAAACGAGAGAAAGGGTTGAAGCTTTCTGATGAAGGCTGGCATACTATAAATTATCTAAAATCATTATGTGAACAAATCGGAAGCGTCTAGCCCTGTTACAATTTTGCACAACCCGTTTGGTAATAAAGTTGCAAAATGTAATAAACGTTTTCAGCAGGGTGAAAATTTCATATTCATGAATGTGATATCTAAGAATATGTTAATTTTGGGATACAAGAGGATTATTAGACAGCATTTTTCATTCAATCACCCAAATGAAGTCAGATTCTGTCGGCCGGTCCTCATGTCCTTTTCAAAGTTATTAATGTGTCTATAGCCTTGCATGCATAAATATACCTACCTGTAAATAGTGAAGACCCAGATGAGACAGCTCCTGCAGGAGCTGTCTCATCAGGGTCTGCACTATTTACAAGTTGATTGTGCAACCAGTGCACTCCACGGCAGTGATTGCACAGCGAAATACTTGTACACAGTGAATATATATGTAATTATACAACAGGGCATGGGTAAAGAAGGAGAAATGTATTTTAAAATTCAGCAAGCGATGGGTTAATGTGTCTATAGTCTTACGCGCATAAATACGTCTCATCTGGATCGAAACTGCGAGCCAGGGCACTGGTAGCGGGATGAGGGTTAGCTCTTTAGCTGCCAATGTCGCATCTGTGATTACTTATGTAAACAGTTTGGATCCAGATGAAAGGATGAGTACTGTGACTTGTTTTAGAAAAAAATGAAGAAAAAAAGTGGAATTTGTAGCAGACGACAAAGTTGGCAGACGACAGAAGTTGGCAGCGAAATAGTTAATTTAACTAAAATAGAAAACATATTGTCATGGCAGTTGATAATCAGATATGTTAAATATAAACAAACAAAGCAGACACTGAACAGTCAACTCCTACATGAGGAAGTTTACATTAGTCTATTCTGTTTGTCATAAGAAGGGCTTATGGAGTAAAGAGTTGATGGGTTATACAAGATTGTATTCATAAAGTCAGAATTTGTTCCATATGTTCAGTGTTCGACTATATTGTCTTGACCATTGACTTTGATTTTAAAATAAACTTCATATAAACACATTTGCAATCAATGAAGATCCGGCTTCACAGTTTGTTTCTGAAATGATATAGATATGATCCTACAGTTTTTTTGTAATAATCCCACACATTCGTTTTAAATAAATAAATTGAATATTAACCCTTAGCTTGCTAAGCGCGATCTAACTGACATTTGTAAACAACTTGGACACAGATGAGACCCCGAGTAACTCGACGTTTCATCAGGATCTAAACTGTTTGACAACTCTGCCAATAATATCTCAAACACCTGAACAAATTAGAAGTAAGTGACAACAGCAACAAATCGGAGCTTAAGCCGACCTCATTTTCATAGCAGACTTAGAGTTAATGGAGTAGATAACTCAAACATACAGTAGAACCTGTCTTAAGAGAATTTGAATTAACATAGCAAAGAAATCTTAAAAAGCAGGTGGTTGCTTAATGCAGGGCAAAATAAATGCAGAAAGCTCCTACAGGAGCTTTCTGCATTACTTTTGATCTGCATTAAATTACCACCTGCCTGACAGACCCGCAATTAGACGTATTTTGATAGTCGCCGAAGACAGGATCTACTGTAATTGTTTGTTAGGGTCTGCGGGGCGTCATGGCACCATGCTAAGTGCGACCCGTCTGAAGTTTGCGTCTCATCAGGATCCAAGTGTTTTAACACTCGATCAATTATTTTTAACCCTTCTCTTGCTGAATTTTAAAATACATTTCTCTTTCTTTACCCACGTCCTGTTGTATAATTACATATATCTTCACTGTGTACCAGTATTTCGCTGTGCAATCATTGCTGTGGAGTGCACTGGTTGCACAATCAACTTGTAAATAGTGCAGATCCTGATGAGACAGCTCCTGCAGGAGCTGTCTCATCTGGGTCTTCACTATGTATAGGTAGGTATATTGACGTGAATAGCAAGCGAAGGGTTAACACTCGATCAATTATTTTGAAAAGGCTACAACGAATTAGAAGTGAAAAAAGTACTCCAGATCAAAGAATGAGCAGACATAATGAGGATGGATCAAAACACCACTAATAGCATTACAATTCTAAGGGTGATAACTCCTTTGAACTTATATGTGCAAATCAGTTACTCTCCTTACATTTTTATAAAACATTCACTTCAAATTTGCAATAGATCATCCTGATAAAATTGTATTCTCGAAAACTACAAAACAAAGTACTGAAGATTTGTAAAATACTCCATTCTCTATCCCGTATCGATCACTTTAAATTAGAATTGTGTGCCATTTGTATAAAAAGTGGATTATAATGTACTGGCCTGTTTAACGCTTATTTCCCAAGCAGTGTTTTTGAAGACCTCATTAACCATGTTTAAGTTATGTTTGTTATTGCTGAGGCATATATCCAATAACTATCACTGACCAATTAGACATTTTATTAAGTATATTTGTAAGAAATTAATATTAGCAAATACATCTTGTAATTTGGCGAAGCTTCAGCACCGGCACTGCAACGTATTATTTCATGCATCAATGTTGTTTGCTATACAGTAAAACCCCTCTAAACCGGACTTTAAAATTAGTATAAATATCGGTCTTGGAGACAGGTGGCAGCTTAATGCAGGGTATATGTCATGCAGAAAACTCATTTAGGAGCTTTCTGCATGCCTTTCTTCCTGCATTAAGCAAACACCAGCCTAAAAGTACTAGAATTCCTGTTTAGAGGAGTTTTACTGTAGTTTTATTTTTATTTAAATGTCTATCATTTTTTTTCAAATCCTGACGAGATATTACTCGTGTAAGCATAGATTTGTCACTTGCAGCAAACGATTTACTCCCACCTCGTTGTGAAAAAACAATGTCTGCTTAAATTTTGATCGGGTGCAATTTTGACTACTTCCAATTCGATCAAGTATTTGAGTAACTCGGCTTCCAATCAGGATCCAAACAGTTTGTCAGTTGACACCCTAGTTTCAATTTGGTAAACAAACTGATGAAGGAATTTTAAGAATGTAGTGGACGACAGAAATGTGTAAACATAATGTGCTTAGTGGACTAAAGGTTAATTGCATATTTCAGACGGCCTATTATAAATTATTTTATCAGGGATGCTCTGTTAGCTTATGTAAATATATTGAAACGAGTCTACAGTTTCTGGCATGATCTAAAAAGCCTGTGCTCCTACACTAATATAAGAATTAGAATTAAATGTATGATACATGCAGAAAACACCACACACAAAACACATAGTCGCTATAATGATACCATAGCAAAAAAGAACAGCAAATGCACATGCCTATCAAAAGACAAAAATATACCCACAACGACAAAACAAGGACATTCTGGTAGCAAGATGGAAGTACCACATTGGAATGGCCAGTGACAAGTGTCACTAGGCGTTTAAACCGGTTTAGGGGCGTCCAATCGCACACTTGTTCCAACCCATCCTAAAAGACAAACAATGTAAATAAGCGTACCCCCTCTCCATCTACATGTACTCTACAACAACCGCGATGGCAATACAAGTGTATGTAAAACTAACTTTTATATTTAAATTGATAAATATTGATAGTTAATATTCACCAGGTTAATGCTTAAAGCAAATAAAGAAGATAACCTCCAAAACGCCAGTAAAACATCAGCAACACACAAGTAAATTTGGTAAAAATATGTATCCCTATATTGATGAATAGCATAGCATTATTAATTTATTATGTATAAAATACATGTAGAATAGAAGAATCCGACAGCATAAAGGATGATATTAGCCTTTACAATTTGGCCTGGATATAGAATAAGCTGTACAATTACACCACACACAAATATAAGACAAGACAGACAAACCTAAGGCATTCTAATTGCAAAGACGTCTTTACAAACAGAAATGCCGTTGGTTCCTTTGTCTGGACCGTTCAATGTAAATGGTTCAATTCAAAACCATGTCATGCAATAACAGTATTAACCCATAGCCGACCAGTTACAACTATAGATGCATTTTCAAACTGTGTAGACCCAGATGAGAGAGCTCCTATAGGAGTATGCCATGGAAAATCAGTGACTGCATGATCTATGTTTCTGCCTTGGAAAATCATTTCAACCCATTCTGTATATTTTTGTAAAGATATGTGACGGGCTTAGGGCTAAAATATATTAAAACATAATTGATATAAAGTTTAAAGCTTCTGACTGCACTAAGTTATGTTTTATATTCGTTTAGGGGTTTAATGGGTAGTCATATTTTTGTTTATTCGATAATAATACGGTACCAGAAGTGTATAATGACACTTATTTCGAACAATATGCCATTCGCTATGCACTTTTATGACATAACAACATTCAATATACTCAATCGGCAATCCCTGGTGGTCACCTATTCAGCAAGTAAAATCGCAG
The DNA here is from genome assembly GCA_963576725.1 of Azorinus chamasolen. Lineage (NCBI taxonomy): Eukaryota > Metazoa > Mollusca > Bivalvia > Cardiida > Solecurtidae > Azorinus > Azorinus chamasolen. The sequence goes on from OY755239.1 coordinate 14,964,437, forward strand.
TCTGTTGCTTAACCGCACAGCATTTCAAACACTTAAACCATTTCGCTAAAGAGCTATCTCCCCAAGGAGAAGTTATTGGCACGGGAGCATTAGCTCCCGCGGACGCCTTGTGTGGAATTTCACTGGTAGGAGGGCTGATTTATCAAGACTTGTGAGAATATGGTGGAATTGTAATTTGTGATTTATGAGTGTAAAAACAGTATGGTTGGAATAATACAATTCTATATAGTTGGAAACAGGTCGACAAATTTGTTTCCACTGTATAATTGTATGTATTTTGGAAATGAAAATATTAGAAAATTAGTTCCCCTATGGTCTGGGCTAATACAAAATGTAATACCGCAACGGCAAGATCATCATCGTTAATCACCGAGGAAATGTCTAAGATGCTGCGAAACCGAGTATGCCTAAAACACGAAAGGAGGACTTTGGGCGAAAGGAGGCGAAAAGAGGCGGAAGGAGGATTAAAAATTAATAACGGCTATTTATTAGTTATTATAAATGATATGTACATATATTTCAAATATATTTGGCATTAATATACCGATAAAGGCCTGAATATATGAACACATCATTAAATAGTTTGATGACATTTACAGGGAAAACGGATTACTTACTCCTTTCGCCACAATAAATCCCTCGAAAGGAGGTCTTAAGTAATGTAATTGAATGAAGAACTGCGGGTTATTAATAATATGTAATAATTAGTGTTTTAATTAATATGTACACATATTTTATGCTAGAGCATGATTTAAGACCCATGCACAACATTTTACTTCATATATATTAGATACACCTTTGCAAACAGGGTAAACCTAGAGTAGACTCAAAATAAATGGTTCCTGATGAATCTTCTCTGTTTACTTATGAACTAATATAGATCTGATGCAAAAGTTTCTGCCATGGTAAACTTCCAGTGTTCAAATTTCTTTATGAAAATGCCACTAATTAATTGTCATAATGGCACTTACATGAAAACTCACTGTTACTGTACGTTAGGCAATTTGGATCTTGATGAGATGGCCAGTACCTCTAGGCTCAAAGTATCAAGTTAGGCTACAGTTACATATGATACTCTTTGGCGTTTCATTTAGACATACAGTTGAACTTTGATATCTCGAATTGGATAATATACAGTATGAAATGAATACTGTCATGTCTAAAAAACCTACAGGTGTTGTCAGCATTACTTTAGACCTGCAATAAGTTGTGAACTTAAGAAATGGTTCAGATTAGAAATTGAATATTTGTGCTTATGCAATTATAAAAAATGGGCTAATAAATATTCATGATATCATTATTTCTTACATGAATATTTAGCCTGAAAAGGGATAAAGGGTCCAGTGTGAGACTGAAAGGGTTATTGTATAACTAGGGCCACCCGACTAAAATGGCTGCCGTTTCAAGGGCATTTTGTGATGAAACTGAAGAATTTTGTTGTTTTACTAAGGCCATGTGAACAGTCTTAAATATTTAGACATTTTGTTGACATTACTTAAATATTATATAAAATAGATTTAAAAAGCGCCTTGTGATGATTCGCATCAATGATTTTCTTGTAGTGCTTACATACGCAACATCCTCGCTTTCCACCGAAAAATATCGACCAGAGATTTGGCCTGGGAAATAATCGTGAATAAGGCAATTGTCGTCATCCCAAGCTGCCGCCAATATAATGTGCTCTATCGTCAATTGCTGGTGACCACCCCTCCAGCCAGAGTCTGCTGCTCAACATCGCGACATATCAAAACACTTAAATCACGTCGCCAATAGTTAGCTGATGATGCACGTTACACTCATATATAGTCGGGTAGTATTCACGTCAGATCCCACTAATCAATATACAGTAAAACACCTCTAGTGCGACCACATAATAAATAAACATGTACGTCTTTATAAGCAGGTAGTTGCTTAATGAAGGTCAGATGTAATGCATTTATTCAGATGTAATGCATTTATTTTTGTCCTGCATTAAACTATCATCTGCATCTATCACCCAGCATTATACATCTCTTTTAAGTAGTCGCATTAGCGGGGTTTTACTGTACTGTTCGGCACAAGATGACTGTCACTTGCAAATAAGTAAAACCCGTCTTGTTCAACAACAAAACTAATTAGGGACTAAAAAGACACGTTGTAACTTTATGCAGGATAAAAGTGTTGCTTAAAGCTCCTGTAGTAGTTTTCTGTTGCAGCAATGACAACGATATCCATCCATAAAGAGGTCGCTTTAGAGGAGTTTTGCTGTAGCGTGGATCTGGCTGAGATTCACCATGGACCCAGCTGTTCTACGCTATATTATACCGTAAAACCTCTCTATAACGGCCACTTATTTGTGTTAATTAGTTTGAATTTAGGGCAGGGGGTTGCTGAAAGCAAGGTGAATGTAAAACAGAACGCTCCTAATGGAGCGTTCTTTTTTAATTTCACCTAGCTTTAAGGGGCCACCTGCCTTTAACACAAACTACTTGATGTAATTTAGTGGCTGTTATAGAGAGGTTTAACTGTAAATCATTTAAATGTTTGGACGATTCAGAAAGGAGCAAAATCTGCAACCCATCAGAGATTGAGCAGCCATTATTTGCTACAGCAGGAAAAAAGGAAGTTTAACGAATAGGAATCCCTCTAATCAGGGTCTGCACTGTTTTCATCGGAAATCATCTAGCTAGTTTAAGGATGTCATACTGAATGAACCATGTAACTAAACACTGATGTGTTATTCATCTCTGCATATTTAGCGTTGACAGGGTTGGATGCCAATGGACACTCTCTATAACTCATATTTAGCGTTGACAGGGTTGAATGCCAATGGACACTCTCTATAACTCATATTTAGCGTTGACAGGGTTGGATGCCAAAGGACACTCTCTATAACTCATATTTAGCGTTGAAAGGGTTGGATGCCAATGGACACTCTCTATAACTTATATTTAGCGTTGACAGGGTTGGATGCCAATGGACACTCTCTATAACTCATATTTAGCGTTGACATGGTTGGATGCCAATGGACACTCTCTATAACTCATATTTAGCGTTGACAGGATTGGATGCCAATGGACACTCTCTATAACTCATATTTAGCGTTGACAGGGTTGGATGCCAATGGACACTCTCTATAACTCATATCAAGCATCCATTTTACATGCAGTATACAACATTTCGTATCATGTGGAGTTTGAATATAATCTTACATAATTCGTTACAAGTCGCAGCAGAAGCTTTCCCGAAGGGAGATTCGTCATAACTGTGTAATCATTTGAAACACAGGTGAGCATTATGCCATGAAAAAGGGTAGATTAAGTATTAGAGAAACATAGTTAGTTAATTGGTTAAGAATCTTCCTATCAAGTCAACACTGAGATTCTGATTAAACCATCTCCGTTGCTAATGTTCAAACATTCCACTGACATTACCTGTATCAAAGAGGTGTTAGTACCCTTTAAACTGAAAATTAATAATTTACTGCAGTAGTAGTAAATATCAACCCTTAACCCATATCCTACCTCTTTGAATGAATCTACTGAAAAGGGGCATTTACTAGAGAGAAGGAAAATATTATAATTGTGTAGTATATAAACCATTGTGATAAATAGAGCATTTGCCCCTATGGAGAAAATGCTCTATTTATCACAATGGTTTCAAAAAGTGAATGTTTACAGAGGTGTAGAAAGGCGTATTTATGGGAGAAATAATGTCTGCTCAAATTCGAATCTGGGAGTAATTGTAACTACTTCCGACCCGATCAAGCTTTTGAGGAACTATTGAGCGAGTGTCAAACAGCTTGGATCCTGACAAGACGCCGACTTACTCCGCGTCTCATCTGAATCCAAACTATCAGCAAATGCAAGTCAGGTGGCTTGGAGAGTGGAGTAAGGGCTGAATTGAAACGGCAAATGTCAATGTAATTCAATGCATCAATTGCCTTGCACAAATACAGAAAATGGCTCGACGAACAACACAAGGTCTACTCTGTTTGCTTATGGTATAATATAGATCTGAGTATACAGCTTCTGCCTGAGCCAAAATGTATTGTGTCCGTATGCCATTATAAAAACTAAACTTATTAATATTCATGACGCTTTCATGTCGTACATGAACATACAACAGGGACATGGTTCAGAAACGTTTTACAAACAGTGCATACTTTGATGTAAAGGAGTCCCCTGATGTGGGTCTACACACTTTTTAAAAACCATTAATGAATCATTTCCAGCACTGAAAGGGTTAAAACATAAATCTGCTTATTTGATTTTCTGAGCATGTTTCTAAATAAAATGCCTTATTAGGGAATCGACCGAAGGCGCCGTCGATTCGCTCTACGGTAGATGGTTAAGCCCAAAAAAACTGCGTGTCAAAAGTGAATTAGGCTATTTCGGGAGTTTTCATTGGAAAGCATTGACCAGCGCCGAAAATCCGAATTTGACATGTAATTTTCTGAGAAATTCTGATGATTCGGCGACGCCGTAAATCGGGTAATAAATCGTGGAACAGTCATTTTTGTTTAGAAAATTCGTATCGCTACATTTCGGACATTCTTCAAATTTTCTTCTGACAGTTGCCGCCATCTTGAAATTGACTCGATTCGACGAATTACTGTAAATAAAACATGACTTCATCAAACAAACATTACAGATAATGCCTATTAATACACTTGAGAGGGTGCAACAGATAAGTTGTAGTGTAAAAAGGTGAACTTTTATAATAGTGAAATGACGAGCAAGCCGCAAAGCGGCTTGCGAGAAATAAAGTGCATTTTAAAATGATTCGGACTTTATGCCTCCGAAAACTTACAATGATTGAGGTTCCAGTATGTTGGCACGCGACAGGTAGGACTATGTTACATTATAATAATCATTTACTAAGAGTCTACTGGTATCAGTATAAGTGTAACTCCCTTTCCCTCATATAAACGTGTTTTCACGCATTTGCAAACAGAGTAAACCCAGATCAGACAGCTCCTAGAGGATCGGGGTCTGCTCTGTTTGCTAGTAGAATTTGATAGCTCTGATTAATTGCTTTCTAAAATGTCTACAATGTCCCATCTTCCATATTTCTTTATAACAATTTTGCTCATGAAAATTCAGTAGGTATTGAAATTTGGAATAAACACAGAACAGGGAAAGGGTTAAGAGTTACACGTTTCACATAGTTTTTTAACATCCTGAGATAATTACAAGCTGTCAGCATTTTTGTTAACAGCCTAAGACAATCACACGCTGGCAACATGTATAAGCTACATGTATGTTCATATCTCAACAAACATGCCTGTCAGGGGCAGGGCTAGATTTTCTTATGAATATATAAGATTATAACTATATTATATAAGAAAATATACGATTATAACTATATATAAGAAAACCTTTAAAATTCTTCTACTCCAGAGACTGCAGTTGAATTTGAATGGCATTTGGTAGGAATAGTGGGCCGCCTTGCAAGGAATATGTATACTGCTTTCCATTCAGCACAGATTATGTTACAGTTAGGATATGTCAGGTAGAACTACATGTTAACACTTTACTCTGAACTCAGTATGCCTTAAATTTGCAAACAGAGTATACTAAAATTTCTGCCATGGCCAAAACTCCTCAGTTTATAATACATTACATGTAGTTGTACCGTTATAAGAATTCAGCTAATTAATGTTCATCCAGTGCTTTATTTCCTGCATAAATATTTATGAGGTAAAGGGTAAAAAAACAAACCTTTTGCCAGTAAGCATTCAACAGCTGCATTATCCATCCTGATGTGTGATGTCACATTAAGTATACCAGCACTTATAATGTGGCTATTTAGTAGGTTATGCATGATTGTATGTTTCAAATACTAAAGGTTTGGAGAATCAGATTTCATGTTGTTTATTTTTTGCACATTTTAAACACAAATGTACGACTATGCAATCTATGTATATTTAAAGAAACAAGTTAATCAAGAAGCATAGAGGATGTACTTCAACAATAAATCTAAATTTGGCGCTGTTCTGATATAGTCAAATGTTTTGGGGGAGTGGGATGTGGTAGGGAATCTATCAGACATGACATGCTCATAGATTCCTGTCTAAAAACCTCAGATCTCTTTAAACATACTGAAAAATAGGCATGAATATCAAGGTCTAAGTTAGCTTCTGCTCCAAATTGCCATTTTCCATAAATGCTATCAGTGTAGTTTAATGGAATAACACCTTCTTGGCGTAGCCATAGAGGGAAGTCTAGGTTCAAATCCTAGCACTGTCTATTGGAAAGGCTTTTTGGAGTCAGTTATTTGCTACAGAAAAACTTTAACCCTTTCCCTGTTCTATGTTTATTCCAAATTTGAATACCTACTGAATATTCAGGGACAAAATAGATTAATAAAATATGGAAGATGGAACATTATAGCCATTTAAAAACTACAGAAACAGTTCTATCAAATTCTATTAGCAAACAGAACCTATAGGAGCCTTCTGATCAGGGATTACTGTGTTTGCAATTACATAAAAGTTGTTTGTACATGTATGAGCGAAAGGGTTAAACAGGAAAATAATGTCCCGAACATTTTTTATGATACATGTACAGTACAATGTCCACTTTTTGTGTCCATTGCTTTGGCAGGGTGACAGGGTTTATTTTTTGCATGGCATCTTTTATTTGGTCACATTTCTGCTGGCAGGTGACACATGTTCCTTTGAACACTTTTGTTCTAATTCCTGTCACATTTCTCACTTTTTTGTCCATGTGTATCTTAAAATAGATATAATAATTTAAACTGGATCTTAATTCATGGACATGATATAGCTAATTGAGTTTATTTTGTATGCATTATCAACATTTCATTATCAACCAATAACAACTCATCTTCTCATTTCAAAATTGCACACACAAACATAAGTATGAGTTTTTGTTACTGATTGTTACTTTTACAGTGATTGACCTGATTTTTGTCTAGCCTGCTTGTTGTCAGCTCAACAGTTGCCAAAGTGACAGTTGTGTAGGCACATACATATGTCTGTCTGTTTGTCCATTTGATTTTGTAACAGCAAATCCAGTTTTTTGCATAAACAGATCTCCCTATAACGTGGTCCATATCTTGAGTAGACTGTGTACCAGGTTCAAGGGCCTTAACTCTCGCATCACACATTTTGAAATTTATCCTTGATTTAATTTTCTTCATTCACTGGGTCAAACAAAAATTTAATTTTATAAATGGCTTAGTCACTAGTAGACAGTGCACCATGTATAAGAATTATGACTCAAGGTTCACTCCACCAGAGGCTGGGCTGATTTTACTTTAATTGCTGTAGTGAACATTTAATAAACAAATAAATATTTTCTCTGACATCACTGATCAGATTTAAAATAAAAAGAAAATGGCAGGAATGTTCCGTAGGTGACCATTTACAAAGGTGTAACCCATAACATACAAGAGCACCACTTGGGGGGATGGGGGTCCAATGTTAAAGTTTTCGAACAGTGACAATGAAAATGCAGATGGTGGAGTTACGACATAGCTCTTTTTTTCTTCGAAAAGCAGACAAGCTAAAAATGGCCACCATAGATTGGGCTAAATCCCTTCTGTGGTTAAAGGAAGCATTAAACCATTGAACAGATTTTTATGTACCAGTATTTTTTGTAAGAATAACTGGTGAACATTTGCCAAGTATTCATTTTGTTTCCTAAAAATAAAAAAATGGGGCATATGGCTAAGCGTCACATTTTATTTATAGGTCAATGTGACCTTGACCTTGGTCTTCATTTACAAAATAAACTTGTGCGGAGCAAACTTCATATACCGAATCAGCTAGGATCACAGATATGGTATGTGAGTTCATCTTAGATGGAGATGTGCCACGTTCTACATCTTATGGGGTTTATATTTCTCAACTTATTAGGTTTGCCCGAGCCTGTTCTTTGCTTGAAGATTTTAACAGACGTAATTTAGTTATAACTGAAAAACTTCTTAAGCAAGGTTACAGATATCACAAACTTCGGAAAACTTTTTCTAAATTTTATTATCGAAATTTACCTCTCATTAGTAAATATAATTGCAATCTACGGACGTTACTGCGACAAGGCATTTTTCAACCAGAATTTTATGGCGATGTTATCTACAAACTTAGGAAAATTCAGGGTCATATCCATTTTCATGATTTGTTTATAAAACGCATTAAAACATTTAAAAAGAAAGGTTATGATCCTATTATATTGCAACGCACTGCATGTTTGGTTATCGACCCTTTTACAGTCGGTAGCTACGCTTCCCTCTTTGCTTGCGCGATGACAGGCCGAGGGTAGTACTCTATGATGGTATACTCTTAAACTTGGATACAGGATGAGCTTACCAGACTCATGTATTACTTTTTCCCTGTCGTGCCCTTAACGGCTTACCTGCAGGTGCTCAGACTTCAGTAAAGTCATTGAGTACATATTTGATGGATTGTCACAGTTATTATGCTATGTTTTACATGTTGTCCTGTGCTCACCGTCGTCTATGTTGTGGGTAAGTCCAGCGGGGATACCTTTATTTACACTATTTGTAAAGCTAGGGTGACTTTGAGAGAAGTGTGAGGTTAGGACGTCCGTAAACCGGTTTAAACCCCCAGTGGTGTTTTTGCTGCTGACCGTGCCAAGGCGGTACTCTCTTTGTCACCCTTCCTTTTGTTTGCCTTGCGTCTTTGTGCTTGTGATTTGTTCATGTGTGGAACGTTTGTCTCTGGTTCTTGTGTGTCTTTTGGTGTTTTCTGTGTTCATTTCGTGTGTGCGTGTGCGCGTGTGCGTGTGTGGTTGTGTGTGTGTTTGTGTGTGTGTGTCATGCTGTCTAACGGTGTTTTGGTGGTGGTTGCGTCTTGCATGTAGCTTTGCCTGCTTGACTTTACTACTTTTCCATTAGGATGGTAGAGTGTCGCATACTAGTTTTAGGTCAATGTGACCTTGACCTCATTTACAAACAAGCCCGTCCGGAGCATATCTCCTACACTACTTCAGCTAGGATAACCAAATATGGTGTGTGAGTACATCTTGGGATAGCGGGGTGTCACATACTATTCATAGGTCAATGTGACCTTGACCTTGGGCTTCATTTACAAAAAAGCTTGTTTACAGCATATTCCTACACCAAGTCAGCTAGGATCATTACTAAATATGGTGTGTGAGTTCATCTCCGGATGGCGGAATGTCGCATACTTTTTGTAGGTCATGTGGCCATGACCTTGACATTTGACCTCAATTACAAAAAAGCTTGTCTTTTGTGGTAGTTTGAGTTCAAATTCTGCTCATACTATGCAATCTTTACTTTCATTTTGCAGTGCATATGCAGACCTGCTTACAAATCACCTTTCATTGCCAGTGCTTTGCTTTGGGGGCATTTGTCACCTACTGCGACACATGTCTTGTTTGGCTATATTTTGACAATAAATTGACATACATAAATGTATGTTCTTACGTAACACTATGTACTTTGTGACCTATTGTCTCAGATGAACGATAATGGACACTATCATTATTATTGCTGAGGTTTTGTCGTGGTCGTGGCTTTCTTCACTAGCAAGTTTCAGATTTAATTTGTCACACATCTTAATCATATGTAGACAGTGCATAATTTGCGAGATTCGCAACACTTGTTTTGAATTACGTGAATTACATGGATTGACATATATCTACTTTCTTTAAATTTCATTAGTTATTTTTTACTTCATTGCATGTAAAATGTCGATGGTCGATTCCCGGTAGAGGCAGTGCCTTAGTTCATATTTCCTTTAAACCGAATGACCGTAGCTGACAAGTGCATACATTATCTAACACGTAATATATTACAACTCACAGAGAAGTTTTGAGCACTGTACTATGCGTCTGTGAATGATCTATCTATCTATGCGTCTGTGAATGATCTATCTATGCGTATGTGAATGATCTATCTATGCGTCTGTGAATGATCTATCTTATCCTTTATATCATTTTGAAATAATTATTTGTTTGCTCAAATTGGATTTGATGCAGTTTAGACTACAGTAAATATAAACCGGACGTTCAATTTAGTATATAAATATATAATATAAGTATATCGGTCATGGAGACAGATGGAAGTTTGTATTATTATTGACGCAGCGTGAAAGTCATACAGAACGCTCCTCTAGAACCTTTCTGCACGACTTTCACCCAGCATTAAATAACCACCTGCCTCAAAGTATCTAAATTCTTCTCTACTAGAAACCCGGTTTAGAAAGGTTTTACTGCATTTCCAATTTGAACAAAGTATTGAGAAACCACACTAATGCGACCCCTAAAAGAGGTAAAAGTCTGGGTGCTAAGTGCAGATGGTAGCTTAATGCAGGACAAAAGTAATGCAGAAAGCTCATAGAATGTCGACCGTTTATATATTTGCAGATGAATGGGCAAGTTCCGTGGAATTGTTGCTGCCCAAATTCAACATGTTTGTCTAATGACCTGTGTACTTATAGACATTTTCACCATTCTGTCTCCATTAACATTTAACCTTTACGCCATGAATACGCATTTCTTCGCCTTGGCAAACAGGGACGGCGTAGATCAGACGGCTCCTTTTGGTTTGCTTATGGTATAATTTAATTCTGATTCTACAGCTTCTGTGGTGGCAACAATTCCATGCGTTAATATGCCATTTTAAATAATCAATCTATTTTAATATTCTGGATGTCATAATTTCTAACATGGATATTCATGGAGTAGAGAGTTAAACGTTTTTCAACTGGAACATTGAATAGCAAGTTACCACACAATCGTCCTAACTGTTGCAATATTAACTTTGCCATTGCACGTATGCAAAATGGTGAAACTAAAGGTGCGGTATCTGCTTGAACCATCTAAAGACACTGTATCCCGTTGGCAATACATCCTTTACATTGTTGACAACTCTTTTGACAACAAATAATTTTCGTCTGCGGACATTGTCGGCATTAAGTGTCAGAATGGAATTGCATTCAATTTCTTCTACAAAATAAGTAGTGTGGCAAATGGTTTTGATTGAGATGACGTGCCGATTTACCAGTTCTCCGTGTGTCATCTCGCTCCGACTGTTTGAAAAGATAATCATATGTTCTTCAATTGCACCAAGCCATGTAAGTCGCCTTTCTTCGACTTTGACGGTGAAAAACTTAATCCGTGCTTACGTATGCACTATGTCTGTTCTGTGTGACATGTATGTGCCTCTGGGTGCATGTTTGATCTCCGGACAATGAACGCGATTAGGAAAAGACAAGTAGAGGTAACATATGTCACACCTAGTATTAGGAAAACCGAAACGTAGGACTGTGTATGGTCTCTAATTGCTCCTGGAAATAAAAATGATGATAATAATAATAATTATAACAACTATAAAACAACAATAATAATACTGACAATATTAAATTTGTTACCAATTATGCCTTATAGTCGTTATATTGATAAAAGCTTGGTCATCATTCATTTTTTGCATTATTGCATTAAATTATCTCTTTAACAAGTTCACATATGCTATACGAATGCTGGCGTTAAATATTTCTTACCATAAAGAGGTCCCGTTCCTGTAGAAAGTATTGCAATCGATGAAATTACAAGTCCAAACGCAAAACCGAACTTCTCTTTAGGAAGTAGTTCCGCAACGATTATCCCGGACCCTGCGACAAAGCCTGCAGATGACATACCAATTAGCCCTGATCCAACGTATGCAATCATGTAGCCCATCGACACATATATAGTAACGACCCCAACACATCCACAGAGACTGCAAACAATGGGTATGGCAAAAGAGTCCATCCTCTTTACTTGCATAACGAAACCAGATAGAATACGCACTATAGTGTTTGATATTTGATAAACAATCATTGAACATGTAGCCTGTTCGTCGGTAAAGGTTTTCCATAAGTATATATCGATATACACAGTAGTGAACCCGTCTGCGAGAGATTGACCTAGAGCAGTGGCGATGAGCGTTAAAATATACGGAACAGTAATTATACTTAAAACTTCAGTTTTAATATAAATCCAAAGTCGTTTAAATACTCGTACATTTGGATGATAATCATTTTTGTTACTTGATGCTTCATTCTCAACATTGTCGGAAACTGTGGTTCCTCGTCGTCTAGGAAACAAGAGGCTTGCTGCAAAGTTATTCAGGAAAACTCCACCGAGTATTAAAAACATTCCGTTTATACCATATGTTGATGTTAGGTACCTCAGCAGATACGGATAAACTGCAGCTCCTATTCCGATGCAGCTAAATTGCATAGTCAGCGCATTTATTTTTGCTCTGCCATCAAATGCAAAACCAATGGACACCAACGCGCAGATAAACTGCACCGTAATTCCAATACCTACAAATACAAAACAATTATGAATGAGATATGAGACAATGTATTGCAAAAAACATAACGAAGGGTACATAGCCAGATCGGCAGCTACTTCTGATCAAGGCTTTTACCTCCTAAGTTATTTTATTAACCCATTACCTCATAGGCTATGTTTAGACCCAACCTCTGAATGAATCTATCGAAAAGCATTAACTAGAGAAAAGGAAAATGTTAGAATTGTGTAGTATTGAAACAATACTATTTATCACAAACAATCTATTTATCACAATGGTTTCATTAAGTGACTTTTACAGAGGCGTAGAAAGGCGTATTTATGGAGGAAAGGGTTAAATACTATAATGGCCGATGAGTGTCAACAGGTGATTATTGCCTTGGCGGTGCGGTTCGTTATGGGCTTTGCAAAATATTAAAATTAAGTGAAAGTACGATGCTTTTGCCATGACATTTATGTTTAATGTCCCTATTCCACACAGACCACGAATCCGACGAATCGCCGCGAATTGACAAAGTTTAGGATTCGTAGTGGAATCGTAATCACTTCGTGCAGTTCTTAACTGATTCATATATATTCGTAAGCAGTTCGTGCAATTCTTGAGCAATCGGGAATTCGTGACAATAGTTTTGAGCTGTTCAAAATTTTGGCCACGAACTCCCGAATCCAAAAGATCGTAGTTAATTCGTAACAAATTTGTAGTGCTTTCTTAGGAATCGTAATTGAATCATAATTGATTCGTAGGCATTCGTAGATATTCTAAACTCATTGACTCTGAACTATTCACTTAAGTCGAAGTGTTTTCATGAGAATCGTAATGGAATCTTCCACCCTCAGCTCCTGCATCAGTCTGTTGTAGTGACCGTATTCTAGCCTTCTAGCTGGTGTCAGCCAAGGTCTAACTCATCGCCTTGGAGCTCTTCTCCTTCTTCTTCGAAGTAGTCTTCTAGCTATCAGCAGCTGGTGCAGATGCTCCAAGTCCAGGGCTAACACTACAACCGCTCTACTATGAACCTCCATTATAGAACTGATGCCATACAAGCAGGGCTGAGTGCCTTTTTAACTATACTTAGTTAAAATCAAACGAATTGTCAAGAATAGTCAATAATTCATTTTTATTCGTACTTAATTCGTATATGCATTCGGCGTATTTTTAACTGATTCCTAACGTTCGTGTAGTATTCGTAGTAGATTCTGGTAGATCGTAGTGAATTATTTAGAATATTCGTGCGATTCCAGCCGAATCCCACGAATATTCGTAACACTATCGTACCTGTATCGTAGCTAAATCGTAGAGTGTCACTAATTGGACCAGAACATTTACAAAATTCCACGAATCCTCACGAATCCTAACATTTATCATTTCTTGGTGATTCGTTGGATTCGTGGTTTGTGCGGAATAGGGATATTAAGGATGCATAAACATTACGTTCGTTCCACAAATTGTGTTACACTGCGTCAGTAATTAAGTAACGCAATGCATAAACGATACACGTATACGTTTGTGCCACCACAACCTATCTATCTATCTGCCTATCTATACATTCTGCAGCATCCACTCACGGAGATTATGTGTAGCTGCGCGTCTATGCTAAAATTAGTGAAGAGTAATAAAGCATGATAGAAGAGAAAGACTGACACCAGACAAGATATACAGTGATTAAATATACTCAGTAATATACTGTAAAACAGGATAAAAACAATGTTGTGACTTATGGAATTTTGTGCTCCAGGGTCTGGACAGCTGTCTTGAACATTTGCAATTCAGGCAGCATGACCACACTCTGTGGCAACCTGTTCCGCTGGACAACTGTAGCAGTTCACTCTGGTATGGCTCTGACAGTAGGCGAGAGGATAGCTATGCCGGGTCATTCTGTTTGGGGTTTGGAAGTACTAGGGATTTCAATAGCTACTCCATAGTGAATTTTGTACAGCATAGTCAGTCTGGCGTCTGCTCTCCTCTGTCCTAAGGATCTCCATCACGGTATTTAACATGGAGGTGATACTGTCATATTGGGAGTACCTACCCAGGGTCAAACGGGCGGCTCGTCTTTGGCATGCCTCGAAGTTGGAGATGTTGGCCTGGGTATGCGGGCTCCATGCTGGAGAGGCAGATTCAAGGTGGGGCCTAACAAGAGTTTTATAGGCTAATTCCCGTACTTGCTTACTTTTGATTCTTATATTCCTCTTGATAAACCCCATATATCTGGACTGGATGTGGCGGCTCCATCTAAGATCATTTGAAAGGACCACCCCAGATACTTGGCGTCATCGACAGCATCCAGAGTCTGGCCATGCAGGGAGTAAGACGTTTAGTGATGCGCTTAGCTCTGGAGATATGAAGAGCATGGCATTTACTAGGGTTAAATAACATGTCCCATTTATCTTCCCAGAGCTGTAATTTCTCAAGATCGGATTGTAGAGTAGAGCCATTTTTGTCATTTCTGATAGCCAGGTAAATTGCAGTGTAATCGGTAAAGAGTCTAATTTGAGATGTGATGTTTTCAGGGAGGTCATTTATATAAAGAAGGAATAAGAGAGGACCAAATACAGGGCCTTGGGGTACCCCTGAAGTGACTGGGACAGAGTCAGAGGACTCATCCTCTACTACTACATTCTGCGATCTACCCAGCAGAAAAGGCCCTAATCCAATTCAAAGAATTGTCATGGACTCCATGGACTTGAAGTTTAGTAAGGAGTTTAAGATGGTTTACCACATCAAAGGCTTTAGAGAGGTCGAGAAGGATAAGATCTGTCTGTTTGCCCTGTGAGAGGTTCCTAGTGAGGTCATCAACCAACTGGATAAGCTGGGTCTCACAGGAACGTCTCTCTCTGAAACTGTGTTGGAGATCATAAAGAATACTGTGATTTTCTAGATGTTGAGAGAGGTTTGAAGTTATTATATGCTCCATCTGTTTGCAGAGAACACAGGTGAAAGAGATAGGACGGTTAGTGTAGCAAATAGCCCCAGGTTTGGAACACCCAACCGGTCTATGAAATATAACAAGCAATGTTATATATCAAAATGTTGGTCAGGATCTGTAGTATATGAAAATGAAATTCATTTTGACTGAAGCGGTTGGAGTTGGCCTGAAATCCAAGATGGCCGCCAAGATGGCCGCCAAAATTGAGTGAAAGTACAAAAATGAGTCATGCAGGAAACACCACATACAGAACAAACACTCGCCCGAACAGCAACACAAGGAAACAGCAAATGTACATAGGTAGAAAAAACAACAAGAGACGCACAAAGACAAAACAAACATACAATAGGAGGAAGATGGAAGTACCGCCTTGGAACGGTCAGTGACAAAAGTCACCGGGGGTTTAAACCGGTTTATGGGCGCCCAACCTCACCCTTATTCCATCCCCATCCTAAAAGACAAACAGTGTAAATAAACGTATCCCCTCTCCGACTAATCTACAACAACCGCGACAGCAAATACAGTGGTAAAGTGCATGTATAACAAAGAAACATTTAATTGAACATACTGTATCCACCTATCGCTAGTGTACTCAATGATTGAGCTGCAAACAGAGTAACTGTAGAAAAGTAATAAAGGGTACGACAAAAATGAAATAGTACATATAGCCGACGTTCTCCTTCCATTTCTGGATTTAAGAGGTCGCCTTCATAGAGTACTAAACCTATAGGAATCAAACATATAATATGTTGTATTAATTTTTATTCATTTTTGTACCAACTGAATCCAAACCTGTTTTATTTTGACTAATAATGAAGAAATCTCTTTAAAAAACAAACTTGCTGTAAAGTTTATAGAGGTCAATTTTTAAATATAAGGTCAAAGGTCAAAATATTTATACAAATTTTACCTCTGACAAATATGTTTTATTCTCTACATTCTAAGTATGAAACATTTTAAAAAGAATTATGCATATTGTATAAAATGATATATGCTTTCTTAACTTCTATGACTGTTGAGTTATATATACAATAGTTGCTGTTGCCATGGATATATTAAAGATGGCTGCCAAACTTAAGAAAAACAAACAAACATCATTATTTGCTAAATAAATTTGTTATTGTTGTACCTACTGACACCAAATATTTTTGATTTTAACTAAACATTAAATATTCTTGACTTGATTAACTTGAATTAAATTTAGTTTATAGAAATCAAGGTTAAGTTCAAGGTCAAAGGTCCAACTGTATCAACATTTGACATCTGACAAAACTTTATTGTTTCCAATTCATTCAAATAAGAGATATTTGATAAAAAAGAGTGGTACATCAAAATGTTTAGCGATGTTTGGTCTTTCAATTTTAACATCCTTATCCAGTAGATATAGTACATACATACATACATGTATATAGTAATATCACTGTGGTGCAAGCTGTACGGCCGCAAATGTTTAGACTTTTCTAAGATGGCGGACAAAACGGAGGCTGAAAGATAAGCATCACATTTTTACACTGTTTAAACTATGTAGATTTTTCTTTCAGTCATTTAATTGGTGCCATAACACAGAATTATAATGCCCGTCAACAGCGGCGTATCCCATTATGGTTCATGTCTGTGTGTAAGGCTCAAAATCTTCGGTAAACTATGCAGAAACAAAAAGTCAGAAATCGATTCGAGAGGAGGTCATATTTTGCCTCATTGTAAGCTTACCAACTACGCTAAACATTTTCTAACACTGTGGATATATGCATCTGAGCCCGATATTAACGTTGAGTTACCTAGTTTGTGGCACAGATCTACATTTTGTCTTTTGGAGACGTTTGAAAATAATGTCGAGTGTACGGTTTAGCCATTAGAGGTAAAAGTGCACTGTACGGTTTAGACCCGATGTTTTTTGTACGGTTAGCCACGATTTTCATTCGAAAAACTGTACGGTTTAGACACAAAACAAATGCTACCATTTGAATCTGCGCCGTAGGTCTAGATAGTATAATCCCAACTATTTTCCTTCATGCAATGCATGTTCGCGATTATGACAGCATATCACAAACAATTAGGATCGAGATCAGAAGCACAGTATATAATTGGTTTAAACGTATTTTATTTTTAAATATTTGCATGAATATTGTAATGATAACACAAAGGAAAAGAAAATGATGGAAACGAAAACAAGGCTGCTTGTTGTGTTTCTCCCCCATCACCGTAACAACTGCACTCGCTTTATGCAGAAATGACTGCCCGTTATTGTACTATATTAATTGTACTGAAAGTCTGAAAGACTAATTAAATTAATTAAGCAGGATATATCAGTTTATACAGAAACTTTTTGAAAAAGATACTTCAGAATAAAAGAAAAAAAATAAAAGAAACAAAAAAAAAGGAAACGAAGGTTGACACATATATGTAGAGAGGTCTAGGATTCTGAGCAGTACAAGCACATTCGAAAGAAGGTGAGCGTTACCGAGTTTATTAGAATCGTTCTGAGGTTTGGATAAACCGATGTACAGCTTCGTCTATAATGATGTTTGTATTATAATTTAAAAGAGGATCACTAAACAGAAAGACAGACAGGGACGGAGTAGTGAATCTGGCAACATCATCAAAAAGTTGTTTTCCTTCGTTGGTTTCCTTCGTTGGTATATTTGCAACAGCTTAAGAAGAAGTGCGGTGCGTTGATTGCGTTCTCAACGAGGCCACATGTACACAAGGCAGTGTCAGATATGTTCTTTGAGAATAGGTCATGGTTCAAGGAACTGCAGTTTGCACGAAGCCTCTTGTGCAGGAGCTGCTGTTTTCTGACACCGTAATAAAATGTTTGGGAACAGTTAGCAGATTGATATTCAAAGACGTTTTGAATGCGTTTAGAGTAGAAGATTGTTTTTCATTTTCGGGGAGGTTGTTCCATTCCTGTATTGTTGCAGGGAGGAAAGAGTTGCTATAATAGGTTGTGCGACAGGCCAGAGGTTGAATATCACCAGCGTTTCTTAATCTTAAATTGCATCGAGAAACACTTCCAGCCACTTCAAGTACCAGTTCTGTGAGATATTTTGGAGTTAAATGAAACACCATTTTATAAAAGAGAATAAGTTTGTGTTTTACGTCTGGTTTCAAGGCGTTTCCATCCAACTTCATGCAATAATTTACCAACAGAAACCAATTTAGTTGTCCCAGTTACTATACGGGTAGCTTCATATTGATTTTTTTCAAAACTGTTAGATTCTCTGGCATTACAGTTATCAAATATAGTATCAATGTATTCTAAAATAGGTATCACGAAATAGACGTAGATTGTTTCAAGGGAATAACTGTCCGAAGTGAATTTGAGTTTTCGCATGACATTTAGTCTTGTCCATGCCTTAGTAGCGATATATTCGATATGACAGGGCCATGTTAGATCACGTGAGAGATGAACACCAATGTGCTTATGTGAATCTACGTCATGAATTTGATGGTCTTGCATGTATACGGATGAGACATTTTTCTCGAGATTATTAACGACTCAGTCTTCTTAGGATTGAATTCAACTAGCCATTTCTCTGCCTTTTTAATATAGTATTATTGATATTTGTTGCCATATGTACGGGAGTATACCTACACTAAACAAGCTAGTGCCGTAAGCAAACACACGAATGTTCCATCCAATGTCGCTAACAATATCATTTATAAAAACAAGAAATAACAATGGACCTAATGTATATCCTAGTGGAACACCAGCTTCATAGTATTCCAGTCAGAGAAGGCACCAGGTAAAATTACACGTTGCATTCTTTCAGTAAGATAACTGGAAAACCAGAATAGAATTATGGGTAGAACATTACCTGGATATATACTGGTTATTAATCATTTAAGGACAATGTTTTACTTTAAAAATTGAAGTGAATTGATTTTTAAGTTTAACTAACATGTTTTGACATGCCGGCAATTCATTTAGCGAACAAAATGGTTAATCTGTATCATCTATCAGAAAAAAGAACCTACCCTCGGATTATGTTTTACAGGCATTTAGTTGAGTTGATGTAATTTAGCACTTGGTCGATATCTCGTCAGTTTCGCGATGACGGATCTGGGCTGAGTCTGTATGGAATGTCTAAATGCCATTTCGTAGGGCATACATGCATTTTAAAGGTGACATAAAATAAACGTGAAATAATTATATAACAGAAAAGGGTAACAAGTTAATGAAAAAAAACATATATTTATTGGACCAAATAAATTGCCAATTCTAAAATCTTCGTCAATATCTTGAATTTCAATGGTTTGCATTTCACCATTTAGAATTATTTTGCTTGTTTATTTCAAAACGCCTGGTATTACATTAAAAGTTAATGTACGTTGCCCCGACTTTCCCGATATATATGACTTAGCTCTTTTCTTCTCATTTTCATTGGATTTCTCGGATTGGCATCTACACAGTGGCTGATGGTTACCTTTGTCTCGCAATAGTAACAGGCAAATAATCTGAAAAGATATGTAAAGTAATGTTAAGTAACAATACAAAGTGCTTGACTTAATTTCAGACGCTCTGTATTTGCATTAGGACTGAAACGGGTAAAACACTTTTACCCAAATACCCAATCAGTTAAACTTAAAAATCATTTCACTTCAAAACGTTTTAAGTATAACATTGTCTTCAAATGTTAACCAGTATAGATCCAGATTATATGCTATGCTTCTGTTCTCGATCCTAATTGTAATATACTGTCAATATCACAATTAGGCATTGTGTGAAGGAATATCTACACTAATTAGTTGGGATTACACTATCTAGATCTACGACGCATATTCAAATGTTAGTACTTGTATGTGTCTAAACCGTACAGTTTTTCGAAAGAAAATCGTGGCTAAACCGTACAAAATAGATCGGGTCTAAACCGTACAGTGCACTTTTACCTCTACGGGCTAAACCGTACACTCGACATTTTTTTCAACCCTCTCAAAAAGACAAAATGTAGATTTGTGCTTCAAACTAATTAACTCAACGTTAATATCGGACTCAAATGCATATACCCACAGTGTTAGAAAAGGCTTAGCGTTGTTGGTAAGCTTACAATGAGGCAAAATATGACCTCCTTCTCGATTCGATTTCTGAATTTCGGTTTCTGCATTGTTTACGAAAGATTTTGAGCCTTACACACAGACATGAACCATTAGGAGGTAAACCGCTGTTGACGGGCGTTATAATTCTGTGCTATGACACCAACTAAAAGCCGGAAAGAAAAATCTACATTGTTTAAAAAGTGTAAAAATGTGATGCTTCCCTTTCAGCCTCCTGTTCGTCCGCCATCTTGGAAAAGTCTAAACATTCGCGACCGTACAGCTTGCACCACAGTGAATATATCAACACCGTTTTTTATTCATCATTTCAAAAATATTTGACGTGCCATGACATCGTGTGTCTTATTGCATATATGTTAAATGAAGCTTTATTCTCTTTGATTTTATGGCTGAATGCATGTAACAAAAATGTGACGTGTATTTTGACATGATAATCTTTGAAAAATGCCCTTAGTGGTCGAAATATTAGATCAGAGCATTTGAAGTATTTATGTATTATATTAATTCCTTATTTTGGAATATTTTCTTCATTGTTAAATGAAGCTCAAGATCAGTCTGTGCATACGGAGAGTCTGACCAGAGAGCTTCATTGTCCATTTTTCTGTACAATAGGGTTACATTTACTTAAAAAGTGTAGTTCTAAGGTCAGGCTGTGCATATGTGCAGGCTAGTGCTGAAACGGTTCCTGGATATTTGTAACCGTTTAATCAGGAGTATTAACTGTCATTAACCGATTAATTAGAACTTTGTCACACAATCATTCAAACCTGGGTACACCGTAAATCTTTATACTAAATGCGACTGCATATATCAACATAATTATCATGAAAGAGTAAGGAGAAGGGTCATTGTTATTATTGATATATGCTCGCGATAGTTACCTGGGTGCTAGTATTGACATATTTCTGCGCACAAGAAATGCCACAGATGTTCAATCTATATATATGTAGATACTGGGCTAAGATTTTATCTTGTGATAATTATGTATATCAGGCTCTTTTAGCTGATATGCAATTAGGAAAACACAATTGGGTATCGACAGTCAGAGCATTTGCTACGTGGTATGCACAAAAGGAAAAGAAAAAGAAGACAACGGTAAAACATGTATTAAGTTATCTCATCTATCAAACAGTTGAATAATTTTGCAACACCCTTAGCATTTTTTCATATTGTTCATTTTTTCATATTGTTCAATGCATAACCGTTCCAGATTGTTTTTTCCCTTTCTTTCCTTCCCTCTTTCTTTCTTTTTTCTGTATTTCATTCGTTCTTTCTTTCTCTCTTTCTTTTGATGTATATACATGCAATTTATACTACTCCTCAATCATACTTATTGTAATGCCCAGCCTCAAAATTTGTCAAGATTTAGAAAAAAAGAAATATCTTCTCTTTCGTTATACCAATGTCTTTAAATTTGCAGGTACACATACTTTGTTGATATGTGTAAGCTTGCTCATACAATTAATTGTATCATGTAACAATAAACATGTCAATGTATACGTTATTAATAAAGTGTTTTGAACCTTGGATAAAACTTGTTCAACTATCAGCTGGGAATACAGTACAGTTGGCATGGCCGCAGAGACTATATTTCGGGAAGCTCTCAAGCTAGTTTTGTGCATAAACCGAGCGTGACTTCACACTTGAGAAATTAAATTGAACTTTGATGACATATTTTATCATAATAATGTCGTATCATAATCAAGTTAAGCTAATAGTTTCATCACAATTCACTCGAAATCTTTCAGAACCAACGACTTTTGAAAAGATGACAAATAACCATAGTGAAGAAGAAAATCGATCGGTTTGATGTGCTAAATAGAACAATCAGCAAATAGTTTTGAAACAAATGCATATACTTCAAAAAATTTATTGAACATGAAACCAAATTTATATTACCGCTGTAACCTTTAAATTAACACTCTGCTGACGAACTAAGGGGAGTTACCAGTCCGGTTAACCGGTTACGGATTTTGTAACCGGTTAAACGCCATTTCGTAATCGGCAACGGTTAACCGGATAATCGTTTCAGCACTAGTGCAGGCTGATCTGGAGCAACTTTCCGCATATGCAATAAGACACATAATTCCAATGCTGGCGTGTCACATATAGCACAATATACTATATCAGATAAGAACAAGCTTCGATTGCAACATCAAACTTGTAAAGTGTCAAAACCAGCATAACATTAGAGACTCATTGAGTATTTGTTTTGCTCTGATTTGAATCAGGAGTATGATTTAAACAATTTCTACTGTCATGGAAACTGATTAACATACTTTCACAATGATGAATATAATATGTGACGCATCACATGGAAAGGGGCCTTTGGACATAAGCGGACAGTGTAGTTCAAGATAAGCCTGTGCATCCACAGTCTGATCTGAGAGCTGCACTGTCCGTTAGTCTGTGAAATTGGGTCTTATTGACATATCATCGGACAGCAAAGCTCTCACACCAGGATGCACACATGCGAAAGCTGATATTGAGGTACGTTGTTTATGTATCTAAGGCCAAGTTTCGCATGACGCGGCCCATATATGCTCTTTATTCTCCAAAGTTTAGTTTTCATTTTCAGAACTGTCCAAATTATGACTGTAAATAGATGAAGTAAAAGTACAAAAATGAGTCATGCAGGAAACACCACAAACAGAACAAACAGTCGCCCGAACAGCAACACAAGGAAACAGCAAATGTAAATAACTATAAAAACATCAAGAGACGAACAAAGACAAAAAACATACAATAGGGGGAAGATGGAAGTACCGCCTTGGAACGGTCAGTGACAAAAGTCACTGGGGGGGGGTTAAACCGGTTTATGGGCGCCCAACCTCACACTTATTCCATCCCCACCCTAAAAGACAAACAGTGTAAATAAACGTATCACCTCTCCGACTAAGTGTATACACATTCACACACACTATGTTCTCAGATTACATATTGCTGGTACATGAACAAGCCATTGTATATGACTACGGGTTATGAAAACATTTACATGTTTTACTGCAGATGGAAAAGTAGTAAAGTCAAGCAGGCAAAGCCACATGCAAGACGCAACCACCACCAAAACACCGATAGACAGCATGACACACACACACACACACACACAACCACACACCCAAACGCACACGCACACACACACACGAAATGAACACAGAAAACACCAAAAGACACACAAGAAACAGGGACAAACGTTCCACAACATGAACAAACCACAAGCACAAAGACGCAAGGCAAACAAAAGGAAGGGTGACAAAGAGAGTACCGCCTTGGCACGGTCAGCAGCAAAAACACCACTGGGGGTTTAAACCGGTTTACGGACGTCCTAACCTCACACTTCTCTCAAAGTCACCCTAGCTTTACAAATATTGTAAATAAAAGTATCCCCGCTGGACTTACCCACAACATAGACGACGGTGAACACAGGACAACATGTAAAACATAGCATAATAACTGTGACAATCCGTCAAATATGTACTCAATGACTTTGCTGAAGTCAGAGCACCTGCAGGTAAGCCGTTAAGGGCACGACAGGGAAAAAATAATACATGAGTCTGGTAAGCTCCTCCTGTATCCAAGTTTAAGAGTATACCATCATAGAGTACTACCCTCGGCCTGTCATCGCGCAAGCAAAGAGGGAAGCGTAGCTACCGACTGTAAAAGGGTCGATAACCAAACATGCAGTGTGTTGCAATATAATAGGATCATAACCTTTCTTTTTAAATTTTTTAATGCGTTTTATAAACAAATCATGAAAATGGATATGACCCCGAATTTTCCTAAGTTTGTAGATAACATCCCCATAAAATTCTGGTTGAGAAATGCCTTGTCGCAGTAACGTCCGTAGATTGCAATTATATTTACTAATGAGAGGTGAATTTCGATAATAAAATTTAGAAAAAGTTTTCCGAAGTTTGTGATATCTGTAACCTTGCTTAAGAAGTTTATCAGTTATAACTAAATTACGTCTGTTAAAATCTTCAAGCAAAGAACAGGCTCTGGTAAACCTAATAAGTTGAGAAATATAAACACCATAAGATGTAGAACGTGGCACATCCCCATCTAGAAAAGGATAATTAACAATTTTAAAATTAAAATCTTCTCTTTTATCGTATACTTTGGACGAAACTTTATCATTTGTAATTGAAAGATTCAAATCTAAAAATGAAGCATTAATGTCAGATTGATTAGCTTTGTTTAAAGACAGTTCTTTTGGGTAGATTGAAGAAACCATAGTATCAAAATAAGGATTATCTAAATTCAAAATATCGTCTAAATACCTTGAAGTTTTATTAAAAGCATTAACAATATCGGTCTGTGTATCAGGTTTTAAGCTAAGCATAAAATCCCTCTCGTAGCAATACAAAAACAAATCTGCAACAAGAGGGGCACAATTTGTACCCATGGGTATACCAACAACTTGACGATATATGGTATCTCCATAACGCACAAATATATTATCTAAAAGAAAGGTAAGAGATCTACAAACATCAAGGCAAGTCCACATTGTGTAATGTTCAACTTCTGAATTCGAAAAGAATGAACGTTGAACATTACAAGCAATGAACATTTTGTTTTCTCTGGCAAAGGTTTTTTCGATTAATTTAATAAGTCTATCCTTTATAAGATGGTGAGGTAGAGTAGTATAGAGTGTAGAGAAATCATAAGAGCTCAGTAAAGAAATGTTATACTGTTCATTTTCAAGTTTTGTTAAAACATCATTTGAATTGTTTATGGACCAAAAAACATTAATACCAGAATTTTCATATATTTTATCACAGTAGCGTTTAACATGTTCTTTGATCGTAGTAAGACAGGACGTCAAAAGTATAGATAATTTAGTAGTGGTACAACAGCTAGAGTTGGCAATAAAACGCGACTTATAAGGGTTTTTATGTAGTTTCGGAATCCAGTACAAAGTAGAAAGTTTATGTTGTTTTATGTTAGGACCAGACTTAAAATCATTGCACATTTTTACATGTTCCGAGACTATATCTTTTTCAGGTGTTTGAACTGTTATATAAGTTTTTGAATCAGTTAGCTCCTTCTTTAAAACATCAACATAATACAATCTTCAAATAATGATTACATTGTTTGATGCCTTGTCAGCAGGAACAAGAACATAATCTGAATGAAAATTAGAAATGTTTTTCTTCAAGTAGCGAAATGTAACTCTAGGTCGAGGTGGTAAAAGATGGTTATTTGATTTGTAAAAAGTTATTCGTGTATAAATAATATCGAAAATACATTTCTTCCAATCCGAAAGGGCATTAACATCAGCATGTTCTCGTCGACACCATTTGATGCAGAATTCTTGAATAGCTTCCGCAATATGAGTTCGACAAGCGTCAAAATCAATAAGGGAAGGTAATCTATATTTAGGTCCTTTAACATCAATATTTAAGTCAGAGACAATTTTATTGTAGTTCAAAATAACATTTCTAATAGGTTTATTATATTTATAACAGATGATAGGTGATTCAGAGTTGATGAAATATTTGGGAATAGCCTCGATTACATTCTTATCACGAAATATACTTTGAATATCAATAAAATCGATACCTTTATTTAGGAACTGAAGTTTCAGAAAATGTCTTTTATGTTCAGATTCTTTATCAATACGTGGACGAAGAACATGCTGTGTGTAACTTTGTATAAGTGAGGCAGTATTAATTAACGGATCTGTACGCATATAGATTTTATCAGCCTCTTCGTCTATTGACTTAAGACAGGAAAAGGGTAAAGACGATAAACAAGATAACATAGAATGTTTACCAGTTTGTTTTAGAATAGTATGTAAATCATGAATAGACATAATACGACGTAATTTACGCTTAATATTACCATTTCTACGTCTGCCATATGATCTATTTTTACGTTTTCGAATAGAAAATATCGAGAAAATATCGATACTTGGATCTTTAGAAATATTGCCGCTTTGGAAAATGTTATCATTAAGGCCTAAAGGAAAAGGTGTTTGTAATTTCTTTATCCAGTCTAGCTCTGTGATGAAACGAGCTTTAGATTTTAAACTACCAGTAGTTTTAGAATCATAATAAATTTGTTCTACTGGTTGAACCGAAACATATTTGAAAGAATGTCCTGTATGACGAAAATGCTGGTAAAGAAAATTGCGTACTTTTTTGATCCGGCAATGGTAACTGTGTTCACGAAACCTAGTTTTTAAAGAACGTCCTGTCTGACCTACATATTGAATGCCACAACGTGGCGCATTTCATGTAAGAACATATATAATATTAGATGAGTTTCAGTCTAAATCAGAATTAATCTTCACACTAAACACTCTACCATTAACAAGAGATTTAATTGTTGATCTAGTAGAAATGAAATTGCAACACATACACCTCTTACTATTGCACTTAGTAATTATTGGATACGCCCTATGTCTTTTGTTCAAATAATGTGAATTTAGATGGACTTTACTATAACGAATGATAGATTGCTTTAAAGGAGACAAAACGATTTTAGGTCCATTATGAAAAATGTTACTAATAGCCGAAGAGGGAACATGAAAAGATGAAGCAGAAGACAATTTTAGAGGTTTAATACAAACTGACGGCTGTAGTGATTGGAAATTAGCCAGGTTATGAGGAATCTGAACGGAAGACACAGAGTGTAAGTTTAAGTTATTAATTTTGAGTTTAGGGAGACTATTCATATTTTGTGTAGTAATTGTAGCACCCTTCTGTAAAAAGCGACATACGTATGTAACGAAAAGTGGTGTAAAATAATAGAAAACATACCAGAGATTATGACAAAAATAAAGAAGACTAAGAATATGAATGAAACATTGAATAGTTAAACATTGAATGGGTAAAAAGTAAGAAGAAACACAAATAAGGTAAAGTCGCACTAGAGAAAACGCAAACGGCACAAATCTTAAAAGGGAAATTAAAATAGTCACACAATATGTCGGTGAGTACGGAAGCCACCATGAAGTGCAAAGTACGGTGTAAAGGTATGAGGAAACACATTGAATGTAGAGCAATTCCTGCAAGAGGAAGAAAACAATATTGATTGGATGTACGGGGAGACGTTTCACCGCCGCCACATTCACATTCACATATATCATTCACTAGCTCTGGCGCTGCAAAGGACTGTTTCATTACTTTGGATGGAATTCCAGAGCCATCTACAAATTCGTATACAGAACTTGTGACCGGAGGAAGGTCATGTAGTGGATTTATGGCAGTTTTCCAAATTCATAATTGGTAGACTCAGCGTAGGCAGTGGCAAACTATCCTCAGTTGGTGGAAGATTTCTTGGATGCTCTTATGCATCTGAGCTGACTGCGTGAAACGACATTACCTCCTCCATACAAGTCCACAAGAAAGTGCATACAAGCCATTTTCTGTGGTTTTGTGAACACATAATTATGTTCTCCCATGTCTCGTAGTTGTTGGTACTTATTGGCATACTTTATCAACTGCTTGAACTCAGTTTTCTTTCCCTTGCCATGGAAACTACTTGTGCCACAGCCGGTCAAAATATAAACTGCAGGACATTTTGCTGTTCATCTGGCAGCTTATGTCTCAGCGAGTGTACTGGAATGTATCGTTTCATGTCTGTAATGGAAGTAATTCGTCCAGTTGACATGTACATATGCTTCGGAACAACCTGTTGGTAATGATGCAGAAGCAAAACAAAAACAGCTGTGTCTGGCGTTTGAACAACTGTACAGGAAGACCCTTTATCTGCCTTATATTTAGCATGTAAAATAATTAGAGTGTCTGTTTCCTCTTGCTTTGATTTCATTGAAGGGGTTTTGATGGTGTTATTTATTCATCTGTAGCACTTGGACTGTAATGTACTTTGCATAGGAAGATCTGTTGGAGGCAAACAAGAGAGGTATGGGCATAAGTTTGGCATGCTAATGCATAGTCCAGTTATGGTCTCTTATAGGTGAAATGAACATCTTGAAGGGTCAGTACACTCTCATGAGATAATCCTCACAGACTTTGTCTGGTGAGATATGTCAGTCATTCTGAACTCATCCAATAAAGGCGGGATATAGTGTCGCAAAGGTCTGTCATGTCAGCTCCATTGTGTAAGTCACCATATGCTGCTCTTTACTGTGACAACATCGTATACACAACATTAGGAACACTTTTGTTGTTTTCTTCACACCACACGTCACAGATGACCACCAGAAGGCGGATATGTAAGGCGTCGTCAATCATTTTGAATGCGGTGAGTTATCTGTCAAAGTCTTCACCTGACAGTGTATTAGAAACTGTGGCTGTTGCATATAAATCTATATCTGTCAATAGCTGCTTACGACCAGTATCATCATAGAGGTGACATATTCCTGCGAACACGGACACGAGGACATGCATACTTTAATATATAACACCTTGCAACTCATCCTTTCTGCACCAAACGATTTCCAGTGTCTTTGCTAGAAGGCTTATGCCGAACACAATCGGTACATATGACTGCCCCAGACAATTCATAACTTCCTTCCTTGACGCGGAAGTGTGTGGTGTACACAGTTCTGCAGTCTGTAGGAATGACCATAATGATGGGGTTGTATGCTATGCTTGAAGTCTTGATAAAATATTCCTGCATGCAAGTACTTGGATGTCTACTAATATGTAGAATATGTCATTGGTGTTATTGACCTTTCAGCGGACAGTGTAGCTGTAAGGTCAGACTGCCCAGATGCACATACTGATATTGAGCTACATTGTCTGCATTTGGCATGTGACAAATGTCGCCTGTGACGGCAAAAGGGATAATTCATTCAGGGCATTCCATTAGTCATTCAAAACATTAATCATCAAGAACAAAATACATGTAGCTAGTGTATACATATTCAAAATTAAAAATAACTATTACAATAACTAATGGTAGATCTAGTAGATCTATCAATATGATTTAAGAAATAAATAATTCATACCAGTGTTTTATCGTGCAATCGAACACTGGTAGGAGTTGAGATGCGTAGTAATTAAATCACGAGGCCGATAGACTACCCATGTTCGATTGCATAAAAAACACTGGTATAAATTTATTATTTCGATTCTAACACTTCAATTTAACAAAATTTGCACCGCCACAACGGCACTACGTTTCTTGTCGTACGAATTTTCGAAGCCATATTACGTCACGTTAAGCCGTTAAAGCGCGTGCGGTGTTTTATCGAGAATTCAAACATAGATACGTCCCTTCTTTGTTTATGTAGATGTGTGCGCGAGGTGTGTTAGAATTAGTAATTATCCACGGCTAGAGATGGATAATTGATATCTAGTTTTTAGTAAATTCATCCTGAAAGTGGGAGATCCTTCGAAAGCAAGAAAGCAAA
Organism: Azorinus chamasolen; assembly: GCA_963576725.1. Classification (NCBI taxonomy): domain Eukaryota; kingdom Metazoa; phylum Mollusca; class Bivalvia; order Cardiida; family Solecurtidae; genus Azorinus; species Azorinus chamasolen. The sequence goes on from OY755239.1 coordinate 14,994,028, forward strand.
AGTAACAATACCCCCCCACCCCCAGAAAATTGCAGACTCGGTTTTATTGAGTCTGTTTATAGACACTAATGATGACGATTAACTTCTATCCTGCCACATACATCACTTGTCGGTTGTCATTTGCAAAAAGTGTAGATCCAGATCAGCCTGCACATCTGCGCATATTGAACTAAGAGCTAAACTGTCGTTAGTATGTAAAATCAAGTAGCATTGGCTATAAACCAATGGACAGTGTAGCTCTTAGATCTTACTGTTGGTTGCTGTATATAGGAATATATCTACAAGCTGTATCAGTTATAACTGTTAAAAGGAAAGCAAAACAGAATTTATCTAACTTCTTTGAAAAGGAAACTTTTCATACCCACCTGTTGGTCATTTTCTCTGAAGAATCTGTCCCTTTTTTGTTCTTACTTGCGATTTATTCACCAGATTACATTGAAGCAAACTACATAAATAGTGGCTAAATCATATACAATGCAAGTAACTTTGCATTTCTTTCAAACATATAATTTACTTCAGAGTGAAAAAAATATTTTGGCTAAATTCAGCTTTTTTCCATTGGAAATTGTCACAATAATTCCATTTGATGTCTATTTAGCAGGCACCACCAGTTTCACTTATTCTGAAAAAAGTCACACCACAGACATGTGATCCGCAATCTTGGACATCACCATGGCAACCAGATATATTTGAGGAAAAATGCTAAACATTCAAAAGTAATACCTTATAATACGTGTTAGTATACAATAAATGGTATTTTGTTTTTGTAAGGAATGTTTCGCATTAAAAAAACTTGTTAAATGACCATATTTTAAATAATTTGACCATTGACCTTGAACTTGACCTTGAAATTGACCTTAACCTGTACTTTAATGAACAGTTGTCAGTAAATAACTTGAAGGAGGTTTGTTTACGCTTAAAACAAAACAAATTTGGTTTACATATATGTAAATATACCGGAGTAATGCAGGCATTGGATAAATTTTATTGTTTTTGCAATTTTGGCGGCCATCTTGGATGCCATCTTGGATTTCTGTCGACTCCAATCACTTTGGCATTAACGAACATCGTTTTTATAGTCTACAGACCCTGACCAACATTTTGATATATGACACATCTTGTTATATTTCATAGACCGGTTGACCCCCTAAATATGCAAGGTACGAAGTCTTGTTTGCTACACTAGGTAGTTTGAGGGATCACTTGGTTCGCCTTTTTGAAGACAGGGCAACCATATTGCTTTGGACCAGTCAGCTGGGATGGATCCTGTATCAAGAGATCGCAGGAAGATGGTCTGGATTATCGGGACCAGTTCTTTGCTCATTTCCTTCAAGATCACAGGCTTTATAGAGTCTGGACCGGCAGCTTTTGAGGGATTTAGTTTCTGAAGCAGTTTTTCAACACCGGCCAGTGATATGTGTATGTCAGGCATTTGAGGAAAGAAAGAGCCTTCAGGCATCGGAAGTTCAGGGTAGATATCAGTTATGTCAAAAGGTGAGACTGAAATTGTTTTTTAAGGGCATTTGCTTTGTCACGACTGTGTGTATATTCTATATTATTCTTTATGAGTGGTGGAACACCTTGTGAGTCTTGCCTAGAATTTTTAAGAATCCGAAATTAGTTTTTCCATGAAAAGTTCTGTTCATTTGAGTCAGGGGCTGAATTTATGCCAATAATATTTTCCAAATAATTATTTATGAATCTTTCAGTTTCTGTTTTACAGTGTTTCTGGCTTAAAGGAGTTCTGTCGGTGTGTATGATTCCTGATTTTTTTGTTTGTAAAAGAGTCTATCTCTAATGAGTCTTTTAATGGGCTGTGTGATCCAGGGCAGGTCTTTTTTTGAGCCGGTCTGTTTGGAGGAGACAAAGAGTGAAATACCGTGTTCCAAGTGTTTTCAGCTTGGTCCACATAGTCTCAACAGATAAACCCGTACATGTGGCCAGGAAGTCATCTTGGAAAGCCTTTGTATATTGTCTGAATCTCTCCCAGTCAGCCTTTCTGTACAGAAGGAACCTGTGTGGTTTGCATTTGGCGACTTTGGGTTTGAAGTCAGCCGTACAAGAGACAATGTTATGATCTGACATACCCGGTAAGATTTCTGGGGTACTTATGAGTGTTGGATTCGTGGTCAGGAAAAGGTCAATCACATTTTCTTGTCGCGTGGGTGCAGTGGCAATTTGTGTGAGATCGTAATCCTGCAGGAGTTCAACACAATTTTCATATAGATTTGGGTACCTGCAAGTAGGTTGAATAAGGGGGTATTTTCTTTCCAGGTGAATGTGGGGAAATTAAAATCTCCAAGGAGCCAGATGATGGCATTCTGCTTGCTTACCTCCTCAATGGATTTGCGGAGCTCTTCTATGATTTTATCATCTGCTTCCTTTGGACGATGATATGCTGTAACAAATAATGGTTTGGCACCCTAAGGTTCAACCTTAACCCAAAGTATTTAACAATTGGTTGTGAACTGGCACTGGGCTGGTGCAGAGATGTTGTCTCTAACCATAATGCAGACTCCACCGCCTGCACCAGCTTTCCTGTCTTGTCCTGTAACCCATATCAATTTGGAAGAATTCCTTTATATCTGGTGTCAGCCAAGATTCCGTGCCCACTAAGATATGAGGATTCTGGTCGTTTAGTAGGGCATGGAATTCTGGCTTTTTGTGTTTGATAGATTGGAAATTTATGTTTGAAACTTTTATATTTTGTAGCTTTTTACTAGTATTAACATTTACATTTAGTTCTGGGTTTCTAAATTTTGCCATGTCACTTCTGGAGGATGAGTCAGAGCCTTCGGCAGTCGAGTCTAGTATACTGAAGCTGTTTTCAGAATGTAATATAGAGTACATACAGCATGAACGTTTTGAGTGGTTTAGGCATTCACATGTTATACACTTCCACGAGAAGGAGGTATTTAGGGCCGCCATATTGTTGTAGGACCCTGGGCTCATGTTTTGACATTGGATGTGGAACCATTGTTCACAGTTGTCACAAGATATTGCAGGGTCATTTGTGTCTACTTCTAATTTGCATATGTCTGTCCCTTATCCATTTGGATTTAGGCTTTCTCAGAAGTCCTGCAATACAGACGAGTTTGCTTGGGGCGAATCGGTTTGCGCCTATTTGTGGTATTGGGACTCTTGAGTGGGACTGCGTGTGTTTGTCTGGGACACATGTTACTGTTTGAGCAAACGAGTAAACTGCTAATGGGAAAATGATACTAGTGAACAATTCCACTTACTTGTGTGGATATTGTTCCCCTCGAATATGTAAACAAACCTCAACATAATGGATGCTCATGTATACACGTTTCCGGTGGGAGAAGGTCAAGGTCAGCTGACCAACAATGACAGTTGTCTTTGTTTGTTAAATTCTCTTTAAATACCGTGAGTTATACTAGAGCATGAATGAGACAAGTAAATCAATTCATAGCTTGACCTTTTGAGCATGACACATTTACAAATTAGTGTCAGAAAATATTGCCTTTAACCAAAGAAGGCGAGAGCTTGTAGAAACAGCTGTTATGCGCAATAGTCTATCCCTATGCTACACTGTGCCAGTAATAGAATAAATTGACGCATGAACGATACATGTATACAGATCATCTTTACGTCACCAAGGGATATGATACACTACAAGTAACTGATAAAGTGTGATGTGCGAGTACTTGAATAAAATGATGTATAAACGATACATATATTCACCTCGCGTTAACACCACGACAGGCTGTGGCACTATACCAGTACTTGAATAAAGTGATGCATAAATGCTACAGGTATATAAATGACGTTCACGCCACCATAAGCTGTTTTTCACTACCTAGTCAAACAACTAGGTCCGACTGGTTACGGGTTAGTCGATTCCATTTATAAGGGCGATATACATATCAGATATCCACGTGCCATTTGTTTAGAAAAAGAAAAGGTTTAGTTATAGGTAGATATAGTTATCGGAAGCTATCACAAGCTGTATTAGTACTTGATAAAGCGATATATAAACGTTACATGTACATGTCACCACAACCTGTGCTAAACTGTACCAGTAATTGATAAAGTGATGTATAAATGCCACACTGAAGACGCAAAAAACCCTAAGCTCATGCCGATACTTGATAAAATACTTCCTAGGAACGAAGATTTCCTCAGACCATAGTTTGATATTAGAATACCAGCTACACTTCCTGTGAACAAAGTGAAAATAATAATTATCCGCGACTTGGATTTAGATGGGATGTCGAGTAACACGGTGTTTTATCACGACCCAAGATGTTTGATTGAATCGGAAGTATCTAAAATTGAACCAGATCCAAAGCATGATAAAGATGAATGTACATGTCAATGTCTACTCACATGTACCAAATACGAAATTTACATGCCATTTGCCTTTCAGTCTACTTTACTGTGTGCTATAGACGAATGTGTAATAGTCTTTTACAAGGAGTGGCTGATTTCAAACGGAATGCGTCTAAAAATCTGATTGAATACTTAAAGAAAGTGTTTGAGAACCGGTAGACGTTTTAGCATATGCTGAAACACTTAATGTGGTACTTTACCAGTGTCATCCGTTACCTTCATAATGACATCTGACATCTTTGGAAATGTTGTACAAATAGAACCGTTAGGGTCCGCCACTTTGAAGCAATATTAAACACGTGTATTTTAAGAATGGAATAGATGAAGTTCATGTTGAGCTTGAGCTCGCAATCTGAAGCAGATTTCATAAAAGCCGACAATAAAACGTCTCGATATTTGGATTGTATCTTCAATATACATTTGTAGATAACCCTTTCTTTGATAGTTTGATTCCCGCTATTTACCCAAAAGCATTAAAACTGAGCAAAGCTAACCCTTCCGATACTTATGCAGCTTTTCTTGATATAGACCTTAAAATTGACAATGGAATGGAACAATCTCTTCCATAATTTCTGACAAGAGAGACGATTTTGATTTTAATCTTTTAAATTTCCCTCATCTTGTCAGAGATGTCCCACATGCCCCATCTTATGGAGTTTACATATATTTCTCAACGTATTAGTTTCGCTAGAGCGTGTTCTTCTGTCGAGGATTTTAACAGTCGAAATATCATTTTAACAACCTCAAGCAAGGATAAAGATATAGATGAAAAAAAGAAAAGAATCTCTAAATTGTACCATCGAATTATCTCTCTTATTGGAAAGTATAAGTGAAAACGTGTGGCACTCCTGTGACACGGTACCTCACATCCGGAATTTTATATTGATGTGATTTACAACTTTCGTAAAATTATGGGACATGCCTATTTTTTCACTTTTTTTTTTACAAAATATGTTAAACAATTCATTAAAAAGGGATATGATCGTATAGTACTATAACATGCTGCATGTCTAGTTGTCAGCCTTTTTATAGTTTTCAAAATCACCATGCTTTCGTTCCATGTACGCCAGCAGGAAAAATTTAGTACTCTATGAAGACGTCCTCTGAAATCTAGAAACGGAAGGAGGACGTCGGATCTTTGTTTTTGTTGTACCCTTTATTACTGTTCTACAGTTACTCTGGTTGCAGCTCAATCATTGAGTACACTACTGTGGGTTGATCCAGTTTATTTCGCTTAAATACGTTTTATTGTACATGCAATTTACCTATGTTGTTGTGCGCTTAACCCTTTCCTTCATATTGACGACTTTTGACGACTCTGTAAAAGGCACTTTATGAAAACATTGTGATAAATAGAGCATTTGCTCCTTTGGAGCAAATGCTCGATTTATCACAATGGTTTCAAACTAAACACAATCTAAAATTTTCCTTTTCTCTAGTTAATGCTCCTTTTCGGTAGATTTATTCAAAGAGTTTGTATCTAAAAATAGCCTATGAGGGAATGGATTAATCTATACCGAATTGATACGTGTGGTAATTGGTGATTTACAAACGAAATACCTCAACGCTTGGTATGTATGAGCATTTAGGTGTTCTTTACTGTTTAAAAGGAGTGTACGCATATTCGTCCTTATGTAGTGAAGGAATATAACACTCGCTTAATCACAAAATCTGAGAGAGAGCCAATGTTTAATAGCAAATGTTCGTATGATGAGAATGGAGGTCTGTAAGGACGATTTTCTGTGTTTTTTTCGTAAATCGTGGAAGACTAATTTTGCACAGATTTGAAGTTTAGCGTCATTTTCTGTGGTTTGAAATATAGCGTCATTTTCTGAAAGATCGTATAACTTAACAAGTGTGAAAAACTATCAACCGCTAGTCAACAGCTTGGATCCTGAAAAGACACCAAGTTACCCCGTGTCTGATTTGCATCAAAACTGTTTACATTGATAAATTCAGATCCGTGTGTTTCATGTTAAACCACAAACACTCTGAAGATTCTGACCAGGCATTACGCATCTAACACTGATATGGTATGCACTATGTGTATCAGGTAAAACCCTAGGCATGTCTTCTAATTGTACCGTAGCAATATGTGCAAATGTAAGAACCCAATGGTTTAAAACCCAACTGATATCTGTCTACTGCTAATTTATACGTTATACCATGTTGATCATAGATCTTAAACTTTACCCTGCTGAGTTAATTATTAGTAGTAGAAAATGTCGCCTCTGCACTTTTCAAAATCGATTTATCACGCATATCTTTTCAAAACACTATCAACGTGTCACACAGATTGAATCCTGATGAGACGTCGAGTTACTCATTCAGGGGTAAGCATGCATCCGCCAACAGCAGCTACAGTTAACATACATTGTAGAACTAATGAAAGCCACATATCAATCAGCGATTCATTTGTGTTAAAAAGTTAACAAAAGTCACAGAATGTGGCTGAATATTGTATATAATTTATTTTTATTAGGGCAATATTAAGCAGTTTACGCTCAACCCGCGTTAATTACTGATGTCGCTAAAGTAACTTATAATAAAGTTTATTTTCCGCTCATAAATGGATGACAATGATAACAACGTAATTACTTATACAGTATAACCTCTATTAACCGGAATTCTACTAGATAAGAATTTAGATACTTTTAGGCAGGTGGCTGCTTAATGCAGGGTGAAAGTCATGCAGAAAGCTCCTAGAGTAGCTTTCTGCATGACTTTCACCCTGCATTAAGCTGCCGCCTGTCTCCAAGACCGATAATTATACTAAATTTAACGGCCGGTTAAGAGAGGTTTTACTGTATTAACCCTTTCAACGGTGAATTTTCGGAGCGGAACAGTTCATCCGTGTTTAACTATACAGTTCAGTCTTTATGAAACTACTAGGAGATGAGGATGGTCTTCTTCGAGATCGAAGGACGAACAACATGAAAACATGGACCTCGTACATTAAGACCTCTCTATATGGACCTAGTACATTAGGACCTCTCTAATACACTTATGTCCTTTGAAAGCAGGTGACTGATTAAAATAGACTCAGAGTAATTAGTTGAACATTCCGATATTAAGAAATTTCTGCTTTAGTTATATTTATCTGTTTACCCTTTCTGAATATGTTACATTACATGATCAGAGCCTGAAACACATTGGGAACTACAGCAGAATCCCTCTACTGCGATCACTTAAAGGATATACATGGGTGTCTTTATAAGCAGATGGTTGCTTAATGCAGGGAAAAAATAATGCAAAAAGAGCTTTCTGCATTAATTTTGTCCTACATTAAGCTACCACCTGCATCTAGCACCCTGAAATATGCATCTTTTAGGTGGTCGCATTAGCGGGGGTTTACTGTATTAAGATGCCGAACTACTTGGCAGGGTTCACACTCATCGGTCTCTTCAAGGATCAACCGCAGCTTGTTATAGATACGTCTGTTAGCATTTACATATAATACATATCAAATAATGTAGATCCTGGCCATTTGAATCCCTTTGATCTGGTTGTGCATTTTTGCAAAGGTCTTATAATTATGTTCGGGTTAATACAGTTAAACAGTAAAACCTCTCTATAACGGCCACTAAATTGTGTTATTTAAACGGTATTTAGGGCAGGTGACTGCTTAAAGCAAGGTAAAAGTAAAACAGAACGCTCCTATAGGAGCGTTCTAAGTAGTAAGTATGGCACTTTGGATCCCCCCGGGCGATATCCAAATTAAAATTTAAAATAATGTTACGTAATCCAGACAGGAGCCACCCGGTGCAGACTTGCGACGTAATCCAACTTATCCTCGAGCTATTAATCCAGACTGGCGCAAAGTCATTAAATTTTAATTAGTCTTATCCTCCAGCCATGTTCCACCTTCCATATTTCGTTTTAATTAGTTTGCCCACGAATATTCAGTAGGTATTGAAATGTGTAGTTAACATGGAATGAGGGATGGCTTTAAACTTTAATGCTGTTAATGGCTGGAGGATAAGACTAATTAAAATTTTAATGACTTTGCACCCGTCTGGATTAATAGCTCGAGGATACGTCGGATTACGTAGTAAGTGTGCACCGGGTGGCTCCAATCTGGGTTACGTAACATTATTAAAAAAATTATTTGGATATCGCCCATACTTACTACTGTTCTATTTATTTTACTTGCATTGCTTTAAGCAGCCTCATGCCTTTGACACAAAATACTTGATGTAATTTAGTGGCCGTTATAGAGAGGTTTTACTGTATTCTACCTTGTACAGATACTAATACGTGAATGGTAAAGTAGTGAATCAAAGTTTTAGATTAGCCTTGTCAGCATCATAACCTAACCGTCTACCTTCGTTTAAAACCATTACACATTATTAACTCGCAATATGCTGATTCATTAAAGAAGAAACGCTTTCTGAATACTACATAAATAGCTGCCACTGAAGAAAATCATTATTACAAACAGTACAGATCCTAACCAACAGACCTCCCCAGGAGTCGTTTGGTTTGGGTCTACACTGTTGAAAATTATATCTTATATACTGTTTAACAATGAACATATATACCACTTCTGTAACGCTTAACATGATTGAAAATAGCATTAACCCTTTACTCCAAGACTATTCATGTAAGCACTAATGACATCATAAATAGTAATTAGATTAACTGTTATAGCAACTCATTGACACAGGGAATTTTTTGCCATGGAAGAAACTGTAGAATCGGATCTATATTATATCATAAGCAAACAGAGCAGACCATGGTCAGACGGTTCCTACAGGGGCCGTCTGATCTTGGTCTACACCGTTTGCTAAGGCATAGAAAGGCGTATTTATGGAGTAAATGGCTAACCAAAAACTGACTAAAACTTTGTTGGTACATGCAGTTGGCAACTAAATGCTGTGGACGAAAGCAACACAGACAGCTCTGATGCAGTACTTTCGTTCTACGTCTGCCTATTATGTTTATTTACTGTGGTAACAGGTATAAACACTGACTAGTTTCAATGATATATATTAAAGAAACGAACTTTATAAAAATAATTGAAAATAAATTAAAATATTAAAAATTGATAGTAGTGACGAAGCACACATGTAACTGCAATAACTTAAATTTTAATTTTGACAAAACATCTATTCCATTATACACAAACATAGAATGAAAATGTATGAAACCTCAGTCAGCCATTAACAATACCCCATTACTAATACTTATCCTGTCAACTATCGTCAGCCCTAAGCAACACCCACTACTACTTCTTATCCAGCCAAGATAAACCATTATAGTCTTGAGTGATATATTCAGCCACTATGTGAGATATACAGATTATGTCATCACCAGGAAACCGAGAGAATAAAATCTAGCATACCCACGGTACAATGATATGACATTTGCCTCTTAGACAAGTGTTACGAGACTCTTCTTAGACTGGACATACATGTGTCCCTACACATAAGTTATCTGCCTATACATGTGCTTTCCAGAGTGGGCATATGCCCTTTTACTTAGGACATTTGCCATATCAAATAGGAAATTTGCTCCTTTTAATAGAAAAATTACCTATACAGTAAAACCTCTCTATACCGACTATTAAATTACATCAGGTATTTATTATTGAAGGCAGGTTGTTGCTTAAAGTAAGGTTAAAGTTAAACAGAACGCTCCTATATGAGCTTTCTGTTTTGCTTTCATCTTTTTTAAGCAGCCAACTGTCCCAAATACAACTAATTAACACAATTAGTGGCCGTTATAGAAAGGATTTACTCTAGTACTTTGTGAAATTATGCATGACAAACTACGTTTTGAAGGAGCAAATGTCTACTCTGGAATATTCAGGAGGTTGCATATGTCCCCAATGAAGAACTCATGAAAGGGTGAAGGCACGGACAGGGGAATTCGCCAACGGACAAGACTTCGCCCTGGATAACTGACGAATAGACTCGGTAAACTATCCTTTGGGAAATGCCACTGAAACCGCCTGTCCTTTCGATATGTTTCACGAGTACTGTGTTAACGTTTATTGCATTAGAGTTTTGTTAACAATTCAAAGCGTTTTATGTACCAAACATATAAAATATTACAAACATAATAGAAATTACTAGAATTATTTGATTTAAGCATCTATAACTCTGATAAATGTATTTCTTTTTATATGTTTCCTTAGGAGTCAGATTCATCCATTAATTCCTTCTTTCTAGCTCATCTCTTTAATAGTTGCTTTTTGATGTACATGTATGTTCATATAATGTACTATATTTTGTACACTTTTTCTATCATTCAAAATGCGCTGCACAACATGTCTAGATATATATAAAATCTAAATAGATATTTAATCAGATAAACGAGATTTCCAGATTTAAGAGTTCAGAATCATTTGCAGTCGATATTTTATAAAACAAATAATTTCTTTTTATGACATATCTAACAGGTAGACGTTTATCTCTTTCATTAGTACAGCAGAACCACTCTAAATCGGAATTCCCCTAGAGAAGAATTCAAATACTTCAAGGCAGGTAGCTGCATAATGTAGGGTGAATGTCACGCAGAAAGCTTATAGAGGAGGTTTTTTTTGCACGACTTTCACCCTGCCTTAAGCTGCCACCTGTCTCCAAGACCGATATTTATATTAAAATGAACACGCGGTTTAGAGGGGTTCTACTTTATAGTTATTGTACATGTAGACTATCTTACCAAATCCTGTCGTGAATATCAGCAGTGACTGGACAAGTGCTATTGATGTGCGGTTGGTATTGAACATGTCTATCATGTCGACGAATATGGCACCAAGGGAAAGAACGAAACCTAGGTCCACCATAGTGACCAACATAGCAACTATAAAAAATACCCAACGTCTGTGAATGAGGCTGCAATGGAAATTAGATCAATGTATTTACCTGTTAAATGTCTATATTGTGTATCTGACCGGATGGCCAAATACTGTAGTTTCTGATGAGTGTGAGTGGCAGATAGTGGGGACTCTCATAACTGACGTGTGTGTGTGATGATTGCTGTGCTTGGTGTACAATAAGTTTGATGTCACGGATGTCCGTATTTTTCTGAGGTTCAATTTAAATTATTACCACGTTCTCTCATTTATTCACAGTGTCCAATTATATACATGTACATCGAAATGCTGAGATGTTCAACACGAATTATATGTATCAGACATGTGCTATGGTTGATATTTTGAGATTCAATAACCTAATCTTTCCGTTATTACATTAGTATACAGATAGCGAACTACCTACGTGTAATATTTATGCAATACGAATCAAACTGAATTACGTGTTCTCCGCCACTATGTTTCAAGCATGTAGTGTCAAGAAACAATCAAGATTCTTTTGCCATCACTTCATGGCTGATGTTTGAAATGTAGGAATAGAGTTAGCTTAAGATAAAATCGATTATATACATGTACATATTCAGTAATGTTCTTGTTAGTTCATAGTGGTTGCAAATACTCATTTACTGAGATAAATGCAATTCTGTTCAAATAATTATATGTTTTTGTATGTTTTATGACTGGTCAATGTCTAGGATATTCATATCCGCGAATATGAATGACACGTCCTTCAAATCAGTATTAAGTATTTGATATATAGTTATAATCGGTATCTTCATTGAATATGAATCATATCCGCTGTAAATGAGAAATACCGATATTAATCTAAAATTGGGTATATGGCAAACTTATTGAAGAATTAACAACTGGATATGGAATTATCACTGATTTAACCCTTCTCTTGATGAATTTTAAAACACATTTCTCCTTCTTTACCCATGCCCTGTTGTATAATTACATATATATTCACTGTGTACAAGTACTTCGCTGTGCAATCACTGCTGTGGAGTGCACTGGTTGCACACTCAACTTGTAAATAGTGCAGACCCTGATGAGACAGCTCGTGCAGGAGCTGTCTCATCTGGGTCTTCACTATTTACAGGTAGGTATATTGACGTGAACAGCAAGCGAAGGGTTAATCTAAAACTGGGTATATGGCAAACTTATTGAAGAATGAACAACTGGATATGGAATTATTATGTACCACTGATTTAACTCCCACGGATATGAAACGCCACGACGTATCGAAAATAAATGTTCATGTAAATCCGCAGTTGATTATATAGGTCATCAGCTAGTTACCAGCCAAACTTTCGCGCCCTTGAATTTATGACCCAGACATAATAAAGAGCCAAATGTAGGCCTACATATTGCAGAGAATTTGTAATGCAGTCTTTCGTAATGCAATCAAATTTAAAACGGTAAAAGAACTGCTTTATCGCGCTTATGTGTTTTGGGAATATAAATTTACTGAGTACTTTTGCAACATCGAATTCCAATGTCAGTCTGTAATCTATTTTTCAGTGTCGGGTTGGTAGTTATAGTCGATTTTATCCCCCATGGATATAAAATGACGCCCATTAAGACGGCGAAATAACAAACACGAACCTATAAAGCAATATGTCATATTTGAAAATATATCTTCTCTAGCAGACTGATTTTTTCTACATAAATGAGTGTCTTACATTTATTTTAAATACGATTTATCCTGTGCGTTCACGTTTGTTTTGAACATGAAATACAGTAAAGACTCTCTAAACCGAAAATGTATTAAAGAAGCGTGTAGGTATCTTAGGCAGTTGCCTTTCCACATGACCTTCATCCTACATTCAGCTACAACATATCCTAAAGAGTGACATTGATACTAATTTGACGTCGTCATCATAATCATCATCATCATCATCAGTTTGAGTAATCGCCAAATCTATCGCGATGACTCATTAAAAGCAGCATTTTATGCATATGGGCGTGAACAGCTGAACTTTACTCTAAATATACTATATAACTCTTCACTGCCAAATACTGCAATCTGCAAACAAGTGTCGTCTGCTACACTTTTGGTTTGTTTCTTTCCATTTTTGTTTCAATAATATTACCTCAGAAGCACACAGTGTGGACCACCACTGAAGCACCTAGATCCCCATTGAAACACCTGGATCTCCACTATAACACCTGGATCCCCACTATGACATATGTATCCCCTCTATGACATCTGGATCCCCACTGAGACACCAGGATCCCCATTGAGACACCTGGATCCCCACTGAGACACCTGGATCCCCACTGAGACACCTGGATCCCCTCTGAGACACCTGGATCCCCACTATGACACCGGGATCCCCATTATGACACCTGGATCCCCACTATGATACCTGGATCCCCGCTATGAAACCTGCATCCCCACTGAGACACCAGGATCCCCATTGAGACACCTGGATTCCCACTGAGACACCTGGATCCCCACTATGACACATGGATCCCCACTATGACACCTGGATCCCCACTTAGACACCTTGATCCCCACTATGACACCTGAATCCCCACTATGACACCTGAATCCCCACTATGACACCTGGATCCCCACTATGGCACCTGAATTCCCACTATGACACCTGGATCCCCACTATGACACCTGGATCCCCAATGAGACACCTGTATCCCCACTGAGACACCTGGATCCCTAATGAGACACTTGGATCCCCACTATGACACCTGGATCCCCACTCAGGCACCAGGATCCCCACTGAGACACCTGGATGATCCCCACTGAGGCACCAGGATCCCCACTGAGACACCTGGATCCCCACTATGACACCTGGATCCCCACTGAGACACCTGGATCCCCGCTGAGACACCAGGATCCACACTGAGGCACCAGATTCCCCACTGAGACACCTGGATCCCCAATGAGACACCTGGATCTCCACTATGACACTTGGATCCCCACTATGACACCTGGATACCCACTATGACACTAGGATCCCCACTGAGACACCTGGATCCCCAATGAGACACCTGGATCACAGCTAAAATAACACCTTGTCAGGCTACCACAGATAAAGACTACATAGCCTAAAATACACATAGCCTAACAGAATTTAAACTTGAGTACATTCGCTATTCTGATTCACGACACTTTATTGAAACTTTTAATACCCATGAAAAAGTATATGGGGTGCACGGTAGACCCCATTGGCTCCCCGAGTATAGGACATTACAGTCAACGTACCTATTGTGATCCTCTTCCATTTTTATTTCCCGTGTGGCTTTCTTCAATACAAAACACACGGGAAACTAGCTGAAACGAAGAGGCAAAACAATCGATTACGTCTCTATAGAAAAAGCAACAGATATCCATATGCAATTACCATTTAAACTTCTTGAACAGAATGATACTATTTACAACTTTATAGATACAAGACTGTATATAAATCATTCATTTACAAGTTTGGTAATATGCTACCCGTGCGTCACATTCTAGGTCAAAGGTTATAAAGCTTCTGAGTCTGAGTCTGAGATCAAGCTAAGAATCTGACCAATCAGATGCTTGAGAATGATCTCAGACTCAAGCAAAAAGCTTTATAACCTTGGAGCCTGGTCCTGAATTGGCTAATTTTGTAACACGGTTTGGTACATGTTCCGATTAACAACAGCTCGGAGTACACTGGTAATGTTAAACAGTCGACAAGAAACGGAAGTCAGACAGGAGTTGTCACACAAAATCACAAGACAGGTTTAGACGGGTTCTCTACAGTGTACTACTGTATACGCTATCAATTGTTCAAAGGTGTAACTCAATCGCTTTTCCGAAGCCAGAAAAATTGTAGAGAAACAATTATAGAAAAAGTATCCGACGTCTTTCTTCTATTATTGATTTGGGAGATCATCACCATAGAGTACTAAGTCCTTCCTATCATCGCACAAGGAACAGTATCATCACCATAGAGTACTAAGTCCTTCCTACCATCGCACAAGGAACAGTATCATCACCATAGAGTACTAAGTCCTTTCTATCATCGCACAAGGAACAGTATCATCACCATAGAGTACTAAGCCATTCCTATCATCGCACAAGGAACAGTAGATTGCAGAGGGGTCGACTACCAAATATGCGGTGAGTTGCAATATCAATTGGATTATAATATTTTTCAGAATTGATTAGACGCGTTTACAGACTTTGAAAAATGATTTATTCCAACTATCTTACCAATACTGTACTTTCCTCTTTTCCCATTACTACTGTCCTTTGAAAAAACTTTTGTAAATGCCATCGAAATAAACACCCGGGTGTGAAATGCCTCGTCGAAGGAGTAACTTCATATATCTGTTTCTTCCTGTCATCGCACAGGCAAAACGGGGTATGTGACGACCAGATATACAATATTGCAATATCATTGGATTATAATCTTATTTCAGACATTTTAGGTACGTTAACTCAACATACTTTGAAATTAAATATTTCCAACTATCTTACGAATGTTGTAAATCTAATCACCATGAATGGCAGGGTGTGAATACGAAAGTCCGGTGGTGACATTCTAAAATCCTACTTCAAACTTCTGTCTTACAAGTTCTTACTTCTTACTTCCAAGATAATTTGCTATATGGTTATTGTATATAGTTTTACACCCGAGTTCAAATTTCCTACTTCTTAGTTCCGACTTCCAAGTTCCACGTTCCGACTTCCAAGTTCTGACTTCCAAGTTCCAATTTCCAAGTTCCCACTTCCAAATTCCAAGTTCCGACTTCCATGTCCCAAGTTCCGTCTTTCGTATTCCAAGTTCCAAGTTCCAACTTCATGAGGTCTCTTTTTGCGCCTGTAGAATCTTTGTAAATCGTGTAAACAAAAAATGGGAGGCAACTTTTTGGAAGCATTTTAAATATTTATCAATTTTAAATTATTTTGCAGATACAAAGCAACGCAGTAACCAACCAATAAATGTCTCATCGACTTTCCTTATCTGGGAGGCGAAGCAACCTTTAACAACTTAAGACCATCTGCGACGCCTAGCATGTAAGCTACGTTGACATGCGTGAGGTAAAAGTCACGAGAAAACTTAGAACTTTGAAGTCGGAAGATGGAAGTTGGAACTCGGAAATTGGAACTTGGAAGTCGGAACATGGAACTTGGAAGTCGGACCATGGAGTTCGGAACTTGGAAGTCGGAACATGGAACTTCGAAGTCGGAACATGGAAGTCGGAACATGGAACTTTGAAATTGGAATTTGGAACTCGGGCTTTCGTATGTGAAATGTCAAATTACACTTATACGTGTTACTGAGTGTGGAATTTAGAGAATGTTTCGCGGAGTTTATAATATATCTTACCTTGTTTAAGACATTTTTCAGTAGCAATAAGAACATTTACAACTGGTCAAACGATTAGCCCATTACTCCATAAGTACGACCTTTAACGCCATTGCAAACATAGTATAACCAGATCAGACGGCTCCTATGCGACTGATCTGATCAGGGTCTGATCTGTTTGCTTATAAGACAATTCTGATAGACTTATACTACAGCTTGTGTCATACTAAAACATTCCCGTGTCCTTGGTGTGATTTTAAAAATGCGTCAATTGATTTTCATGACGTCATTATTTCTAACATGAATATTCATGGAGTAAAGTGAGTGAGTTGGGTAAAGAGTAAAGAGTTTATATAGTAGAACAATTTCAATGCGGTAAAGTAAATGTAGCCGGGTAGAGATTATGGTGAAATAAGTTGATAGGCTTTACTGTGTGGCTTGGTAGCTCAGTCGGTAGAGTGTTGGCATGGTAAGCCAGAGGCCCTGGGTTCGAGTCCCAGTCGAGTCACAACTTTTTCACCATGTTACATTTGGCACCCAACGTAAATAACCCACAGGGAGATTTATATGAAGATTATATGAACTGGGTTCGAGTCCCAGTCGAGTCACAACTTTTTCACCATGTTACATAAATCACAGACGATCTGTTGAAGCTAGTTTCACCCTTATTATCCGCTGCCGAAGGCAGAAGGATGTTGTTTATGCGTTGTCCGTCCGTCCGCCCGTCCGTGTGTGTGTGTGTGGTGTGTGTATGCGTGCGTGCGTGCGTGTGCGTATACGTGTGTGTGTGATGTCTCAGAAACGGTTTGGAGTTTTTCGGTGAAAATGTTTAATACCATAACAGAATGTGCGCCTGCAAGCATCACTCACATTGACGTTGGAACATCGACCATGTTTGTCAAAATATAGAGCATTTGCGTGACAGAACCAATGTGTTAGAAACTGTATGGAATTTTTCTGTGAAACCTTGTGTGAATGTTAAGCAGCATAAGGTCATGCGGCTCTCTAGTATAATTTATATTGACACAGGAACTCCAGCTTATTGCCCTTTGTATACGAAAAATGTAACACTTTTGTCTGTCCGGAACCATATCTCAGGGCCTAATTGGAAGTTTTCCAGGAAACAGGGAAAATGTTTAGTAGCATAAGGACATGTTGCTCTGCATGTTAAATTTATATTGACCTTAGAACGCTAGAGTTATGGCCCTTTATTTGAGAAACATGTAACAATTTTGATTGTCCAAAGTCATATCTCAAACTATTTGGAGTTACACTATGGAACTTTGTGAAAATGTTTGTTTGTCCAGAGCCATATTTCAAGAATTTATTTAGATTTTTTCTATGATACTTTGTGCAAATGTTTAGCAGCATAAAGACATGCGACTCTGCAAGTATCATTTATATTGACCTTAGGACACTAGAGGGATGGCCCTTTGTTTGCAAAACATGTAACAACTTTGATTGTCCAAAGTCATATCTCAGAAACTATTTGGAGTTACACTATGGGACTTTGTGAAAATGTTTGGTATAATTAGGAAATGCGGCCCTGCACGTATCACTCACATTTATCATGGAACATCAGAGTTGTGGCAATTTGTTTGTGAAGCAACTT
This sequence comes from Azorinus chamasolen, assembly GCA_963576725.1. Lineage (NCBI taxonomy): Eukaryota > Metazoa > Mollusca > Bivalvia > Cardiida > Solecurtidae > Azorinus > Azorinus chamasolen. Next base: position 15,012,116 of record OY755239.1, read on the forward strand.
ATTGCTCCCTTGGTCAATAACTCAGTTAAATACTGAGGTCAGCGCTTGCTTGGCGGGGATATCAATTCCGGAAATTTAATTGTTATGATTGAAGTCAATTATTTATATTGTCTTACTCAGCATTAAAGTTTTACTGGTTATATTATTAGTCCCCCACCGGTTACCGGTTGGGGGACTATAGGTTTGCTCTCGATTCCGTCCGTCCGTCCGTCCGTCCGTCTGTCCGTCTGTCCGTCCGTCCGTCCGTCCGTCCGTCTGTCACGCTTCGTGTCCGGGCCATATCTCCTACAAAGTTATGCCAAATTCATTATAACTTCACACATTGAAGAAGCATGATGAGGGCTAGTGTCATGCACAAGGGCCATAACTCTAGCATCAATATTTTTTGAGTTTTTCCCCTTTTACATATTTTTTTGTCCGGACAATAACTCTTTATCTACTGGTTCAATTGATTTGAAACTTCACATATGGAACAATCATGATGAGGGGCAGTGTCATACACAAGGGCCATAACTCTAGCATCAATATTTTTGGAGTTATTCCCCTTTTTCATATTTTCTTGTCAGTCCATCTGTCACGCTTCGTGTCCGGGCCATATCTCCTACAAAGTTATGCCAAATTCATTATAACTTCACACATTGAAGAGGCATGATCAGGAGTAGTGTCATGCACAAGGGCCATAACTCTAGCATCAATATTTTTGGAGTTATTCCCCTTTTTCATATTTTTTGTCCGGACAATAACTCTTTATCTCCTGGGTCAATTGATTTGAAACTTCACATATGGAACAAGCATGATGAGGGGTAATGTCATGCACAAGGGCCATAACTCTAGCATCTATATTTTGGGAATTATTCCCCTTTTCATATTTTCTTGTCCAGTTAATAACTCTTTATGTACTGGTTGAATAGATTTGAAACTTCCCATATGGAACAAGCATGATGAGGTGTAGTGTCATGCACAAGGGCAATAACTCTAGCATCAATATTTTTGGAGTTACTCCCCTTTTTCATATTTTCTTGTCGGGACAATAACTTTTTATTTACTGATCCAATGTATGAAAGTAGGTACTAATACCGTTCAGGTGGTCATGTATATACCATGGTCAACCACACCATGGGTGGGTGGGGTGGGGAGAGTGGAGGTTTTTTTTCAGTCCGGTGGGGGACTCATGTCTTGCATAGCAATACAACATGCCCTTGTTCCCTTTTAATTGTATTAAATCGCCTGCATGTTTAACCCTTTAATCCATAAATAGGCCCTTTTAACGACCTTTCAAACAGTAGCCGTGTGATCAGAGTCTGTCCTATTTGTTAAGTAAGTATATAGATCTGATTCTACAGTTTTTCCCATGCCCAAAATGTGCCGTGTGTATATTCCATTATAAAATATAATCTAATTAGTATGCATGGTGTCATTATATTTTACATCAATATTCATTGGTTGAAATGTTTAGCATATCAAAGCCTATCTAGCTAGAGATATACAAACTTTAAGGAAATATGCGCGGCTTCCACACATAGAGTAAGACTGTTTACTTAACTCAAATGTACAGTGGAACCTTAACCCTTTACCTTATACGCGCGAGAAATCGCGAGTTTGCTTATCACCTGATAGACGCGAGATAAAGCGACTTTGCTTATTCCCTGATAGAAGCGGGTATCCGCGGGTCTATACAGTACTGCATATAAGCGGTTTTGAGCGAGTCCAATATTTACCTGCTAATATCTCAATTTTCTAGTTAAATTTCTGTATCTGGATGTCTACACATTTAAAGTGAGTTAAAATATCTTCTGAAATCCCAAATCTAATAATAGTGTTACTACAGAAAAATATTGCAAGCAACGAGGCTGAAGTCGAGTGGTATATTTTTTTATATGGTCGGTGATCATCGTAAGGCATGGGTATAACACTATTCGTCATTATTCGGAAAGTACGAACTTTGCCGATAAATGATCACACGAAAATGTTCCACTGTCGCCAAGGTCAAATTCTAAATATAAATATGTTAAATATAATTGACCAATGACTATTTGGAACTCCATAAATCACGCGCGACTTGCCTTGGTGCTAAAATAACACATGGGGAACCCGTTGTCAACCTCAAAACACACCGGCGGATATTGGGCAATAAAACTTTCGTAAGTATAATCCGATTAGAGTGATCTATAGCAATATCAATCAAATAACTTAGCTAATCAACCAATTTAACCATTCAAACGAATAATGTCTGAGAATTCAATCATAAATGTCAAACAATTTGGATCTCGTGTGGACGCCGATATTTTTTATCGAGATCCAAACTGTCTGAATTGATATAAAACGAATGATTCTTTCATAAGCGCCATTCAGTTTTGATCGGGATGAAATGACAAGCTACGTGGCGTCTCATCTACATCAAAATTGATTTAATAAATTTACCATAATGCAAAAAACTGAATTTGTGTAGACTCAGAACAGGAACTATTCTAAATCTCGATTAATGCATAATGAATGCAAATGAGACAAATCTCTGGAAAAGTTGGTTGGGAGATTGTAAACAGTGTAGTCCCAGCTCAGCAGCCGCTTTTCCCACGCGGCGTCTGATCAGGATCTACACTGTTTGCTGGGCCACAGGAATAAATAATGCCGATTTTGGTGATTTACAAACAGTGTGAAGCAGATGCTGCGTGTGAGATGCAGCTGATCTGAGTCTACACTGTTTGAAATGCAACACATTCTCCATTTTCCTTGTGCCCGACTCAAATGCATTATAAAAACGGAAAATGTTTCAAAGAACAATAAATAGCATAATTTATATGTGTCGGAATTTCATGATAGAGAAACAGTTTTATTCATTTAGTTCAGTGAACATACAGATAAAATTTGTCTTCCGGTTAATTTGTTTCAGGTGGCGGCATTCGTTTTGGAGCCAGGCCCTAACCTGGACGGGTTCAATACCTTAGATCTGGATCAGGCACCGGAAAACTCAACATCTAATCTGGATATATAATTGGATTCAGATCAGACACCAAGTTACCCATAATCTAATTTAGATCACTTTTTTGACCCAGATCCGATGCCGAGTTACTCAGTATCTGATATAAATCAATGTTTGGATCTAGATCCCAATCAGACAGAGATACTCTACTTCTGATCTGCATCTAACCTTAATGACTAAAATGTGTCTCTCAGCGTCTGATATCGATCCAAGCGTGGATTCCGAACCGGCGCTGAGTTACTCGCCGTATGATCTTGGTTCGCGCTGAATGAGTGAAGGAATTATTTACTCAGCGTCTGATCTGGATCAAGCCTGTTTGGAAATTATATTTTATTTTGAATAGCAGGCGATAGGTTACTGTTCAGAACATATTTAGCTGAGATTTTAAGGTCAGTCAGGCCCGTAGCCACGCTGAGGCACACAGAGGCACTTGCCTCGGTGAAAAAGTGCCTCGGTGATGATTTCAGAAATTACAAATACACAAAATCAAGCAATTTTCTGAAAACGTATCACAATCGCTTAAGTTCCATTTATTCATCCATCAATTCCTTCACGTATGACCTCTGCTAGAAGTACATGTATACCTGTACAGTAATTAGTGTAAATATGTCTTAGAATGTGCAACGTCATTGCTAGACTTTATACACGCATACCGGTTTCAGCGCTGTGCAGATAAACATGGCTGATCTGGAAACTTATCGATGCCGAATCGGTCTTTTTTTGTCGTTCGGTCACGTTAATTGATATGGAAATGTTGCGGATTGTTGGAGGCATATGCGGATCAAATGAGTATGTGGGAAAGGGGGGGGGGGGCATACGACCCCCTAAAATCGCCAAAGTAAAGTAGTTTGTGCCCTTGAAATTCATTTGTGTATCTTTCTACAATAATGTAAGAGTCTTCGCCATACGCACATTTCACATCATCACATGTATGGATAATTCATTACTCATATTTGCGTTAATATCTATTCACAATCGGTACAAAGTTTAGACTCTCAACCCGTTATTTCAAATCGTATTTTGCGATTCAAACGTAGCAAAATGTTGGTCGGCTTATGTATCCAAACATATACACCATCTTGCACATGCTCTTACTTACTTCAGTTAGATCTACATCCAGGTCTGTAGAGAGAGCTAACTTTGCATTAAAACATATAAAAAAACCCAGATCAATGTCCGCGATGAAAATAAATAAATTTACATGTAATGCACTGGCATTAATACATTGACATAGATATCAAGGATGTTATAAATCTCTATGCGACAAGAACTGCTGAAATTATTACCTGGTTAACCGTTTACGAAATGACGATTAACCGGTTACAAAATCCGTAACCGGTTAACCGGACTGGTTACTTTCCTTAGTTTGTTAGTAGAGTGCTAAAGGCTACAACAGTCATAAAAAGACTTTTTTCATGTTCAATAAAATGGTTGAAGTATATGTATTTGTTTCAAAACTGTTTTATTTGTTGGTTGTTCTATTTAGTACATAAAACCGATCAATTTTATTCTTTTTCATCTGTAGTAATTTAAACAAAGTGGTTGTTGGTCTGAAAGATTTCGAAAATTTTGTAATGAAAATATCAGTTGAACTTGATTATGATAAGACGTTATAATGATAAAATATGTCATCAAAATTCGAGTTATTTTCTCAAGTTTGAGGTCACGCTCGATTATGCATAACACAAGCCTGAGCGCTTCCCGCAATACATGTATACGTAGTATTTTGAGACGGTATCTGCAGCCAGGGTCACTGTACTGTACACTTAGCTGATAGTTGTAAACAATGCAGGAATACATGTGTTGAAGTTTGAACATCTGTGACATTTCCTGTGCGCAGAAACTTATCAATATTACCACCCAAGTGATAATTATGAGCATCGATTGTATCCATAATAACAATGGTCATTTTCATTGCTCTTTCATCATAATATGTTGATATATGCAAAGATGTACGTGGCATATTCTGTTGAAATAACTGATTTGGTTATTTCATTGCAATTATTCTAGTTTAATACCCTGACTTCAGTTCTGTATAAAGCGAGTGTAGATGGTCATGATACTGTGTTGGGAGAGGAACCCAATAAGCAATTTTGCCGTCGTGTCCCTTTTCCTTTGTGTTTGTACAATATTCATGCAAATAAATACAAATAAAATATGTCTAAACCAAAGATTTATGGCTTACCCAGGTTTTAATGATTGTGTGACAGAACTCCGATTAACCGGTAAATAGCGATTAATAGTTCCGATTAACCGGTTACAAGTTTCCAGTGACCGTTTCAGCACTAGACATCCTCCTAGGCTGAAGTTTAGTATAAATGAAAATAAATAAATGCAATGTTTTAGGTGATCGTGAGACTGTTAGAAAGTGACAGACTGTGTTCTATACTCTTTGTCCTTCAGCGTGGCTGATATAATTAATAAGTTCAATGAAATCATGTCTTCAGCTTGGTCAATATCTTAGATCTACTCCAATTACTAAACAAATTTCCTTAAATGGTCAACATTTAATAAGTGAAAATTCCATTCAAACATCACCAGAAACCATCAAAGCACACGGAATTTCCAAACTTTTCTCGGGGAAGACCTCCCCGACACCGACGAGAAGGGGTTCTGTTTCCTCTCGTGCTCTCTCCTCCTTCCTGCCTTCGGCACTTGATCCTTGCCTTCGGTGCGGGCTTCGTTATATCATTTCCTCTGTCTATATCGATCCATATGTACTGTTTATAAAATACCATACACTTTTAGCATGTTACTTTGATCTAAGCACATAATGCTCGACATACGCGAGGAGTGCTTGTCTAAGCATTCAAATTCACTAAATTCAAGGCGCATCCGAGGGGGCTATGTCCCCCTGGGCCCAACAGGGAGCATTTGCGGCCCCTTGACCCCCAGCTTACCTTTCACGTTTACGCCAGCCCCCACCTCTAACACTAAATCCTGAATCCGCCCCTGGAAGTTGTAGGTTTTGTAGGACCACTGTTGTTCATGACTTTCATAGAGCAAAACAAACTCCGAACATTTCGGTTATTTTAAAACTGTTGATATTGCTACCAGTAGGTTCCTGTTAGTGTGAGCAGCATTTTAGCGCTTTGCGTAGCCTTAAAACTTGGTTTAGGATTTTGTACAATGGTAGAAGAACGTATATGTACATAGCTGTAATGCATATTCATGAATATGTTATGTCTATCGATATACTTATTTTTTGCAGATGTATGACAGTGCAGGTAGGCGCAGAATAAATATAGCATTTGAAAACAGGAATGGTTGTAATGCTTACTAATTCAGTTGAATTAAATGCCATATCCAGAATAGTATTATTTATTTTGCTAAATGTTGTCCGTTTAGTACCAGAATTCACATTTTTTAAGCTTGCATTTTTAAGAAAAAAAACCCACCCCAGATATACGTCAAATCGCCCACTCAAAAACACTTTTTCCGGGTAAGCATGCCCCCGGACCCCCACCCCCTACTCTTTACAAAAGGTTTGCCTCGGTGCTTTTCGTCTCTGGATACGGCCCTGTCAATTATAATAAATATCTGAAAATATATTGACTTGCCTCGTTTTAACCCCGTGTACTGTGCTTATACATACTTCAAGTTGCATGAATAATACACCATCAAAAGGAAAATTTAATTCTCTTAAAACTTTTTATTTACACTATAATGATAATGGTAAACATAAATGCATTTATATGGGATTGAAAATGACAGGTGTCAGATTCAAACTAATTTTCCAATATTTCCAATAAACTGTATTGGTGAGAGTGTGTTACACTTACCACATGGATATTGGTTATTGATTATCGGATAAGGCTTACCTATATCAGTGTAAGATAAGGGTTTGGAGGTTTGGCTATTGGGTAAAGGGTTAAATAAGACCCAAATATCAAGTTGCGTTGACTTTTCCTCGCTACTAGGGAAGCATTTTACAGGTTAAATATTCTGACATTGCCAACTTATGCAAGCGTTTAAACTCTGAGTGAAGTAATCAAAGATTCATGGACCCGGTAGTGCTTTATCTATGATGGTTAAGATAATGAGAGTTAAAATAACAAAGGATTGTCTTACATGGTGTTGGTCAGTTTTATCACTTTCTTCGCTTCGCTAAGTAGATTTACCTAGCTATTTCCGGAGTTGTTGACAGACAGTGCCATAGACTTTAATATATATACATGTATAATAAATAAAAATAAAGGGTCACCATTCGCGGCGACCCAATAATTCCAGCTTAAACAAGCCAAAAAATCTTTGACGAAAGATTTTGAGGACGGACGTACGGGACATAAGGGACGGACAAGGGTAAAACTTAATGCCCCCGTCGCCTAAAGGCGGGGGCATAAAAAGCTCAATAAGGAGCTTTCTATGTTATTTTCGATTTGTATTTAGCTACCATCTGTATTAGAGGTCCATAATAATACCTCTTTTTTATGGCTGCTTACGACAGGTTATACTGTACTTCCGTTCAATGAAGGTTTTTGGAAATTATTGACCGAGTGTCAAACAGCCTGGATCCTGATGAGACGCCGATTTACTCGGCTAGGGGCTACGTGCTAGGTCTCACATGACATATACGAGTACATTGTACAGTTATACCCGTCTATGCGACCTAGGTCCCACATGGCATATACGAGTACATTGTACAATTATACCCGTCTATGCGACCTAGGTCCCACATGGCATATACGAGTACATTGTACAGTAATACCCTTCTATGCGACCTAGGTCTTACATGGCATATACGAGCACATTGTACAGTAATACCCTTCTATGCGACCTAGGTCTTACATGGCATATACGAGCACATTGTACAGTAATACCCTTCTATGCGACCTATGTCTAAATCTGGGTCGAATAGGGAGGTGGTAGGTCAATGCACTAAGCAGACAGCTCTTATAGGAGCTTTCTGTATTATTTTCGTCCTGCAGTAAACAGACAACTGCTTTTAAAGACACTCGTGTTTATTCATAAGTAGTAGCTTTAGTCGGGTTAGTTTTTTAAAATGTCTACAATGTTCCACCTTCCATATTGTATTATAACTATTAGTCCATGAATATTCAGTAGGTATTGAAATTTGGACCAAATATAGAAAGAGTTAAACATAGACATAGATAGATCTTATCTTTAGGATCGGAAGACCCTGTGTAAATATATCGAGAAACTGCATGTTAGACCGCGCACACTACATGCATGTACCAATATCAGCCGCGTATAAACCTCACCCGTATTTCTGTAGTGACAGTAACGTCAACTTGAACTCCAGTGTGTTTTATTAGTTTACTTCACATTCGATCTAGATATGAGAATCTATTGACCAAGGATTGATCTTCTTTAGATGCCTCGTACATGTATTTGGGTTCTAATCTGGATCCAGCCTGTTTGCCAAAGCAAGTCAGGTCGTTCTTGGCAGCCTGTGGGTTTAGCTTTGTTTGTTCATACACAACTGTAAACTTTTTAAATACCGGGTATCGAGTATTTAAGTAAGAAACAGTTATGTCATGGATGATTAATAGTTGAATATTTAATATGTGCGCATGACTATTTGGAATTTACAGATATTGAAGAGTTAGATCCATTATAATGCAATAAGTAAACAGGACAATACCTACAGTAGCCGCCTGATCTGGGTCTACTCTGTTTATAAAAGCGTGAAAAGGCAAGAAGGTAAGGGTTCAGCTTTAGATTATCTATTTACATACAGTTGAAGTTCGATATCTCGAACTCGGATAACTCCAAGTTCGGGATAACTCGACTAAAAGTTCGGTGCTTCCAATACTTACAATACATAATTGATCTTAAGGACGATTTCTACAGTTTGTTTCCTTCCAAGATTTTTTTTAATGTTTTTATATGTTGTTGCTCAAAGTATGCTGAATTCAAATAACAACCGAAAAAAGGGGGTTACAGACTTTATTTTTGAGTAATTAGAATGAAATCAACATAAGGGTGTTTCCTGTCTTTTACATATGCGACAGTACAAAAATTATGACATAAGTGATATTTTCGTAAATTTCTAAGAAACTTATCCAAGATTTTTTTTTCAAAATTTCACATTTTGAGCTTTATAATATCCTTAACATGAAATCAAAAAGAAATATGTAGGTTACAGACTTCGTTATTTGCTCACCTGGCACTAAATGCCAAATTGAGCTATTCGGACCACCGTGTGTCCGTCGTCCGGCATCGTCTGTCGTCAACTTTTTAATTCAAACGACATCTCCTCTAAAATTATAAGGTCAAATGTAATGAAACTTTCCAAGACTGGTCACTATATATATATACATAGATAAAATAGTCAAACCTTCAAATATTTTTTCCAAAACTAATGGTCTGATTTCAGAATAATTTAGTGAGAGTAATCATTAGGTAACTCCCTACCAAAAAAGGCTAAAATGGGTTGGATCCATGTAGAACTCATGCTCTGCCATGGCAACCAAAAGACAAATCTATAAATTTCTTCTCCAAATTAAAACCGATGGTCGGCTTTGAAAATAATTTGATGGGAGTAATCATTACCAAAATAATTAATTTTTTTTATAATAATCTGCTCGGTGCAGACCTGTTTTCCTTATACATATAGGAAATATCGCAAAATCTCCTCTTCTCCAATACCAATGGTCTGATTTCAGAATAATTTGATGGGAATAAGCATTAGGTAACCCCTACCAAAACAGCTGAAACAGTGACAATATATAAAACAAGAGGACCGTGATGACCCTGATATCGCTCACCGGACAATTAGAGGAGGAGATTTTCAAATGTTTCACTAAATGTTTCTGTAGAAACTGGTCACACTTGGGGCGGGACAATTTTGACCCCCTTGGGCATACTTTATATAACATGTGTAGGGGACCTGAACATAATGCTATATGCCAAATATTAAAGCTGAGAATCTTCCATTTTCAGAGAAGATTTTCAAATTTTTCACTATATGTTTCTTTTGAAAACTGGCCACCCCTGGGACTTGCCCAATTTTAACACCAGGGCATAATTTATGTAACTTTTTAGACGACCTAAACATGATGATATGTGCCAAATATGAAAGCTGAGAACCTTCCAGTTTCAGAGGAGAAGATTTTCAAAGTTTTACTATATGTTTCTACAGAAAACAAGGCACCCCTGAGGTGGGGCCAATTTTGACCCAGGGGCATAATTTGTATATCCTTTGTAGAGGACCTATATATGATGCTTTGTACCAAAAATGAAAGCTGTGAACCCTGTAGTTTCTGAAGAGAAATTTTTTAAAGGTTCAAATTGTTGACTACGGACGACGGACGACGTATGCCGACGGACATCAGCCGATCACATTGAGACTTGATTAAATGTTTATAAATGCTGTCCGAAATCAGTCGTCCGAAATTTGCGTCATCCAGAATACCAGTTCGCTTGTTTCCTTTGTAGAGAGTATTCTGCGCAGAAAACCTACTACCGAAATCGTCTTTAAATGTATCACTACGGATATCTAGACACACATGTGGTAGCTTAATCCAGATGTAAAGTAATGCTGAAAGCTCATGTATTCCAATTTAGATTAACACAAATAATGGTAATGCTATTGTAACAGGCTTGCTGTTAGATACTATGATTTTTAGCGGTAAACGTTGTTCGCATTTAAATTATCACGATCGTAAGCAAAAAGTAGATCTAAACTTTTTTTCTTTCAAACTTTACCTGCTCGTTGTCACCAAGCAAGTTGAACCATTCTCCTTTGCTGTTAAACATTTTGACAGTCTACACTCGATAGGCTGCCTTCAACTCCGCAAACTGCTTAGGCGACCAATTTTATTTTCTCGGAACCTTGCATACTATGTAATATGCGATTGTTTACATATAATTATATGATACCGATTACAGGTGCTCGCGTCATGAAAATACTACCTCCATTTGAAGAGTCACGCACTATTCTTACGTACGCAAATTCCGCAAATTACGAAAGTTTAGTATTAAGGAACGGGTTTACATGGTTTACCCAGTACAATATAAGGATATGGACTATATACATGTGCCACTATGGGTTAACGGGTTATTAAGGGATATTGTGCTGCTAAAAATGATTCCTGCTACACTATAGACAACGTATTCCGATTTATATATTTATATTGTTAAAATCAGATGGATTAGAACAAAGCCTTATATTATGTGTTTTATATGTCTCTGATATGAATATAGACTGTTAGTAGATCTATCTTCAATTATTTTTGGAGCAGTGTCGGGTTCATATGTGAACCATCGACAGATTTCGAAACCTGATGATTTTTGGCGAATTCTACCGTAATCGGGTAGCCTAGTCTATTTTGTATTTAAGGTTACTCCCTTTAAATTTTCCGACCGTCAGCTGCATCACAGGGGTCTGGACCGCTTCATGGGGTAGTATATTTACTACAGTAAACCCTCTCTAAACGTTTAATTTAGTATAAATATCGGTCTTGGAGACAGATGGCGGCTTATAAAATATTAATGCAGGGTAAAAATCATGCAGAAAGCTCCTATAGGACTTTCAACCTGTTTTAAGCAGCCACCTGCCCAAAAGTATCTAAAGACTTCTCACCTAGAATTCCGGTTTAGAGAGGTTTTACTGTGTATAATAACAAGGGTTCCAACTAGCAGAACGGATATCTGTGTACCACGAGTACAAATATGACCGTAACTCTTACAATTTAAATGATAATTTCGGAAGTCTTTCGGCTATTGAAAGCCACTATATTTTTCTGTCAAATGAATATAATCGTAATATTAACTAAGGCACTGCCTCTACCGGGAATCGACCATCGACATTTTACATGCAATGAAGTAAAACATAACTAATGGAATTTAAAGAAAGTAGATGTATGTCAATCCATGTAATTCAAAACAAATGTTGCGAATCTCACACATTATGCACTGTCTACATATGATTAAGATGTGTGACAAATTAAATCTGAAAAGTGTTAGTGAAGAAAGCCACAACCACGACAAAACCTAAGCAATATTATAATAATGATAGTGTCCATTATCGTTCATCTGAGACAATAGGTCACGAAATACATAGCGTTACGTAAGAACATACATTTATGTATGTCAATTTTTTGTCAAAATATAGCCAAACAAGAAATGTATCGCAGTAGTTGAAAAATGCCCCCAAAGCAAAGCACTGGCAATGAAAGGTGATTTGTAAGCAGGTCTGTATATGCACTGCAAAATGAAAGTAAAGACTGCATAGTATGAGCAGAATTTGAACTCAAACTACCACAAAAGACAAGCTTTTATGTAATTGAGGTCAAATGTCAAGGTCATGAGCATCATGAAAGTGGGTTTCTTTTTATCTTTCACTTAACTAACAGTTCTGACGTGCACATTTTTCCTGGCTGTAACACTCGTGAGAGGGGTTGCCAGTATACAGAGATAGATAAATAGTTGTTCGTAAAATAAGTAATATGTTCCTCGCAAGCCGCTTCGCGACTTGCTCATCATAAAAAGAAATGTTTATTATTGTTACAGCCTGGGGTTATCTCTGTATAGTACTATATAGTAGAGCACTTGGCTGCAGCATAAATAAGGGAGTCAGATCTCTGTTTCTATCCTTTATTCTCTACATCTTTAGATCTCTCTATCTCTATATCTCTGACTCTGAGCTGAAATATAGCATACCCAGAGTTACCACTAAATCATGTCAATAACATAAACCATAGCACATTATCATATAAGTAAATAGTTATATGACTATTAACCAACCTTACATTATTATAAGGTGTCAAACAATTACAAGCAGTGCTATTGACAGAATTATTGGTAATAAATTACTACAGACATAAAATACATAATATGGAATTGTCTTGCTCATGTTACCAATTACATACAACAATGCATTGAATACTATATCTTACCAGGTTGTGGACCTGCCCAGTATCCTCTGCCAAACCCAACCCCCCTCTCTCTCTCTCTCTCTCTAGTCATGTCCTATGGCGTGCAAATGAACAATGGTTAGCTGTAATAAAAGAACCATGCACCAAATAAAACCATGCAAAATATTACTGTAATAGGTTAATTTCCGTCCGTTTTCTGTATAAAGTATAATGTCATGCCGAACGCGTACTGAAAGGTCGAACCGACACGAGACCGAAATGAAACGACATTAAAACACCAAACGGCATTACAACATTCGCAAATAAAGTAATTTGAAACACATTGCCAACTTACATAGTTCACGCCAAACCAAAGACCACACCCTTCAGGGTCTACCACAACAGTCAATGTTGAATAAGGCTACTATAATGTATATGTTTCTTCGTCGAAACCAAACTGCAGAGTGACCACAGTGACAACCAAAACTGCCGCGAAAATACGGAACAATCCGAATGATCACCACAAACATCCAATCAACAACCAGACTATCAACATCACATGACCAAATCCACAATATTGCTAAATATATCCGAATCATGCTCGCAAGCCGCTTTGCGGCCTGCTCGTCATTTCATTATAAAAGTTCACCTTTTTACACTACAACTTATCTGTTGCACCCTCTCAAGTGTATTTATAGGCATTATCTGTAATGTTTGTTTGATGAAGTCATGTTTTATTTACAGTATTTTGTCGAATCGAGTCAATTTCAAGATGGCGGCAACTGTCAGAAGAAAATTGAAGAATGTCCGAAATGTAGCGATAAGAATTTTCTAAGAAAATGACTGTACCACGATTTATTACCCGATTTACGGCGTCGCCGAATCATCTGAATTTCTCAGAAAATTACATGTCAAATTCGGATTTTCGGCGCTGGTCAATGCTTTCCAATGAAAACTCCCGAAATAGCCTAATTCACCTTTGACACGCAATTTTTTGGGCTTAACCATCTACCGTAGAGCGAATCGACGGCCCCTTCGGCGCCCGGTCGATTCCCTATAACGGTAACTTATGAACAACTTTCTTTTAGTAGTTTATAGTATTTATTGTAACATGGTGAAAAAGTTGTGACTCGACTGGGACTCGAACCCAGGGCATCTGGCTTACCATGCCAACACTCTACCGACTGAGCTACCAAGCCACACAGTAAAGCCTATTAACTTATTTCACCATAATCTCTACCCGGCTACACACACACCCTCTACACAAGAATTCGTCCCGAATTCTTACTCAATGAAAACTCCACGAGTTTCTTATTATTACACATTATCTTCATATAATCTTTATATTATATTCATATAAACCACCTTATGGGTTATTTACGTTGGGCGCCAAATGTAACATGGTGAAAAAGTTGTGACTCGACTGGGAATCGAACCCAGGGCCTCTGGCTTACCATGTCAACACTCTACCGACTGAGCTACCAAGCCACACAGTAAAGCCTATCAACTTATTTCACCATAATCTCTACCCGGCTACATTCATTTAACTTAACTTTAGTTAAGATTATTTGGACCCCATTGGAAATAAGCTTTCAGCTTAATGGGTTATCCATAGGTCCCTTGCATTGAATTTACTTAACACACAAAATTTTACCGAGTAATCAGTTTTGTTAAAAGTATGCAATATTTTAATCTTATAAGATTTATTTTAGTAAATACTCCATTATTTAACTAGATTTCTTATTTATTGCTGTGATGTGTTTAACTTTGTCTAGTATGTTGTATACATGCAGTTGACCTTAAATGTCAATAAATAAATAAATCCAGCAATGATTTTCTCAAAATTTCACGTTTTTTGGGGTCATTGACAAACGTTCGTTCACGCGGTTTCACTATATCACAGCAATAACCTGGCAATTTGCAGTTAAAAAATGTCGCGGTTCAATAAAACTAATCAAATCTATCACCACCTTCAATTTGTAGTCCCCAGCATCAAACGAATGATGTGAAACTAGCGAGTTTTGTCAGTTTGCTTCAAATCGTCGAGGAAGGAGCCATTGTACGTGACGTCACGGATTTCCCAACTCTTTTCCTTCGCTCATCCAATGAAATGGCTCCATTCAAATTTGTTACAAAATGGCTCCATAATAGAAACGTAACGTCAGACGGAAAGGCCGCTGCTGCTTGTTGCTTACATGAACTTATTTACAGGACGAAACAAATGGAGATTGGTAATATAATTGGGTTGTTTTATTGAACCACGCCATCTTTTGAACTGAAAATCGCCAGGTTATTGCTATGATATAGTGAAACCGGGATGAACGAACGTTTGTCAATGCCCCAGAAAACACGTGAATATTTTTAGAAAATCATTGTTGGATTGATAATTGTGCATAAGTCCTTCAGAAGATTAACTTTATTTGATAGTAAAATATATTGGCTTTCAATAGCCGAAAGAATTACAAAATTATCATTGAAACTGCAAGAGTTACATTCATATGTGTACTTGTGGTACACGGATGTCTTTTCTGCTAGTTGGAACCCTTGTTATTATTATATAGTACATATAGACCCCACATGAAGCGGTCCAGACCCCTGTGAGCTGCATCGTGTGGAATTTTCCATTTTTAAAAATAACTTTCTAAAATTAGAAGGTAAATACGCTATCAATCTCCGCGCAGAGTTGTCGTTCATTATTCTCGTATGTGTAAACAGGTGTTTATATAGAGCTGCGACGGGTTCAATGACAGGAATCTTGCAATTATTCCAAGGTAAAACACCCTGTTTTCATGAACCATTGTAAAAATTCAGCTTATGAATACTCGTGATGTCACTTTTTCTGTCGTGAAATTCAGCTAATAAGTAGATCTACTCATGATGTGTTTTTTCTTTTATGAATATTGAACGGGTAAAGGGTTAACTAAAACAAGTTGAAAACCTATTGACTTTCACCCAACACTAAACAGTAATCTGCATAAAAAGCTCTTTTCTAGTGTTACTGAAAGTGCAGGTTAGATGTGTTTGGGTTACTGTTTTTAGTTACCGTATGCTTTTTCAAATGTGTTCATAGTAGGCTTAGACAGTACCCAAACTATATGTAAGAAGATGTTTTTGCTCTTTCCAAATACCATGTACAAATATATTTTGTCAGCTGTAGGTCTACGTGTATTAGTTTGTTTCATCGCTCTTTTAAGTAACAGTATTTCAGTCAGGTGGAGGAAGACCCCCTACAGTTCCATCCGTGCACCGAACAAATTACATTGATTCGTGCACAAAGGAACACAATGGTGGTAGGCCTACCACCGACTTACCCCAAACAAGCTGAAAGGTTAAATTCACATGCCCAGACCAGGATTCGAAATATATATAGCGTTGAAGGGCTTAGAGTGATTGTCGGTCGAAAACCGTAATCATTTTGCCACAGAGACCCGACCATATCAATATTCATAAGAATACGGATAGAAGATTCAAATGAGTTTCAACAACTGCTGGTTTAGCAGAGAAATGTTAAAAAAAATAAGTGCAATACAGATGTCGAGTACTGTTAGCGGTTCATCAGTCTTGAAATGTTTGACAAGCTAGTCGCGTTATCAACTGAATATACATAGATAGATTTATTTAGCATCTAAAATTGCATACAATTTACAAGATATTAATACATAAAAATGACATATTGAGAAATATGGTACAATGAAAAATTGTAATGATTTCCATATAAATATTTAAATATTACATAGAAGCAATTATTTAATCAGTTATATTGAGTTCGACCCATTAAGATGATGTAATATGTTAAAATGATGATGATAAAAAATAAATCTAAGTTGACTTTGATCATGACTTGGAAGATTATGCCGATGCTGGGAAAGCCCAGAAAAGTCCGAAAACTTATTTCCACTGGGGTCCCGAAATTAGAAGAAAATACTTAAAATATATCTATGGTTCAATTGAAAAATAAAATTTATTTGAAATAAAGGATGCTGGTTTTCACAAATTAAAAAACGCATATTTTATGGTATTTGGTCAATATTAGTATTAATATAGTTTAAAATCAGGTAAAACCTTTTAACTTCTTTTTTGAATTAGGATAACCATTATATTAAAATAGTTTTGAATATTAAATACCACTGAATTTGTTAAATTATACACTAGATCTCTAGTAGTGCACTAAACGTCCGTAAAAAAAGAACTCGATACGTCATATGGAGCGCTAGCACGGGCGGGTGAATATACAGTTAATCCCACTTGAAGCGACACCTTTTTGGATGAATAAATTTGTCTTTAACCCTTCTCTTGCTGAATTTTAAAAAGAAACTTATTCTTCTTTACCCATGCCCTGTGGTTTAATTACATATATCTTCACTGTCTACAAATATTTCTCTGTGCAATCACTGCTGTGGAGTGCACTGGTTGCACAATCAACTTGTAAATAGTGTAGACCCAAATGAGACAGCTCCTGCAGGAGCTGTCTCATCTGGGTCTTCACTATTTACAGGTAGGTATATTGACGTGAGCAGCAAGCGAATGGTTAAACGCATGCTGTTGATTAATGGAGGACGAAAGTAATGTAGAACGCAGTAATGCTCCAGTAGGAGTTTTCTGTATAAATTTTGTCATGCATTATACCGCCGTCTGCATTTAACCCTTTCCCTCATATAAACGTGTTATCACGCATTTGCAAACAGAGTAGATCCAGATCAGACGGCTCTTATTGGAGCCGTCTGATCAGTGTCTGCTCTGTTTGCTTATGGAATTTGATAGATCTGTTTCTTTGCTGTCTAAATGGTTACAATATTTCCAGCTTCCATATTTCATTACAACTATTTTGTCCATAAATATTCAGTAGGTATTGAGATTTGGAATAAACATAGAACAGGGAAAGGGTTAAGACCTAGAAATAGACGCCTTTTAGGCTATCGCTTTAGATGTTTTTTACTGCATTTCCAATGCAAGGTTTTTTTCTATTTCAGGTCGATAACTATGACAGTCATTTGTGAAGACAAAACAGCTGACACGTGTTAGTATGGAACACTAGTCGAACTGTAACATAGGCATTCTAACGCCCAGACTGGACCTATAACAGTGTGTAAATATACCTTAAGTTCGGCTATCAATATATACAAAAAGTATATATATGTTTAAGACCGATTTTGTATAAAATAATTTTGCAAAGAAATATACAATGATTGTGGATTTATGCAAGCTAGAATGAATCTTCCAGCGAAGAGACAGGCTGGCGTTTTTCTATGTATAAGTTTCGTAGTACTGGCCTTTTGTTTAGGTTTCAGTATAATGCCCCGATCTATGAAGGAATATCTAATACATTCGCCACGGCTCGTTCCTGTACATATGCTGTTCCCAAAACACAATGCTCTAAGTAGCACCATGGATGACGCGTTGTTGACCGTAATAGACGATATCATATTAAGTGATACAGCCGCAGAAGATAGTCAGCGTCCAAATCTGCTCAGTAATTACTCCTGCAATGGCGTACACACATTCCATGGCGTTGAGGACTTACTGTGTCAGGCAAGTATACACCGTTATGTTACAGCAGAACATCTCCAATCCATAACATTGCTTTAAGTTTCAGAGTGGACTTTCCTACAAGTTTGTCTGGGAAACCTAAGAGGTGTGTCAGTCGGTTTGGATCCTGATTAGATGCCGAGTTACCCGCCATCTCATCGGAAACCAATTTGTTTCCAACGTTCACCAATTGCAGCAACCACTGGTACTAGGCGTGTGGCCATTTCACAAATACTGCTTATAAATACCTTCAAATACGTTTAGACGTCATACCTTGACAGTATTAATTTTTTTTAAAAAAACATTCGTATAGTATATTTCTATTTATAGAAATATGGATCGATTATCACATGAAGTGCTGTTCACAAGTAAAATTAATTTATGATAAATCACAAAGCGTCTAGCACCATACGAGATTCACTACTAATTTCATAACTACTGCTAAATAAGCATACAAACTCCCATACTTACAGCAAAGGAAAAACACGTGCCAGGCCTAGGATTAGAAATCGCTTTCCTGTTCACGTCTTTACAACCTCGATCACACGGTAAAAAATAATGTGCTCATATACCATTATGAAAATCAGCTAGTAAATATTCATGATATCATTATTTCGCACATTAATACTGAACAAGTAAAGAGTTAAGCTGATATGAAGCCCAGCGGCAGTTTAAGCCGAAACTTTATTTGTAGTAATTTAATTTCAGCAACCGCCAAAAGTCTTGAAAAAATACAAGAACCCATGTTGGCACCGAAACGGAAGCTTTGTATGTATGCCATACTTTCAATTAATTGGAATGGCAAAGTCAGGAACAACAGACTTGTTTAGGAGAATTCTACTCCACCCTAGTATTCTCCACAATGACGGCAATCTAAAGAAAGAAACGTTTTGGTGGTCCGGCAGAAGATACGGCAAGTACTATACACACAATTTTATTCAAAATCATACTTTCAATGCGATGAGGACGGGCCTGTGATCTCATATGTAAACAGTTTAGATCCAGATGAAACGCCCTGGTAACTATTATTAGTATCCAGACTATTTGACACTTTGTTTATCGTTTTTAAAAAATATTTAACAAGCGTCCAATATAAATTCTGAAGGGTGGTGATCCCCCGAAAGCAACAATTGCAACACGAAAAGAGAAAATTGCAGACTCGGTTTTATTGAGTCTGTTCATGAGCAGTAATTGAAAGTGCAACACTGCTCACGCCCCCTAGCACCGGCTTAAGCGGTATTCAATTTTCAGAACAAGAAGTACTGAAATTCATGATCTCGAAGGATCAGAAAGTATAACAACACTGAGAATGAAGTACGGGGCGACGTTTTATGACCGCCACACAAGCACTTAACCCTGCTGTTGTGAAGATTATAAATTCTGAAGATTGGTGATCCCCCGAAAGCAAAAACTGCAACACGAAAAGAGAAAATTGCAGACTCGGTTTTAAAACTTCAAGCAGACAAAAATAGTTATAATGAAATATGGAAGGCAGAACATCGTAACCATTGTTCAACCTAAAGAAACGGATTTATCAAGTTATATTAGCATACAGAGCAGACCATGATCAGACGGCTTCTACAGGCGTTTATATGAAGCAAAGGGTTAAGTTGATAACTTAGTGCTAACGTACCGAATCCTTTATGGAACGAACTCGTGACAACTCTTTCAGACATTTCTATTAGCATGAGACATGAAACAACCTGCTGTTTCATTAGAACATAAATGCTTCACATGTATATTGAGTTCTTATTACACTACTAGAAACTAATTTCTTACTTGACAGTTTCGGTGACTACTGTCACCTTTCTCAAATATCCAAATGATTCCGTGGATCAACGGCTGTTTCCGTCAGCGCACTTGCTGACGAAAACCGTGTCCCAGACGTGAGACAGCGTGTAGGCCCCCTCGTCCCTGTTCATAGTAGCCTTTTGTTTCCGAATCTGGATGGCCTCTTTCATTTGACGAGCGCGAAGGTCTGACTCTTTGTCCACTATTTTAGTGCCCTCCCAGTCAATGATATGATTCGACTGCACAGAATGATCCGTTATGCCACTTTTATTGTACTCTGTCAGAGAAGCTTTCCTTTCAGATCTAGTATAGTTTTTTACTTGATGAGTACAAACATCTTTCTTATGTTCTTCCAGTCTATATTTGAAATTTCTACTAGTTTCACCTATGTAAACTTTGTTACACTGTTTGCATGGAATAGAGTAAACTATATCACTTTTGTTTTCCATTTTGATTTTGTCTTTTGGGTGAACTAGGATGGACCTTAATGTCCTGTGGGGTTTCATTGCTGTGGCAATGTTGTGCTTACGTAGCACACGGTCAACACCTTCTGACACTCCTTTTATATAAGGCAAAACAACTAGGCCTCTTGACTTCTGTCCATTGTCCCTCTTTTTCCCTTTCCGTGTCTGTCCCTCAGCCTTTCTGTCTATCTGTTTCTTTACTCTTTCTACTGACCATTTCGGATAGCCACACTTCTGAAGTGCATCTCTAATATGCTTCTCCTCTTTTAATCTGTCCTCTTCCTCTGAGACAATTGTGTTACACCGATCTAGGAGTGTCCTGATCACACCTAACTTGTGGTAAAGAGGGTGGTGGGATTCAAAGTTCAAATATTGGTCAGTATGTGTGGCTTTGCGATACACTAGTAGCTTGATGCTGCCATCATCTTTTCTCACTATCAATGTGTCAAGGAACGGTATTGTATTATCCGTTTCCTCCTCGTGTGTGAACTTAATGCTGCCGGTCTCATCAATTGTGTTCAAATGTTCTGTTAGTGAATCTAATTGGTCCACCTTAATCTTTTCTAAGACGTCATCGACATATCGTTTCCATAGAATGGGTTTACAGTCCAATGGTGAAGTGGATATGGCTCTGCTCAAGGAACTCCATATATATGTTGGCCAAAATAGGTTACACAGGGCTTCCCATGGCAGTTCCGAACTTTTGTCTGGAAATAGTGTCTCTGAACATGAAATATGTTGTGGTTAAGATGAACTCACAAAGTTCCATTATGTCTGTTACCTCCAGGTTGGGTCTCTTTTTCAAGCTGGGATCATGTTGCAATCTATTGGCTATCACTGAGAGGGCTTTATCAATGGGTGTATTGGTGAAGAGTGATATCACATCGTGTGAAGGAAAAACTTCATCTTTCTCAATAAGTACTGTGGACAATGAGTCCGCTAAGTCTCTGGAGTTTTTCACGTGGTGTGGCGTTAGGCCGACCATAGGACCTAAAATGTCAGCTAACGCCCGGGACGTATTGTAACCTATGGAGCCCGTATAATCAACTATAGGACGTAGAGGGTTGCCTGTCTTATGTATTTTAGGTGTGCAATACATCCTAGGTACTTGATCAGAGGTGGGGTACAAATAATCATATTGATATTTCACTATCTTTTCCTCTTTATTCAACCGTGATAATGTGCCAATTAATTTCCTTTTGTAGTTCCCAGTTGGATCTTTGTTGAGTTTCTCATATGTCCTGTAATCTGCCAACATGTCCTTCACTTTCTTTATATACTTTTCTGTATCCATTACAACTGTTGCTTTTCCTTTATCAGCAGGTAACACCATGATCGACTTATCCTTTGCCAATTCCTGTAACGCCATTCGTTCTTCCTTACTTACATTCTGTTGAGGGGGCTTAGCTTTTTTCAAACAACTTCTGAACGCAACTGATCAGCCTCTTCCATCGGGAGTTTCCAACATGCCTTTTCTGTAGCCACAATGAAATCTTCCACCGGGACCGATTCCGGGGATACTGCATAGTTCAGACCTTTTGCAAGTACCTGTTTCTGGCGTAATGTCAACTCACGATCTGAGATGTTTTTAACCCATCTTTTCAATTGCTCACCTGATAAGTCCGGTTCACAATTCGTCTTTTTCTTCGTCAACAACTTCTGAAATTTCTCCACATGCCGACATTTTGTTTTCTGAATTTCGTTCTCGCGAGACTTCTCGACCAATGAGAGCACAGAATTAAACTCAGTATCCGTGACGTCACTGGGAAAAGCGTCCTTCACTACCGCTTGTGTCCTTTCTAATCTCGTACAAAATGCGTCACTTTATCACTCGATAATCTGATCCGTTCCCGAACTAATTCCTTCTTCGCACTATCCACAATCTTCCTAGCGTTTACTGATTTAATAGGACACTTCAAATTTAAACTGGGAGGGACAACATTTTCATCTTTACATCTCAGATTGAAAACTAGGTGATTCCGGAATCGCGCCAACTTTTTTCAACATTTTCCAGATCTCGAACCTTTTTTAGACAATCCTGTCCATATTTCTCACGTATATCCTTGAATGAGTTCATTTAGTAGGTAAGTCCAGCTGTCTCACGTCTGGGACACGGTTTTCGTCAGCAAGTGCGCTGACGGAAACAGCCGTTGATCCACGGAATCAGTTGGATTTTTGAGAAAGGTGACAGTAGTCACCTAAACTGTCAAGTAAGAAATTATTTTCTAGTAGTGTAATAAGAACTCAATATACATATGGAATTACCTGCTAAATGAACTCATTCAAGGAAATAAATGCTTCACTCCCTCCTTTGTGTGTTTAAAATCCACTTAACAAATTAATACGGACAACCTAGTTCTTAAACAGCAGGCGGTTGCTTAATGCGGGACCAAAGTAATGAAGAAAGTTCCCATAGAAACCCCTTGAAGTTGTATAACTTTTTATCCTGCATTAAGCCACGGCCTACCTTTAAGACTCAGAATTAGAAGTAGCTGTGTTGGTCGCATTAGAGATATTTACTTAGTATGTTTTTTGGTCAAAATGCTGGTGGTAGTTAAATTCAGACTGGAAGCAATGCATAGAGCTCCTGTAGGAGCCTTCTACGATACTTTAAATCTGCGTTAAGCAACCACCTGTGTACAGAATGCAAGAAAATCCATTTCATGAATGTTTCGTCATAGAAAAACCTTTTATTCGCAATTTATATTTTACACAGGACATATGATTGACAGGCCATACAAGATTGAGAACTTTAATCGGTACTTGCAGTATTTCTCCAGCGCGTCAAAGAAAATTCAGAAAATGCCCTCTGAGGACTTCATCACAGGTGAGATATGTTAAACCTTTACCCCTTGAATATTTATGTGAGAAATAACGACATCATTTATATCGATTAGATGATTTTTATATGCCACATGAACACGAGGAAGGTTGGCAATAATCATATGTATATAATTTTCATATTCATAAGTAACCAGAGCAGATCCTCGTTAGATGGCTCCTACAGGGACCGCCTGATCTGCGTCTACTCTGTTTGCAAAGATGTAGAAAGGCGTTTTTATACAGTAAGGGGATAATGCGCGTATCAGCAGATCGATACCGTTTACAATGGGGTTTAGAAAGTGTTGTTAATATGTTCGGAGATTTAAAACTAAAGACAATTAACCATTTCAGTGCAAAAAACTAGTCACTAATGTCCTTTGTAAACAGTGTAGACTCAGATGAGATTACTCCTAGAGGAGCCATCTTATCAGGGACTGTACTGTTTGTCATGTTACACGTTTCGTTTGAACAAATTGTACTCCGTTTGCAAAGGTGTAGAAAGGCGTTTTTATGGAGTAAAGGGTTAAACTGATTGGGTTCTATAGTTAAACACTGATTGGTCATTTCACCCTGATAGCTCAGCTTTGAAATGGTTAACCCTTTCCCTGTTCTATGGATATTCTAAATCCCTATACTTACTGAATACTCGTGGACAAAATAGTTACAACATAAATTGGAAGGTGAAACATTGTAGCCATTTTAGAAAGTAAAGAATTATATCTTTCAAATTCCATTAGGAATAGAGCAAACCCTTATCAAACGGCTCCTATGGGAGCCGTCTAATATGGATCTACTCTGTTTGCAAATGCATGAAAACACGTTTATAAGAAGGAAAGGGTTAAAGACAAATCATCCCATACGTTAAGATGTGTTTTCGAGATGATGCTGAATGTGTAAGCCAGCACAGTGCTGCGTCCAAGACGTTTTGTCGCCATCACAATCACTTAATCTCTCACCTTGGTTCGAATCCCGGCCTGGTTATTTGGATTGTTCACGTGAGGAAGACTTCCAGCTGACTTACGGTTAGTCAGTGGTTCTACCCAAATATTCTATACACGAAACAAATTGAATGTAATTTGTTCTGCTCATGAAAAAAACAGGGATCTTTAGCTGGACGTCTCAATATGACTGAAATACTGTAAAAGTGACGTAAATCCCCGATAAAAACAAAGATTACAATCATCTGAAGTAAAATGTATTATACTAGTCCACCAACCTCTGCGAAGACATCACGCTTTCAAAGATACAGTTTGACTGTATTTACATGTATACTGTAAAAAGAAGATTATACTGGCAAGTTCAAATTTTATTCACAATTTCATAAATTGTTCACAATTTGATTCAGTTTCGAACAAGTTGAGACACCAAATAACCCAGAACATTTTCTACCAAATAAAGCTAACCTAGGCATTGTATTCCTAGATTAACCCTTTTCCTCATACAAACGTGTTTTCACGCATCTGCAAACAGAGTAGACCAGATCAGAGGCTCCTATAGGATCCCTCTGATCAGGATCTGCTTTGTTGGCTAATATAATTTGATAAGTTTGTTTCTTTACTTTCTAAAACGGCTACAATGTTCTACCTTCCATATATCATTATATTCATTTTGTCCACGAATATTCAGTTGGTATTTGAATTTGGAATACATATAAAACAGGGAAAGGGTTAAACAGGGAAAAAGAACAAGAATACGTGTATCAATAAGCAGAATATCTATAATGACATATGAACACAGCAACTATTTTCCATGGCAGAATCTGTAGATTCAAATCTACATGTACATGTACACATTTCTATAAGCTAACAGAGCAGACACTGATCAAATGGATCCTACAAGGGCCGTTTGATCTAGGTCTGCTCTGTTTGTAACATCTTAGAAATGCGTCTCTATTGAATAAACGGACAATACGCGTCGGGTAAATTGTGCTAAAATATCAAAGACATACATTACTACACATAAGTCAATAGTTGTGACTTTAATTTTGTGGGACACCGAAAGGATTATCTCTCTGACAAGTGTTTAGTATCTACTCTGTATGGAACATTTTAGACGATGGTAGCCCAACGCAATCTAAAGGTTATTCAGGAATGTATTAACTCTTTCCTTCATATAAACGTATTTTCACGCATATGCAAACAGGGTATAGGAGTCGTCTGATCAGGATCTGCTCTTTTTGCTATTGGAAATTGAAAAATATGTTTCTTTACTTTCTAAAATGGCTACTATGTTCCATCTTTCATATTTCATTCTAACTATTTTGTCCATGAACATTCAGTAGGTATTGAAAATTTGACTAAATATAGAACAGGAAAAGGGTTAAGCAGCCACATTCAACAAGTGACAATTACAAAGAACTCCTACTATGTTACGTTTAAACATGTATCTCCCCAGGTGACGGAAATCCTCGAGACCTGTTCTGTATGGGCGGCTGGGTACATATCCACCAGAACCAAGGGCTACAGGAGCCAAAGTTTATCACGCCGCATTTAATGAAACACGTCAACCCGAATGTAAAACTATTGGTTTTACTCAGGGACCCTGTTGAAAGGTAAACCGCTCAAGTTCGATATGTTTGTTTCCATGTTGAATTGAAGCGATTTGTTTTTATTTGCCCCCTTCAAAACAGGTTTTGGTCCTTTGTCTCAAATCTGACCAATCAAAATCTTGAGAACAAACTCAGACTCAAAATCTTTATAAGCATTGAACCTGATTGTGCTCCTGAGTTATACAGTTCAACTTCGATATCTCGAACTTCAATGGACCACATAAATTAGGTCGAGATAACAGAAGTTCGAGATATCTGATTACTCATCTGGATAATTCCTTAAGTTCATAGCTTAATGCAGGTCTAAAGTAATGCTGAAAGCTCCTGTTTTTTCATGTTGTGCAACAGAACAAGCGTCTACGACTTTGTTTGTTAAAAGAGCAATGTGTGTGCTACTCGGTGTTTTTGCCTCGGACTGAAAAGGAAGCTTCATTCATTATTATATGTAGCTACCTGTATCCTATTGGTATAGTGCAAATGGACTTGTGAGGCTCAAAGAATGTAAAATACAGGAATAAAAATCCTGAAGGGATATTTTCATTTTTTCTAAATATAACAATACAATGTAAGAACACGTGTGAAGATTGGGTCTGCGTCAGTAAAAACACTGTTATGATTGCAATATTTATTTAAACTTTGTAATTTATTTTTTCATAACAGTTTACTCAATAACTACGCCTTTCTATGCCTTTGCATATAGAGTAGACCCAGATCAGACGGCTCCTGTAGGAGTCATCTGATCAGGGTATGCTCTGTATGCCCATGGTACAATATAAATGTGATTTTCTATGCTGGTATAAAAATAATGTAATATGCATGTTGCCATTATTTCATGGAGTAAAGTGTTATTAGTTTGTTTTTATTACACCAGATTGTACAGCGACTTCTTTCATCGACGGAGGGGCAATCTAACAGCGTCTGGGTTTGACAAGGCTGTTAGACATTCCATTGCCATTCTACACAAATGCACCCGCCATTCGTCGCTTCGCGGATGTCTGTATAACAGATCGCTTCAGCTCAATGTTACTGTACGTATTCCGCCTAGCAGTAGGTATGTCTCTGTGAGGTACCAACCACAATATACCTAAGATCTATATATAGTAGACACGCTCTATAACGGTCACTAAATTGCATCAAGTATTTTGTGTTAAAGACAGGTGGCTTCTTAAAGCAAGGTGGAAGTAAAACAGAACGCTCCTATAGGAGCGTTCTGTTTTACTTTTACCTTGCTCTAAGCAACCACCTGCCCTAAATATCAACTAATTAACACAAATTAGTGGCCGTTATAGAGATGTTTTACTGTATACTAACTTTATTATTTACTTACTAACTCACTTGATGTGACACATTATGAATCTATCACTTGTTTGGGAGGCAAACTGCGTAACAGAAAGGGGAGAAGTCTGGTCCTGGACTAGCCGCTTTCTCCGATTTCCTATAGAGAAAAATTAGCTTGAGGCAGATTCCGTTATAATTATTTAAGGTGTTGTTACACTATTTGGTTCTACACATTCAATGGAGTTATTTTCCATTACTTGGGCATTGGTTCTCTGACAAAGAACCTTGACAAACAATTCAAATAGATTTAACGTTTTATTCTTTAACCTATTACTGGCCGATGTGTGGGCGTGAACCCCAATATTGCCGCACACAAAAGCTTAAAAACCAATACACTGAAGTAAATGTAAATCACAGCACCAGATGTAAATATCACAATTCACTGAAGCAAATGTATATCAGTTATTAGCAACTTCACTGCCACAACTGTCAATATCAAACTTATCTAAACAACACCGTACTTATTAGCAAATACATTGACAATCTGCAAATCTAGCCCAATGTATTATGTAGCAATGTGGGGCCGCAAAATAGCACGATTGCATCTTCACCAATTCAAGCACAGTGTATAATGCAAAGTGGCGCCACAAAACAGCACGTTGGCACCTTCAGCAATTTAAAGTACAGTGTATAATGCAAAGTGGCGCCGTAAAATAGCACGTTGGCACTTTCAGCAATTCAAGCAGTGTATAATGCAAAGTGGCGCCGCAAAATAGCACGTTGGCACCTTCAGCAATTCAAGCACAGTGTATTATGTAAAGTGGCACCGCACCTTCAGTAAAGTACAACTATGTGGACACGAAGAAAGCATGGTGCCCCATACCTACTATACCTATTGTATTGATTGTACCTTGGTGCAGCAAACTATAACTTTGATGAAAGCATGGTGCCCCATACCTACTATACCTATTGTATTGATTGTACCTTGGTGCAGCAAACTATAACTTTGATACATATACATTGAAGCATAGACCCGAATAACATGGTATCCGGAATACTAAAAGTGGGTTGGCCGAAGCTGATAGCCCACCAAATGACAACATATACTGAAAGTGGGAGATCCTTCGTAAGCAAAGTAGCAATGCTAAAAGAGATAATTGCAGACTCGGTTTTATTGAGTCTGTTCATGATTATTAAAGGTGCAACACTACTCACGCCCCCTGGCACCGACTTAAGCAGTATTCAATTTTCAAAACCTATTCCATCAAAACTAATGATCCCGAAGAAACAGAAAATATAACAACACTGAGAATGAAAGCAAAGTGGTTTGGCCGAAGCTAATGGTCATATGGACGCATGGCAGATGAGACGCCCAAGACGCGACTAGTCTGCGAACCGTCTGATCAGGGTCTGCTCTGTTTGTTTATGATATACCATAGATCTTATTCTACCGTTTCTACCATGGCCTAAACGTCATCATGTACTTCTATAACAAAATTTTAATCAACTCACTATTCATGATGTCATCATTTCTCACCTGAATATTCATGGAGTAAAGGGTTTTGGCGTATGTTAAACTGTGCCTGATGACGATATGGCCTTACAATCCTAACCCACCAAGGATTGAAATATAGTGTATGTGTAATGCCCACCCTTCCGACCAGAGGCATATTTAGATTCTAGCTAATAAGAATTATTGCATACATTGAAGCTTTCCTTCAAACCATGTCATAGTTTTAGCTCTTACAATATACATATAGATATGTAAATACAAAAGAGGGTGTGAACATTCTGAGTTTAACTCTTTCCTTCATATAACCGTTTTTTCAAACAGAGTAGACCCAAATCAGACACGCCTGTAGGAGCGGTCTGATCAGGTGATCAGGGTCTGCTCTGTTTTCGTTTGCCATGATGTAAATCCGATTGTGAAAACTTTTACATTATAAAAACTCAGCTAATAATTATTCTTAATGTCGTTATTTCTACATGGCCATTGAACGGGTGATAGGTTATTTTATATATAAGCAATAAGATATAAATGAAGACGTGTATTCCAATACGGTAAACCCTCTCTAAACCGGACGGTCAATTTAGTATAGATATCGGTCTTGTAGTCAGGTAACGGATTAACACATTCGCTACAAGTGACGCATTTTGTCGCCTCTGTAAAATTCACTTTCTGAAACCATTGTGATATATAGAGCTTTTGCTCCATAGGAGCAAATGCTATATTTTTTCACAATGGTTTAAAAACTACACAATTCTAAAATTCCCCTTTTCTATAGTCAATGCTCCTTTTCGGTAGATTAATTCAAAGAGGTTGGGTCTAAAAATAGCCTAGGGAGAATGAGTTAATACAGCTCTACAGACAATGCCACACACAAAAGGGCATGTCACCAAAATATCATCATACATGAAACAACACAATTACAAGTCAAAGCATGATGAAAGGTACAAAAAGATATAAAATTTGTACTATATAAAAAAAGGGTAGAGCATGCCATAGGGTGAAAGCAGTAGTGGTACTGCCTTGGAACGATTACTAGCCAAATAAGGCTACTGGGAGCTTAAATCAGGCTTGTGGGTACCAGCCTTACGCTTAGCTCACCTTCAACCAAGTCAGAATGTAAATTAATCCCACCCACTCCTCACACTTGACTAACCCCTTTTCAACCTTCAGTCTGCACAGAAATTTGTCTCCTTTTTTATGTCTCCCCCCATATTTATATGGGGGAGACATATTGTTTTCGTGAGAGTTGTCTGTCTGTCTGTCTATCTGTCTGTCTGTCTGTCTTTCTGTCTGTCCGTCTGTCCGTCCGTCCGTCCGTCTGTCTGTCTGTCCGTCTGTTCGTCTGTCCGTCACACTTTTTGTCCGGACGATAACTTCAATATGCCTGATGCCAGTTGATTGAAACTTCATATATGGAAAGAGCATAATGAGAGGAAGTGTCATGCACAAGGTCCATAACTCTGGCTTCACTAATATAAGAGTTATTGCCCCTTGTAAAAAATAGCACTTTTTTTGTCCGGATGATAACTCCTATATGGCTCATGCCATTGGAATGAAACTTCATATCTGGAAAGATCATGACGAGAGGAAGTGTCATACTTAAGGTCCATAACTCTGGCTTCACTAATAATGGAGTTATTGCCCTTGTAAAAAAATTCACAATATTTTGTCCAGACGATAACTCCTATATGGCTCATGCCATTGGATTGAAACTTCATATATGGAAAGATCATGACAAGAGGAAGTGTCATACACAAGGTCCATAACTCTGGCTTCACTAATAATGGAGTTATTGCCCTTGTAATGTTTTTCTCACAATTTTTTGTCCGGACGATAACTCCTATATGGCTCATGCCATTGGATTGAAACTTCATACATGGAAAGATCATGATAAGAGAAAGTGCCATGCTTAAGGTCCATAAAAGTACAAAAATGAGTCATGCAGGAAACACCACATATAGAACAAACACTCGCCCGAACAGCAACACAAGGAAACAGCAAATGTACATAAGTAGAAAAAACAACAAGAGACGCACAAAGACAAAACAAACATACAATAGGAGGAAGATGGAAGTCCGCCTTGGAACGGTCAGTGACAAAAGTCACTGGGTGGTTAAACCGGTTTATGGGCGCCCAACCTCCCACTTATTCCATCCCCATCCTAAAAGACAAACAGTGTAAATAAACGTATCCCCTCTCCGACTAATCTACAACAACCGCGACAGCAAATACAGTGGTAAAGTGCATGTATAACGAAAAAACATTTAAGTGAACATACTGTATCCACCTATCGCTAGTGCACTCAATGATTGAGCTGCAAACAGAGTAACTGTAGAAAAGTAATAAAGGGTACGACAAAAATGAAATAGTACAGATATCCGACGTTCTCCTTCCATTTCTGGATTTAAGAGGTCGCCTTCATAGAGTACTAAACCTTTCTTGTCGGCGTACATGCAAAGAGGCCAGCGTGATTGCCAACTGTAAAAGGGTTCACAACCAAACATGCAGTATGTTGTAGTACTACAGGATCATATCCCTTTTTAATGAATTGTTTTATATAGTTGATGAACAAAGTGAGAAAATGGGTATGTCCAATAATTTTACGAAGTTTGTAAATTACATCACCATAAAATTCAGGATGTGAAATACCGTGTCGCAGAAGCACCTTGAGATTACATTTGTACTTGCCAATAAGCGAGAGATTTCGATAGTAAAATTTAGAGAAAGTTTTTTCTAAGTTTATGGTATCTATATCCTTGCTTAAGCAGTTTTTCAGTTAAAATGAGATTTCGACTGTTAAAATCGTCAATAGATGAACAAGCTCTAGCAAAACGAATAAGTTGAGATATATAAACCCCGTAAGATGGAGCACGGGGAACATCCCCGTCAAGATGAGGAAAATTTACAATATTAAAATCAAAATCATCTCTTTTGTCATATATTTTAGAAGAAATAATTCCATTATTAATCTTAAGGTCTAGGTCAAGAAACGCTGCATAATTGTCGGACGGGTTAGCTTTATTCAATTTGAGATCTTTAGGATAAATTGTAGGAATCAGAGCATCGAAGAAAGGGTTATCTAAGTTAAAAAATATCATCCAAATATCGACAAGTTTCATTGAAGGCTTTTATAACAACTTCTTGTGATTGAGGATTCAAACGCAACATGAAATCTCTCTCATAGCAGTACAAAAACAAATCTGCGACAAGTGGTGCACAATTCGTACCCATAGGAATACCAATTACCTGACGGTATATAGCATTCCCATAACGTACAAATATGTTATCCAAAAGAAAGGTTAGTGCTTCGCAAACTTCTGAGCAAGTCCAATTGGTGTAATATTTCATTTGCTCGTCAGTAAAGAAAGCTTTTTCAGCATTACATGCCAAGAATGATGTTTTTACTTGGGCAAATACTTTCTGGATCAAGTTAGTAAGCTTATCCTTAATTAAAATATGAGGAAGAGTTGTGTACAGAGTAGAAAAATCGTACGTGCTTACAGTGGATGCAAGATACCTTTTGTTCTTAAGTTTGTTTAAGACTTCTGAAGAGTTCTTAATAGACCAGAAGAGATTTATTCCAGAATTTTCATAAGTCTTATCACAGTAGAATTTTACATGTTCCTTAACCTTCGTTAAACAAGAAGTCATAAGTATAGACAATTTAGTAGTTGTACATGAACTAGAATTTGCAATGAAACGCGCTTTATATGGTTTTATGTAGTTTTGGTAACCAATACATTGTAGGAATGGAAAAGTAGTAAAGTCAAGCAGGCAAAGCCACATGCAAGACGCAACCACCACCAAAACACCGATAGACAGCATGACACACACACACACACACACACAACCACACACCCAAACGCACACACACACGAAATGAACACAGAAAACACCAAAAGACACACAAGAAACAGGGACAAACGTTCCACAACATGAACAAACCATAAGCACAAAGACGCAAGGCAAACAAAAGGAAGGGTGACAAAGAGAGTACCGCCTTGGCACGGTCAGCAGCAAAAACACCACTGGGGGTTTAAACCGGTTTACGGACGTCCTAACCTCACACTTCTCTCAAAGTCACCCTAGCTTTACAAATATTGTAAATAAAGGTATCCCCGCTGGACTTACCCACAACATAGACGACGGTGAACACAGGACAACATGTAAAACATAGCATAATAACTGTGACAATCCGTCAAATATGTACTCAATGACTTTGCTGAAGTCAGAGCACCTGCAGGCAAGCCGTTAAGGGCACGACAGGGAAAAAATAATACATGAGTCTGGTAAGCTCCTCCTGTATCCAAGTTTAAGAGTATACCATCATAGAGTACTACCCTCGGCCTGTCATCGCGCAAGCAAAGAGGGAAGCGTAGCTACCGACTGTAAAAGGGTCGATAACCAAACATGCAGTGTGTTGCAATATAATAGGATCATAACCTTTCTTTTTAAATTTTTTAATGCGTTTTATAAACAAATCATGAAAATGGATATGACCCCGAATTTTCCTAAGTTTGTAGATAACATCCCCATAAAATTCTGGTTGAGAAATGCCTTGTCGCAGTAACGTCCGTAGATTGCAATTATATTTACTAATGAGAGGTAAATTTCGATAATAAAATTTAGAAAAGGTTTTCCGAAGTTTGTGATATCTGTAACCTTGCTTAAGAAGTTTATCAGTTATAACTAAATTACGTCTGTTAAAATCTTCAAGCAAAGAACAGGCTCGGGCAAACCTAATAAGTTGAGAAATATAAACACCATAAGATGTAGAACGTGGCACATCCCCATCTAGAAAAGGATAATTAACAATTTTAAAATTAAAATCTTCTCTTTTATCGTATACTTTGGACGAAACTTTATCATTTGTAATTGAAAGATTCAAATCTAAAAATGAAGCATTAATGTCAGATTGATTAGCTTTGTTTAAAGACAGTTCTTTTGGGTAGATAGAAGAAACCATAGTATCAAAATAAGGATTATCTAAATTCAAAATATCGTCTAAATACCTTGAAGTTTTATTAAAAGCATTAACAATATCGGTCTGTGTATCAGGTTTTAAGCTAAGCATAAAATCCCTCTCGTAGCAATACAAAAACAAATCTGCAACAAGAGGGGCACAATTTGTACCCATGGGTATACCAACAACTTGACGATATATGGTATCTCCATAACGCACAAATATATTATCTAAAAGAAAGGTTAGAGATCTACAAACATCAAGGCAAGTCCACATTGTGTAATGTTCAACTTCTGAATTCGAAAAGAATGAACGTTGAACATTACAAGCAATGAACATTTTGTTTTCTCTGGCAAAGGTTTTTTCTATTAATTTAATAAGTCTATCCTTTATAAGATGGTGAGGTAGAGTAGTATAGAGTGTAGAGAAATCATAAGAGCTCAGTAAAGAAATGTTATACTGTTCATTTTCAAGTTTTGTTAAAACATCATTTGAATTTTTTATGGACCAAAAAACATTAATACCAGAATTTTCATATATTTTATCACAGTAGCGTTTAACATGTTCTTTGATCGTAGTAAGACAGGACGTCAAAAGTATAGATAATTTAGTAGTGGTACAACAGCTAGAGTTGGCAATAAAACGCGACTTATAAGGGTTTTTATGTAGTTTCGGAATCCAGTACAAAGTAGAAAGTTTATGTTGTTTTATGTTAGGACCAGACTTAAAATCATTGCACATTTTTACATGTTCCGAGACTATATCTTTTTCAGGTGTTTGAACTGTTATATAAGTTTTTGAATCAGTTAGCTCCTTCTTTAAAACATCAACATAATACAATCTTCAAATAATGATTACATTGTTTGATGCCTTGTCAGCAGGAACAAGAACATAATCTGAATGAAAATTAGAAATGTTTTTCTTCAAGTAGCGAAATGTAACTCTAGGTCGAGGTGGTAAAAGATGGTTATTTGATTTGTAAAAAGTTATTCGTGTATCAATAATATCGAAAATACATTTCTTCCAATCCGAAAGGGCATTAACATCAGCATGTTCTCGTCGACACCATTTGATGCAGAATTCTTGAATAGCTTCCGCAATATGAGTTCGACAAGCGTCAAAATCAATAAGGGAAGGTAATCTATATTTAGGTCCTTTAGTTAGGAGGGTCCTGAGACGTTTATCCTTAATGATATCAAAATTACCAGTAATGACATGACCAACTGGTTTATAGCAAAAGCTAGAAATGCTACAATCTCAAGAAATAGGGGTATTAACATCAATATTTAAGTCGGAGACAATTTTATTGTAGTTCAAAATAACATTTCTAATAGGTTTATTATATTTATAACAGATGATAGGTGATTCAGAGTTGATGAAATATTTTGGAATAGCCTCGATTACATTCTTATCACGAAATATACTTTGAATATCAATAAAATCGATACCTTTATTTAGGAACTGAAGTTTCAGAAAATGTCTTTTATGTTCAGATTCTTTATCAATACGTGGACGAAGAACATGCTGTGTGTAACTTTGTATAAGTGAGGCAGTATTAATTAACGGATCTGTACGCATATAGATTTATGTTGTGTAATTTTAATATCGGTTCCAAATTGTTCACACTTTTTGACATGGTCTGAAATGATGGTCTTTTCATCAGTGGTAACTGAAATGTATGACTTGGTATTAATAATTTCCTGCTTCAAGACATCGATATAATGCAATCGTCAAATAATAATCACATTATTTGATGCCTTATCAGCAGGAACAAAAACGTATTTTGAATGGAAATCCTGTAAACCCTTTTTAAGATGTCTAAAAGAAGTTCTAGGTTTAGGTGGAAGAAGGTGTTTATTAGAGCTGTAAAAGGAAATGCGTTTATCAATTATATCAAAAATTAGTTTTTCCAACAAGAAAAAGCATTAGACTCAACATGTACTCTACGACACCATTTGATACTAAAATTTTTGTAAAGCCTCCGCAATCTGAACTCGACAAGAGTTAAAATCTATCAAGAATGGTATTCTATATTTGGGATTTTTATTCAAAAGAGATCGTAGACGTTTATCTTTAATTATCTCAAAATTACCAGTAATCACATGACCAGCCGGAGAATAGCAAAATTTTGAGGTGGCGCAATCTCAATTATCAGGAATATTATCATTAATATTAAGGTCGGCCACAATTTTATTATAGTTGAAAATTGTATTTCTGATGGGTTTGTTATATTTGTAGCAGACGATAGGTGGTTCTGTATTTTTAAAGTATTTAGGAATAGTGTCAATTACATTTTTGTCTCTAAAAATACTTTGGAGGTCAATAAAATCAATACCTTTATTAATAAAAGGAAATTTCAAGAAGAATCTTTGGTGTTCAGATAATTTGTCAATGTGCGGTCTGAGAACATGTAGAGTAAAGCTTTGTATCAAACTAGCCGTTCCTATGAGAGGATCTGATCTAAAAATAAACTATTGTTTCACTAATATTGGAGTTATTGCCCTTTGTAAAAAAATATATGGCACATGCCATTGGAGAGAAACTTCATACATGGAAAGATCATGATAAGAGAAAGTGTCATGCATAAGGTCCTTAACTCTGGCTTCAATAATTTGAGAGTTATTACCCCTTGTACATTTGTTTAACGCTTTCTTGTGCGGATGATAACTCCTACATGGCTCTGGCCATTGTATTGAAACGTCATACATGGAAAGAGCATGATTAGAGAAAGTGTCATGAACAAGGGCCATAACTCTGGCTTCAATACGTTTGGAGGTATTGCCCTTTGTTACATTTTTTGTCCGATCAATAACTCCTGTTTGACTGATGCTATTGGAATAACATTTCATTTAGAGCATGATGAAAGTAAGTGTCATGCACAAGGGCCATAACTCTGGTGTCAATATATTTGGAGTTATTAGCTGTTATCAATTTCTTCTTGAAAAATGTGGTGTTGAAAACGCATAATGAGGGGAAGTATCAATCATCAAGTCCATAACATTTTCAGTGATTTCCCTTTACATATTGTTTTTATTAGAGGGGAGACATCCGTTTTTGTGACAAAAACCTCTAGTTTTGTTTGTTTTTTTACAAAATAAAAGGTGTATACAATATAATGTACAGAGAGCAAAACTCATCTGATCCTGATGAGACGCCGAGTTACTCGCCGAGCACCATTAATTACCAACTCGGTCGTGGAATACTGAATGTTAATGATATTCCTAGAGGTATCGTACCAGTTCTTCTAATGACTGACTGTCTGGTGGAGTGGATTGTTTGACGAGTGAATGTGCAGTTGAACGACATTGGGCTTAGCCGATACATCGGAGGATACGATACATATACTTTGACACACGAGTGTATGTTTTATTACGTTGCTGAATGACATGCGTTGTAGTCTAAGAACGTTGGAAAACCACTAAAACGGTATGCGTTTTCTGGATATGCAGACAGAGTTTATAACAGCATTGAGCAAGTCACTGTTTGAACATCTCTGAAATGTATTGTCTGATTATGAACCATTGGAGACACGCACGTGTGTCAAACTCTACAATATACTGGGTGTACGCAGTTTGTTAAGGAATGGTACATATTCTTGTTACGCAGCTCATGCATTCAAATATCACATATTCTAAGATGCCCAAATAGGTTGCGTAAACTAATACATTCTCATATGTAGTTCCTTAATTTCGCCACCAAACCTATGTTGTGACCGCTAATTTGAATCGTCCCAAATATACGATTCTAAAGAGAGGTCACAACATAGGCGTTGGTGGAGAAAGTGGAATACGCATCTTTTTCTTGTGCTCCGATTCTAAAGAGATGTCACAACATAGGGATTGGAGGAGAAATTAGAATACGCAGGTCACAACATAGGGTTGGTGGAGAAGTGGAATACGCATCCTTTTCTTGTGCTCTGATTCTGGTTTATTTTTACAGTCGAGACTCCACATGGGATTCTACTATATTTTTATGAAAGACTGGCTAGACGTATTCCCCAGAAAACAAATTCTGATATTTCGCACTGAAGACTATCACAAAGACATCACTACTTACATGCAAAACGTGTTCCAATTTCTAAACGTTCGTAAGTATCATTTCACTTTTGTATTTATACTTCAATTCTATCTCGAACTTCAAAGGACCACACACATTAGTTCCAGATAACAGAAGTTCGAGATCCGATTTCTGATCTTGATAATTTCTTAATTTAACAGCTTAATGCAGGTCTAAAGTAATGCTGAAATCTTCTGTTGAAGCTTTCAGCATTACTTTAGACATGCATTAAGCTGTCACGCGTGTTTCTAGATATGCGTAGTAAAACATTTTAGAGCAATTCTGTATTTTAAGTTTTGAAGGATTGATTGAACTTTTAGTTCGAGTTATCCCGAAGTTCGAGTTATCCCGAAGTTCGAGTTATCAAAGTTCAACTGTATATGGCATAAGAGGTTTTAGACATTTAGCATAAACCATTGCAATGCACGTATTTTGACTTGCCTTGCATCGCAAATAAAGCAGTCTGCATTTGCAAATTGCGTAGACTCTCAGCACATCCTCCTATTATAAAATGTCTACGTGTGGTCACTCATCATAGGGAACATGCATGCAGCTTGGGTCAGGATTATACGATATGTCCAGCAATTTGTAGTCTTGTACGGATTATGACCTAGAACAAATTAGAACAGTGGAACATTTGCAACATAGGAATTTAAGCAAACGCCATTTTTATGTAGGATGGGAAATAACAAACTATTTGACCTTTGTAATTGTAACACCATGTATAAATTACGCTGATAAAGAATACGGTAAAACCTCTCTAATGCGACCATTAAAAAGAGGTGTAATTCCGAGTGGCAGAGACATGTGGTAGCTTAATTCATAGTAAAGATAATGCAGAAAGCTTCTATAGGAGCTTTCTGCATTACTTTCGTCCTGCATGGAGCAGCCACCTGCTTATAAAGACAGCCATGTTTATCCATTAAGTGGTCGCATTAGAGGGGTTGCACTGTATTTGAAAGAAAGTGTCTATCTCGTATGATGAATTTGATCTCTAAATATGACATTGATGTTGATCTAACACAGCTGAAAATTATACTGTTTTGTGTACCAAAAATCAGGTCCGTGCCAGTTAAGTTTCAAATTATATCTCCCAGTGTTAAAGTAGCAGAGAGACAGACAGAAATACAGGCACATGAACGAACAGATAGAAAAAACAGACACACATAGAAATAGGCTTCATACCAGTATTCGACATTATATCCAATGACGGTGTTTTAGGTTCGATAGATATATCGGATCAAACGCGTCTTTATTTATATCTTTCTTATTGGGCAAAATATCACATGGGTAATTGAAAAGTGCCAAAAAGCGACATAATATGATTAGTGATAATGTTATACTACGTTCTACATTTGTGGAGACTTCTGAATAAATTCAGTAAATTGTCTAGACAGTTTCAGGTAAAGTCTTGAAAGTTGCTAATAAACTGAGGCATTAACCGAAACTAATGCATTCTGTGCATTTTAATAGATGGTCCAGGCAGTAAAGTTAAAACGCCTGTTAGGATCGCTACATAATGCCTGAATTCAGAAAATGCATTTAATTCATATACAGTAAAACCTCTCTAAACCGGCATTCTAGTAGATAAAAATTTAGATATTGAGGCAGGTGGCTGATTAATGCAGGGTGAAAGTCATACTGACAGCTCCTAGAGGAGCTTTCTGCATGACTTTCGCCCTGCATTAAGCTGCCACCTGTCTCAAAAACTGATATTTATTCTAAATTTAACGCCCGGTTTGGAGAGGTCCTATTGTAGATAGTCCAGTGGAATAACATGTAAACCGGTTCTCATTCTCATTTTTATGTTACTATTAACTGTCAATTATATTTAAGGTAACTTAACCAAGGTCGAAACAGACAAACTGGTCGCCATCCCGATAACGCGAATTACGAAAGGAAAGTCTAAGGCAGGTCCAATGCAAGACAACACCAGGGACATATTACGACGTCTTTACCGGCCATTTAATGAAAAGCTTGCTGAGCTACTGGATGATCGCAGATACATTTGGACTTACTAAGCATTTTGTTCACGCCTTTGCAAACAAAGTAGACCAAGATCAGACGACTCCTGTAGGAGTCGTCTGATCAGGGTCTGCTCTGTTTTGGGTGTATAATCATAATATAGCTTACGGTACATTTGGTACCAATACTCAAATATTTATGATGTCATTATTTCATGTATTAATATACATCAGGGACATGGTTAAATCAATGTTTCATCCTACATTTAGACGTCGGTAATTCATTATTGTGTTTTATTAGTAAGATAAATGTGTAGATTGGCTTTTATCAGGTTTTACGTCGGTATCACGACGTCCAGCTAATTACAGGTGGATGAAGACCCCAGAGGTTCTTCCATGTACGGAACAAATTGCATTGTTTCGGTGAGAACCACCGACCTACTACAAGCCAGCTTGAAGGCTTCCTCACATGAAAATTCCAAATGCCCATACCAGGAGAAGTTGTGTAGAACAAAAACAGCTACGTACTGAGTGTCATAAACTAAATAGTAAGCTTATTCTGAAATACAGTAAAACTCCTCTAATGCGACCACTTAATGAATAGACATGGGTGTCTTCAAAAGCAAGCGGTTGCTTAATACAGGACAAATGTAATGCAGCAAGCTCCTCTAGGAGTTTTCTGCATTAGTTTTGTCCTGCATTAAGCTACCACCTGCATGTAGCACCCAGAATTATACCTCGTTTAGGTGGTCGCATCTACTATGGCATACAACGGATCGTACAAGCTGAGTAAAAACTCGACACTACGAAATATTAGTAATGAAGAATTTATGTCTTTATAGGCAGTTGGCTGCTGAATGCAGGGTGAAAGTCGTGCAGAAAGCTCCTATAGGAGCTTTTTGTACGACTTTCACCCTGCATTCAGCTTCTCTAGGAGTTTTCTGCATTATTTTTGTCCTGCATTAAGCTACAACCTGCATGTAGCACCCAGAATTATACCTCTTTTAGGTGGTCGCATCTACTATGGCATACAACGGATCGTACAAGCTGAGTAAAAACTCGACACTACGAAATATTAGTAATGAAGAATTTATGTCTTTATAGGCAGTTGGCTGCTGAATGCAGGGTGAAAGTCGTGCAGAAAGCTCCTATAGGAGCTTTTTGTACGACTTTCACCCTGCATTCAGCTGCCACCTGTGTTAAATATAAATAATGGTACGTATTTGAGTGTTCGTAGTATCGAGTGTTTACTGTATTTAGAATTGAATTATGCAAACCGGTCGGTCTACAGAGCACTCGGTTGTCAAACAGCTCTATTTGACACTGGTGTTGAAATGCTCGTTAGCAGCCTTTAAGCAGATGTCAATTTTGCAAACGTAATATAATTGAGTTCAATGGATTGATTTGCATTGACATGCATACCTAGAAAACAACGAGCCAAGAAGTTCAAGTCCCTGTCGTGTAACGAACGAACTGTGAACATAAATAGCCCAGTAATAGTAAAAGAGGACGAGGATGGGCCTATATACTGACCATTTTCTCAGCCAACAGTTGTGTACAAAAAGAAATATTTTGCAAATTCATGTAAAATTAAACATCCCAAGCGACCAATAGGATGAAAATGTGTTTCAAAGGCAGGTGGTAGCTTAACGTATGACGCATAGGAACTTTCTGGATTACTTTCGTCCTACATTAAGCAACCACTTGCACTTGTCCTGTTTAGGGTCTGCTCTGTTTGCTTATAATATGATAAAGATACGAGTCTACAGTTTCTGTCTGGGCCAAACTGCCGTATGTCCATGTGCTATTATAACAAATTAATCTAATTAATATTGATGACGTCAGTGATTTCTTAAATGAATATTCATGCAGGAAAGGATTAACTACATAACAATTAGTATAACACTATCAACGAACCACTTTCCTACGGCTATGCTGGTAATATACAATGACTGGTAAGCAGACCGCAAAGTTGGCGAAACAATAAAGAAGACACACTTATTGTGCATTAACGTCTTTTACGTATACGGATTTGAATATTTCCTTATTGTATTCAGCAAGAATAGAAATGTTGTTTATCGCCGGGGGTATGTGTATTAACTACTGCCACTATCTAATAAGACGTATTGATTTGTAATAAATCTTTGTATTTGATTGTATATAAATGTAGCTAAAAGTAACCCTTTTGCGGTGCGTCTAATATGTTTTCGATCTAGAGCACGCAAGGAACAGTTGTATGTGCAAGTTATATGCGTATGATGTATGTGTATGTTATATGTGTATGTTATATGTTTATGTTATATGCGTATGATATGTGTGTATGTTATATGTATATGTTATATGCGTATTATCTGCGGTACGTCTAATATGTTTTCGGTCTTGAGCACGAAAGGAACAGTTCAATGTGCATGTTATATATGCGTATGATATGTTTGTATGTTATATGTGCATGTTATATATATATGTTATATGCGTATGTTATATGTGTATGTTATATATGTATGTTATATGCGTATGGTATGTGTGTATGTTATAATTATGTGTATGTTATATGTGTATGTTATATGCGTATGATATATGTGTATGTTATATGTGTATGTTATATGTGTATGTTATATGCGTATGATATATGTGTATGTTATATGTGTATGTTACATGTGTATGTTATATGCGTATGATATATGTGTATGTTATATTTGTATATTATATATGTATGTTATATGCGTATGATATGTGTGTATGAGCGCTCCTCATTTGCTGTGAATCTGTGCTTGGAGAATTCCTTTATGATCAAATGCCTTCGGCACTACGTGACATTTTCAGTGTCACAGTGCTCTAAACTTCAAACTATCCTAGTTAGCGTGCGCAGAACCCTAGACCCAGCCCAACCGATATTTACTTTTCAGTACAGCGTTTTGTGACGTTATGCTTATCTTAATATTTTGTAAGTTATGACGTCACATAGTGTATTTTGTTTTTGATGAGTTTGGATTTGTATATTTATAAGGTTTGGCTTTACGCCACTGCTAATAAAATGTCGGTGTGGAATAGGCAAGTAACAGGTATACATGAATGTGAACGCGCATTTCATTTGTGCTTCTGGTCCCGATGTTATAAACAGTTTTTGCTTGAGTCTGAGATAATTGGAAAGTATCCAATTGGTCAGATTTTGAGCTAGCACATAATCTGACCAATCAGATACTTGTGAATGATCTCAGACGGAGAAGTTTTATAAACTTGGACTCAGGTGTTGCTGTTCACTTTCCTTCATATTGATGCGTTTTCACACATTTGCAAACTGAGTAGACCCAGATCAGACGGCTCATATAGGGGCCTTCTAAACAGGGTCTACTCTGTTTGCTAATGAAAATTGAAAGGTCCATTTCTTTAGTTTCTAAAATGGCTACACCGATCCACCTTCCATATTTCATTTGTAACTATTTTTTCCATGAATATTCAGAAAGTCTTGAAATTGGAATAACAGGGAAAGGGTTAGGAAGGAATTAAAACACGATCGTCTGTGGAGAAAATCATACTGACTTAAATTACAACAATGCCCAGCGTTTTCAATCAATTTCAATGCTGTCACAAAATATCAGCAAAAACAATGCTTCCAATATAACTGCTGAAAACGCCAAGCGACATTTATTGGATATTTATGCACGTTTGTAATTTGCAAAAACATTTTACACGATTCAGTCGTGAAACGGAACATGGCTATACTGTCAGTGAGCGTGTATTTGTTCGCATACACGACATGTTATTTCGACATTTGCATGCTTTTGCACATTTTGTCAACCCTAACAAGGACAGAGTTTCACCTTCGACAAATAAAAACAAATGTTTT
Organism: Azorinus chamasolen; assembly: GCA_963576725.1. Classification (NCBI taxonomy): domain Eukaryota; kingdom Metazoa; phylum Mollusca; class Bivalvia; order Cardiida; family Solecurtidae; genus Azorinus; species Azorinus chamasolen. The sequence continues at coordinate 15,055,687 of OY755239.1, forward strand.
CTTCCTCCAGGGAAATTTGTTGAAGCTTTTATAATGACACACATGTATGTGCACAGGACATTTTGGCTTAAACAGAACACTGTAGAATCAGATATAGTTAAACCTCTCTTAACCGGAATTCTAGTAGAGAAGAATTTAGATATTTCAGGCAGGTGACTGCTTAATGCAGGGTGAAAGTCATGCAGAAAGCTCCTCTAGGAGCTTTCTGCATGACTTCCACCCTGCATTAAGCTGTCACCTGTCCCCAAGACAGATATTTATACTGAATTTATCGTCCGGTTAAGAGAGGTTTAACTGTATATGCTAGAACCATGAGCAAACATAGCAGATCCTGATCAGACGGCTCCTATAGGAGCCGTCTGATCTGGATCTACTATGTTTGCAAATGCATGAAAATGTGTTTGTATGAAGAAAATGGTTAAACAATAGTGTCCCAGATCATTCCGGCTAAGTGATATATTAGCTGATAACACATAACACATGGACCCGCGATGTAAAGGCATACCCAAGCATGTAAAGGCATACCCAAGCATCACTAATTGTCATTGTTCACGGAGAGTGCGTGGAAAACAAGGTTATCGTTAAATATGTTAATTACCTTTATTTGATATGTTAAACTCTTACACGTTGGTCTATAACAATTCCAAGATCATACATTTTCGTTATACATGCACTTTACCACTGTATTTGCCGTTGCGGTTGTTGTAGATTAGTCGGAGAGGGGGGATACGTTTATTTACACTGTTTTTCTTTTAGGGTGGGGATGGAATAAGTGTGAGGTTGGGCGCCCATAAACCGGTTTAACCCCCAGTGACTTTTGTCACTGACCGTTCCAAGGCGGTACTTCCATCTCCCCCCTATTGTATGTGTGTTTTGTCTTTATGCGTCTCTTGTTGTTTTTATAGTTATGTACATTTGCTGTTTCCTTGTGTTGCTGTTCGGGCGACTGTTTGTTCTGTATGTGGTGTTTCCTGCATGACTCATTTTGTAGTTTTCTTTAATTTTATCTAGATCAAAATTTCACAAAGTAATTTATCAATGCGCACAACTCGCCGTCATATCGGAACCTTTTCGCGGCGGAATTTGGTCGTCTGCAAACCCTGTCGTATGCTACAATTTTCAGTTTTTGTTTTTCTTCACTTTTGTTTAAAATAGTTACTCGGCGTCTCATCTGGACCCAAACTGTTTGTCTATGTAACCACAGATGAAACCTTGGCATCAAAAGAGTCAAAGGAGACTGTTAAATTCAAAGTTTACTAAAATATCATATAAAATGGAACTTCGATATCTCAAAATGTCCACGAAATTAAAATGAATCACTACGCACATCTGGAAAAACATATAACGGCTTAATACAGGTCGACACATGCTGGAAGCTTCTGCAGGAGGTTAAGTTTCAGCATTACTAGCTTTTGCTATAAACCAGTTGGTCATGTCATTACTTGTAATTTTGATATCATTAAGGATAAACGTCTCAGGACCCTCCTAACTAAAGGACCTAAATATAGATTACCTTCCCTTATTGATTTTGACGCTTGTCGAACTCATATTGCGGAAGCTATTCAAGAATTCTGCATCAAATGGTGTCGACGAGAACATGCTGATGTTAATGCCCTTTCGGATTGGAAGAAATGTATTTTCGATATTATTGATACACGTATTACTTTTTACAAATCAAATTACCATCTTTTACCACCTCGACCTAGAGTTACATTTCGCTACTTGAAGAAAAACATTTCTAATTTTCATTCAGATTATGTTCTTGTTCCTGCTGACAAGGCATCAAACAATGTAATCATTATTTGAAGATTGTATTATGTTGATGTTTTAAAGAAGGAGCTAACTGATTCTAAAACTTATATAACAGTTCAAACACCTGAAAAAGATATAGTCTCGGAACATGTAAAAATGTGCAATAATTTTAAGTCTGGTCCTAACATAAAACAACATAAACTTTCTACTTTGTACTGGATTCCGAAACTGCATAAAAACCCTTATAAGGCGCGTTTTATTGCCAACTCTAGCTGTTGTACCACTACTAAATTATCTATACTTTTGACGTCCTGTCTTACTAAGATCAAAGAACATGTAAAACGCTATTGTGATAAAATATATGAAAATTCTGGTATTAATGTTTTTTGGTCCATAAAAAATTCAAATGATGTTTTAACAAAACTTGAAAATGAACAGTATAACATTTCTTTACTGAGCTCTTATGATTTCTCTACACTCTATACTACTCTACCTCACCATCTTATAAAGGATAAACTTATTAAATTAATAGAAAAAACCTTTGCCAGAGAAAACAAAATGTTCATTGCTTGTAATGTTCAACGTTCATTCTTTTCGAATTCAGAAGTTGAACATTACACAATGTGGACTTGCCTTGATGTTTGTAGATCTCTTACCTTTCTTTTAGATAATATATTTGTGCGTTATGGGGATACCATATATCGTCAAGTTGTTGGTATACCCATGGGTACAAATTGTGCCCCTCTTGTTGCAGATTTGTTTTTGTATTGCTACGAGAGGGATTTTATACTTAGCTTAAAACCTGATACACAGACAGATATTGTTAATGCTTTTAATAAAACTTCAAGGTATTTAGACGATATTTTGAATTTAGATAATCCTTATTTTGATACTATGATTTCTTCAATTTACCCAAAAGAACTATCTTTAAACAAAGCTAATCAATCTGACATTAATGCTTCATTTTTAGATTTGAATCTTTCAATTACAAATGATAAAGTTTCGTCCAAAGTATACGATAAAAGAGAAGATTTTAATTTTAAAATTGTTAATTATCCTTTTCTAGATGGAGATGTGCCACGTTCTACATCTTATGGGGTTTATATTTCTCAACTTATTAGGTTTGCCCGAGCCTGTTCTTTGCTTGAAGATTTTAACAGACGTAATTTAGTTATAACTGATAAACTTCTTAAGCAAGGTTACAGATATCACAAACTTCGGAAAACTTTTTCTAAATTTTATTATCTAAATTTACCTCTCATTAGTAAATATAATTGCAATCTACGGACGTTACTGCGACAAGGCATTTCTCAACCAGAATTTTATGGGGATGTTATCTACAAACTTAGGAAAATTCGGGGTCATATCCATTTTCATGATTTGTTTATAAAGCGCATTAACACATTTAAAAAGAAAGGTTATGATCCTATTATATTGCAACGCACTGCATGTTTGGTTATCGACCCTTTTACAGTCGGTAGCTACGCTTCCCTCTTTGCTTGCGCGATGACAGGCCGAGGGTAGTACTCTATGATGGTATACTCTTAAACTTGGATACAGGATGAGCTTACCAGACTCATGTATTACTTTTTCCCTGTCGTGCCCTTAACGGCTTACCTGCAGGTGCTCTGACTTCAGCAAAGTCATTGAGTACATATTTGACGGATTGTCACAGTTATTATGCTATGTTTTACATGTTGTCCTGTGTTCACCGTCGTCTATGTTGTGGGTAAGTCCAGCGGGGATACCTTTATTTTCAATATTTGTAAAGCTAGGGTGACTTTGAGAGAAGTGTGAGGTTAGGACGTCCGTAAACCGGTTTAAACCCCCAGTGGTGTTTTTGCTACTGACCGTGCCAAGGCGGTACTCTCTTTGTCACCCTTCCTTTTGTTTGCCTTGCGTCTTTGTGCTTGTGATTTTGTTCATGTGTGGAACGTTTGTCTCTGGTTCTTGTGTGTCTTTTAGTGTTTTCTGTGTTCATTTCGAGTGTGTGTGTGCGTTTGGGTGTGTGGTTGTGTGTATGTGCGTGTGTGTCATGCTGTCTATCGGTGTTTTGGTGGTGGTTGCGTCTTGTATGTGGCTTTGCCTGCTTGACTTTACTACTATTCCATTTAGAACTGCATTAAACTGTGGACTTGAGAAATTGTTCAGATGAGAAATCGGATGACTCGAACCGTTGTTATCTCGAAGTAATTTGTACGGTTCCTCGAAGTTCGAGATGTCAAAGTTCAACTGTATACATGTAAATTGACACTGTGACTCAATTACCTCGCCTGCATACTCGTCAACTTGTTCATATATTTAATTTCAAATCATGAAAACTAGTGTTTTGCTAGTAAAGTACCTTTTACTGTCTGAATTCATAGGCATGAGCTTAACAATTTACTTCCTTGCAGATATATCACGAACGGTTAACATAAATTATTCAGATGATCAGATGCAAATATATGCATAATCTGCCATGAGATGTAATATGTTATTTAGGCCAACGCGTCACATTTCAGGAGTAGACCCTGTGGAAGGCAGACGAAATATCACTTGACCCCAAGGTCATTACATTGCTTTGATGTAAACATCAAAGGGAACATTTAACACTTTAAAGTCTGAATTTTCATATAGACTATTCCCAATTTCAAACAGGTCGCGGTAAGTGAATATCTAGTTTTATTTAACCTTTTCCCTGTTCTATGTTTATTCCGAATTTCATTACCTACTGAATATTCATGGACAAAATAGTTACAAAATATAGAAGGTGGAACATTGTAGCCATTTTAGAAAGAAAAGAAACGGAACTATCAACTTCTATTAGCGAACAGAGTAGACCCTATAGGATCCGTTTGATCTGGATCTATTGTGTTTGCAAATGCGTGGAAGGGCGTTAATAAGAAGGAAAGGGTTAAAGACAAATGTAACATGACAAACAGTGCAGACCATGGCGTGTTTTTAAACGCTCAATGGAAATTGAATGCACTAGGAAGCGGTGTATAGACCAGCTACGTGGTGTTGCCCTTGACCATTTACACTAGGATTAATCATGGAGGAAGAAATGCTTATCTGACATTGAAAAAAGGTGTAACATGACACGCAAAACACATGACACATTTTCTAGATAAACTAGAACCGATGTACACTAATGAATCATGTCCTCGGCTATTTTGAAGGCAATAGGAGACATGTCGCAGCTGCCAACCCTTTACCGTTCAATATTCATTTAAGAAATAATGACATCAGGAATATTTATCAACCTTTTTATAATGGTGCATGAAAACAGCATATTTACCTTGGCAATAGTTGTAAAACACATCTATATAATTCATGAAGCAAACAGAGCAGACCCTGATTAGACGGCTCCTACAACAGCTGTCTGATCTGGTCTACTCTGTTTGCAAGTATATAGCCAAATATTTAAGGTTCAAAAGTGATGCACGTATACCATTGCTGGCCTGTACATGGAACGGGTAATCGAAAGTGTACTGGAATACTGACTGGAAAGAACACTGTCTGAGTTTCATTCTCAAGCTTTTGATTGGTCAGATTTGAGTTCTCAAGCTTTGGCTCAAATCTGACCATTCAATAACTTGAGAACGTACTCAGACTCAGCTAAAAGCTTTATATGCATGGACCCTGAATGTACATGTACAGAAGAGTGTTAATTTGTACGCCTCGGGCAATAACATCTGTAGTGCCCCGGGCCTCAAGGACGAGGACAACAGTCCAAACGGAAACTGCATTTATTATTGCCCGAATAAAACGTGTATTATCACTGTTCTTGTATAAAACCCTTTTCATGCTATCCTGTGTTCACTCATTTGAAATACAACCCACACTACAAACTATTTATTTGACGGTTCATTCGATTCACCGGGCACATGTTTTGTTTTTGACGTCATTCATCAGCCATTCAAAGGTCAAGGCACCATTTGCGTAAGTGTTGAGTACACAATATGTCTGGATGTTAATAGTTAAAGCCCAAGGGACGTACATTTAGCACTGTGAATACTTACTGATTACATGCATCCAACCTTTCTAGCTTTCAGTTGATTCAGTAGTCTCAAATAGATTCAATACGTACCAGTTACAAGCATCCTTCTAATAGTGTTAAACACAAGGACAGCATCAGAAAGTAGGTCACTGTAAGCGAACTATGGATTGTATTAAATACCATTTACAAGGAATTTCATTTACTAAATCTATTACTCATAACTTTGAAACTAATGTGGCTAGAGTCTTAACATGTCAAAGGCACGTTGCCCAGCGTGCGTTATTTTGCATTTTATAATTTCAGTTCCCTGTCCCTGGTTTTAATTTGGAGTTGTTGCCCCTGACAAGTTGGAATTCAGTTCCCTCTCTCTTGTTATGTTGAATGTATTGCCATTGATTAGTTAAAATATGCGTTAAAATAGTTAAAAATCTGATGATGTGTACCTTGTTCAATTGTGTCAATTCAATATTTTGTTTGTGTCAGTAGTTACATAAATGAAAACTTCCTTTGAAAACGTCAAGTAACATATTTAGAGATTGATAGATAATTTATGACATTAAAATTATTTGAGTTGCTTACCTTGATTCTCTTAAGTCCTTAACCGTAGCAAATATATACCATTATGTATCTTCTTCACAGCTCAAGCAGGAGTCATCAATTTTTAAGTGACTGTTTCACACCATGTCAAGGTAATATAATGATAATTTGAGTTGTATGACTTGTGTCCATTGATTTCCGAAAATGTTGTTGCCCTGATAAGTTATATGTTTATTTAATTGGCTCAAAATGTATTATATACATGTACTTCAAAGTGAAAATATAGCGACTCTCTTGCCAAAATACATCCACGATGAAGGGGGGTCGATATATTATATAGTACTATGACCCCATGCCATTTTACTATATAATATAGTGACTCCCTTGCAAAAATACATCCACTACGGGGTCGATAGATCATAAAGTACTATGACCCCGGGCCATTTTATTATAAAATATAGTGACTCCCTTGCCAAAATACATCCACCAAGGGGGTCGATATATGATATAGTACTATGGTCCCATGCCATTTTACTATAAAATATAGTGAATCCCTTGCAAAAATAATTCCTCTACGGGATCGATAATTCATATATTACTATGGCCCCCATGGCCATATTACTATAAAATATAGTGACCCCCTTGCCAAAAATACACTCACCTGGGGGAGTTGAGATATTATATAGTACTATGACCCCCATGCCATTTTACTATAACATAGATTGACTCCCTTGCTAAAATACATCCACGATGGGGGAATCGATGTATTATATAGTACTATATGACCCCCATGTCATTTTACTATAAAACATATTTCTCCCTTACAAAAATACATCCACCACGGGGTCGATAAATCATATAGTACTCTGGCCCCAGTCCTTTTAACTATAAAATATAGTGACCCCCTTGTCATAATACATCCCCGGGGTCGATATATTGTATAGTATTATGAACCCAGGCCATTTTACTATAAAATATATTGACTCCCTTGCCAAAATACACCCATGATGGGGAGGGCGTCGATATAGTATATAGTACTATGATCCCATGCCATTTTACTTGAAAATATACCTACTCCCTTGCCGAAAATCATCCACGATTGGGGTCGATATATTATATAGTACTATGACCCCAGACCATTTTAGTATAAAATATAAGTAAAATGTAAGTGAGTAAGTACGTGAGTAAGGTAAGTAAGGTAAATAATGTAAGTAAGTAAGGTAAGTAAGTAAGTAAATGAGTAAGTAAGTAAGTTAGTAAGTCACTAAGTAAGTAAGGGAAGTACGGTAAATACGTGAGTAATAAGTAAGTAAGTAAGTAAGTAAGTAAGTAAGTAAGTAAGTTAGTAAAGTAAAGTAAAGTAAAGTGAGGCAAGGTAAGGTAGGGTAAGGTAAAGGTAAAGGTATAGGTAAAGGTAAAGTAAAGTAAAGTAATTTTACTTTAAAGTAAAGTAAAGTTAGTATAATCAAGGAAGTAAGTAAGGTAAGTAAGGTAAGTTAGTAAGTAGTAAGTTAGTAAGTAGGTAAATATTTTTCTATTGTGGCATATTATACAAATCATATAGCATATCAGATATGCAAATAGTTTAGCACCTGACTCAGTGGGCCTGTAAGTCACCATTTCAAACGTCACCATTATATAACAGATATATTCTATATGTACTTATACATGCGTAAATAAGTTAACAATACAATTACATTAATCATGCGCAATTGGCATTTTTCATTAGGCTAATTGCATTCACTAAGAACTTTGCAAGTTTCCTAGGACATAGTGATATTTGGTATCAACTGAAATGTTCGTTGACGCAAGAAAAATATCACGAAACTGCGCCTCAATTCGTAAGTCTCTGTAAAAATTACATTCAAAAGTACAAAGTGTATGTCGTCCTCAACAGTTTTATCATTACAAAGCATGCATATAGTCTTTGATCACGTGGCTCATCTGTGTAGCCACCTGTTTCTATTTGAAGCGGTAACATTGACTTAACCCTTAGCCCGTCACATATTTTTTATCATCACTGCCCTCTTTGAATATTAATTAGGGAAATCTTTTCAAAAATATACAGTATGTGTTAAACTGATTTTCCTAGGCAAAAACATAGAGCATGCAGGAATGGATTTTCCATGGCAAATAGTGCAGACCCAGATGAGAGAGATCCTATAGGAGCTCTCTTATCTGGGTCTACACAGTTTGCAAATGCAGCTACATTGTGACTGACGGGCTATGGATAAATACTGATTGTTCATATTTCAGTAAGTGAATATTGTGACTGGACAGAGTTAGAGCAAACATCATTTTTACAGCAGGTTAAAGGTTAACATATCATCGGTAATATTTCCCTTCATAAATGTCAATGTATAAATAGAAATACAGTAAAACCCCGCTAATGCGACCACCTAAAAGAGGTACAATTCCGGGTGCTAGATGCAGGTGGTTGTTTAATGCAGGACAAAAGTAATGCTGAAAGCTCCTAGAGGAGCTTTCTGCATTAGTTTTGTCCTGCATTAAGCAACCACCTGCTTATAAAGACACACATGTCTGTTCATTAAGTGGTCGTATTAGAGGGGTTCTACTGTACATTGAAACTCCTCTAAACCGGAAGATAAATTTAGTACAAATATCGGTCTTGGAGACAGGTGGTAGCTTGATGTAGGGTGAAAGTCATGCAGATAAGAGCTTTCTGTATGACTTTCACCCTGCATTAAGCAGTCACTTGCCAAAACGTATGTCAATTTTTCTCTACTAGAAATTCGAGCCACTTGTCCAAAAGTATGTTAATCTTTCTCTACTAGAAATCCGCTTTAGAGGGTATTTATTGTATGCATTAATCCTAATCTTCATTCACCAGTTTGCGATTTCGCGATCTCCGGACAATAAGGGCGATCAGGTAAAGACAAGCAGATGTGAAATATAACACACCAAGTAGCACGAACACCGGAATGTAGGACTGTGCGCTGTCTCGGATGGCACCTGTTATAAGAACATTTATAAAAACAACTTTAGTAATAGGCGAAGATAATTAAAACAGTGATTATAATAATAATTATAATGATAGTAATAATAATAATAATAATAATAATAATATTGATAATGATAATTGTTCACCTAATGAGAAGATGCATAACGATAGTAATGTTTATTTGTATGGGTATATGCGGGCTAGTGCTTCTTCTTATCTTACTAACATGTAAACATTTAAGGTTATGCTTTATGCACTATGTTTTCGCTGATGCTGCATTCAAATAGACCAGACCTTGCGTATGGTATCCGCGTTAGCTTTCAGAAAATAAAATAAGGGTCGAATGCTCTTGCTCATTGCTATGGTCAAACAAGGTTACCTTGTTGTTTAAGCTTATAACAGCCTTTGCTAACTCGTATAGGAGTTTGAAAATTCTCACCAAAAAGAGGTCCCGTTCCAAAAGAAAGTAAGGCGATCGATGAAATTATAAGTCCATAGGCAACACCGAACTTCTTTTTAGGAACTATTTCTGCCACAACTATCCCGGATCCTGCGATAAAGCCTCCAGTTGTCATACCAATAAGCCCTGATCCAACGTATGCAATCATGTAATGCATAGAAAAATATATTGTAATTACCCCAAAGCATCCACAGAGACTGCAAACAACGGGTATGGTCAATGAGTCCATACATTTGAATTGCATGAGAACACCGGACATAAGACGTACGGTAATGCTGGCTATTTGATAAACAATTATTGAACCCGTCGCTTGTTCCGTAAAAGTTTTCCACACAAAAATATCAAAGTACACCACAGCAAACCCGTCCGATAAAGACTGTCCTAGAGTTGTGGCGACAAGTGTCATGGCATACGGAACAGACATTATACTTGAAAGTTCACTTTTAATAGACATGTACCATCGTTTAAATATCGGTGTTCTCAGTTGACCATCTCTAATGTTATTTGAATCGCTTAGAAATTCACCCATTTCATTTTTTGTGGAAGTTTCGATTTCATTTAATCCTGGGAACAAAAACGTTGCTGCGAAGTTATTTAAGTAAACGCCGCTGAGTATTAGAAGTGTTCCGTTTATGCCATATGTTGATGTCAGATATCTCAGCAGGTACGGATAAACTGCAGCTCCTATTCCTATACTGCTAGCCTGTACAGCCAGGGCGTTTAATTTTGCTCTTCCTTCAAATGCGTAGCCGATGGACACTGTGCTACAGATGTATAACAGTGTAATACCGATGCCTACAAATACAAATGTATATAAATAAATTAAAAACTGTTTCAATAGTCAAGTAAGAATATCATGAATATTGTTTATACTATTTTTAGCTCGTCTGTTTCGAAGAAATCACGAGTTATTGTCGTTACTCCGTCGTCCGCGTCGTCGTTGTCGTCGTCGCTGTAGTCGTCGCCGTTGTCGTCGTCCGAAATCTTAACATTGATAACAGACGAGCGTAAGCACCCGCTTTCGGTGCTCTTGTTCATAATTATGTAATGAACTTAGGACTTTTTACCATATTAGAAACTGTAGAATCAGATAAATATTATTTCACAAGCAAACAGAGCAGACCAGGATGTGTGTGTACTCCGCAAAAATGTTAAAAGGCGTACCTACAAAATAAAGGTTTGAGAAAAACATCAACAGCATATTTAGGAATGCTGCGTCAGTTTATTGTATTCACTATTTGTCAGGTTATGTTATAATATACCACAGATGCCTCTATCCTGGTTCTACATACTGAACTACGTGTACTTGTCATCATATCGTGGCCAATGTGCTAAGCTTTGTTGAGCCTCAACTTTCTTACAAACGCATTCTTCTCACCGTGTGTAAAACGCGCGCACATTACTCTCACAAAGGTGAGAAGATTGCGTTCGGACCACATGGTGGGACCTAGCATCGGAACACAATTTTCTTACTTGATCAAACTCATTTTCTCCTTGTAGTGAAAAAAACTTAGAACATTTCGCATGCGCTTGAAAAATGAAAAATCAAAAAATCAGTTTTAAGCACAAGATTGTAATGTGTTTTTGTTTTTTTGTGACTTTGTCGCAATTTAGCGCCGAAACTGAAGTAACAAGCCTTGCAAAGTGGGTTGACCGAACCTCTCCGGTTTGCAATAACTACTCACTTTGCAATAGAATCTTGAACTTAGTTATGTCTTTTGCACAACGGTTAGTTATTGCTAAGCGGGTTGTAACAATGCATTGATCAGTAACCCACATAACATTTAATTCCTTATTTCCAACTCAAACCCGCCACCCTCCCTTGTATATACTTGATATGAAATTAAAAGTACAAAACAGATTCATGCCGGAAACACTACATACAGAACAAACAGCCGCCCGAACAGCAACACAAGAAAACAGCAAATGTACGGATGTTACTTGCATATCCTGCAAGAGAATGATAACAACATCGATTACGTGTACGGGGAGACATTTTACGGCCACCACACGGCACAACTTTGATAACTTGTTGATAATAAAGCTTGTTGTTTTGTGTCATTTTGTTGCATTGCTGATTTGATGATATGAATACAAACGCAAATACACATGCATCGATATACGGTGCTATTGTGGCGTCACTGGCAACGAAACTGGTAGACAATTTGATTATAGTTTGAATTTTGAAAATGTAGTAGATAAAACAGTCTGGTAAAAATAATTTGCTCAGCAGGCTAAAGGTTAAACGGGTGTTAACCATTCTAATACTAAGCGCTTTGTGACTGACATTTGCAAACAGTTTGGACCCAGATGTCACGTCATGTCACGTGGTGTCTCATGCGGATCTAAGCTGTCTGACACTCGGTAAATAGTATCTCAAAGGATTGTCAATGAAAAGTTCAAACTTGAGATTGAGCATACATAATTTACTTTTCAGCTCGAGATGGATTATGTCTACATTGGTGTCTCAACATCATGTCACGAAACGACCCGATGACATAACTGGTAAATAAGTGAAATGTCCATATGGCGTCATGCTTAATCCTTTACTCCATAACTACGCTTTTCTACGCCTCTGCAAACAGAGTAGAACCAGACCAGGGTCTGCTCTGTTTGTTTATGATAAGATATAGCTATGATTCTACACTTTCTGCCGTGGCAAAAAATCACGCATCCATGTTCTATTATAACAATTAATCTAATTAATATTCATGCTGTCATTAATACTTTACATAAATATTCATGGAGTAAAGGGTCAAGTCACGTCCGCTAAAAATGCAGTTTTACCTGTAATAGTTGATACAGTGATGTATAGATGCCAGATTGAAGTAGCAAAAAAACTCATTCCCATGCCAGCGCTTGCTAAAAGGCTCCCCAGCAACGATATTTTCCTCAGACCATATTTTGATATCAGAACGCCAGCCACAACTCCTGTAAAACAAAGTTGGTAGGGTAAAATAAGATGAAAATACGTACCCATTTCTGTTCCATTTGGTATTCTTGTGCATTAGACTATGTTTTAATACAGTTAAACTCATCTAAACCGGACGTTAAGTTACTATAAATATCGGTATTGGAGACAGGTGACAGCTTAATGCAGGGTGAAAGGAGCTTTCTGTGTGATTTTCACCATACTTTAAGTAGCCACCTGCCTACACTATCTAAATTATTCTCTACTACAATTCCGGTTTACAGGGGGTTTACTGTAGTAGTTTTACACACTCTGACAATGTCCCTGGAAAGAAATGAAATTGGAAATGAAAGAAAAAGTCGTACACAGATATTAATTCATCAAATTATGTAGGTCTAAGTGTTCATATCCAAACATTGAATACAATATGGTTTTGTATTCATAGTGGTATGCCTGTATGATATTTTGATGTAAATGTACATATCTAAAACAATGTTGTGATCTCGACCGAACAAAACAGATTTCTACAAATTGATTATTCTCAAAATTGTGTAATCAAAGACAAACATTTATAGAGATGAGAGCCCCCTGAAGGAGCCGTCTGATCAGGTTATGCACTATTTTCTGAACCCATTGCTTATTCCAGCAAAGTGTGTGTTTGCTGTGCCCCGACGGCCACCATATGGAAATCGGATGGGTTCCAAAGTAAGATCAAGAAGGGGTTTCTTTACATAATATGGAAATAAATTGGTTAAGTAATGACCCTTTGTGAACTATTACTTAACATAAATATGTTAATGTTAAGGACATGTCGTTGATTTAGTGAACCATTTACTGTTTGTTTAACCCCTTTTCTTATACAGGTGCCTCTTGGCACCTTGCACACCGAGTAGACCTAGCGCATGCAGGAGCCCTTTTACCAGGTCTGTTCAGTTCGCTTATGGATTAACATTAGTCTGATTCTGATATTTATGTCACAGCTAAAACTTTCAATGTTAATGTGTAATTATGGAATTAACACTCCGCTTGCTGTTCACGTCAATATACCTACCTGTAAATAGTGAAGACCCAGATGAGACAGCTCCTTCAGGAGCTGTCTCATCAGGGTCTGCACTATTTACAAATTGATTGTTTAACCAGTGCACTCCCCAGCAGTGATTGCACAGAGAAATAATTGTAGACAGTGAAGATATATGTAATTACACCACTGGGCATGGGTAAAGAAGAAGAAGAAATGCATTTTAAAATTCAACAAGAGAAGGGTTAAGTACATAAATAGTTCTACAGCAATAACGTCTGTATTAATAACTGTTCAGATAGACGATCTGAAGACCGAACATTTTGAAGTAAGATGGGTCGGTAAGTATTTATTTAGCGTCGCATATGAATACAAACGCACTGCTACTTTATAAAGGTTATTGTCCTGTCAAAATTTAAATTTGATATTTGATAGATAGATTTTATTTCTTTCAGTAACTTATACATATAGTATCTCGTTACATATACAGATATTCAATACATGTGCATCACATGACAATAATAGAAAACACACACACACACACATACTTCAATCAACAACAGTCACTTCATAAATGCCTATTCCTTTACAATGCAACTTAGCACTAAACTGAAGGGTTCATAGTTGCGGAGAATGAACAAATTGTTAAGTCATTCAGTTGAAATAGTGTTAATTAATCACACATCAGGTTGATTTCTTGAAATAGATAATAACAATTCCTGACGTCTACTATTTGCTTCTGTAATAAACAGTGATAATCTGGTCAGCAATTGTCTATTCCTTGATAATAAAAGTTCTATAAATTTGTACATACTTGGTCTTTCTCTATAGTATCTTTTTATATACTTTCGTCTGATATCGTTAAATGGATTGCATTTAATAATAAAGTGAAATTCGTCCTCAATATCTCGTGTCTCACACAATTGACAGATTCTTTCATTCCTTTGTATTCGCTCCCTCCCATATCTGCCCGTCTGTATGCGTAGAGTATGAGAGGCAATTCGAATACTTGTAATGCATTTCCTTAACCGTTTGCTTCCAATTATACTTAAGTAGTCTTCTTCTGAAAAAGTATTTTTTATATTAACGTAAAGAGTATTTAAAATAGCATTTGACTGTATATCATTATACCACTTCTGATGACAGCAATCTATTACTCTTTGTTTAAATGATGAAATAAAGAGATTACCATTAATATTCTGTGGATCTATCCAAGCATAAGAAAAACCGTAATCATCTAACAATGTTTTTACGTTTCTTACCCAATTTTTCTCACCATTTCCATACCCTTCAAGTGATACTTGATACACGTACTTCAATATGATATTATCTGAGTTTACTAATTTCAACCAATATTTAATAATTTGAACAAACCTATTTATGTATAATGGATACCGACCTAACTCACCATATACGGCATCGTTGCATGAATTTTGCCTGACGCCCAGTATCATCTTGCAGAATTTAAGGTGGATTCTTTCCAGATTTTTAGATTTTGTAAAACCCCAAACAGGACATGCATAATTCATGATAGATCCAACAAATGCATCAAATAACTGCATGGCTGTTTTCGGTTTAACTTCAAATCTATTAACATTATGAAATAAAATGTTCATTGCTCTAAGAGCCTTATCAGCTAAACACTGGTTATTCAAAACAAACGAGCCAGTATAATTAAACGTAATGCCTAGATAGTTAAAATCATCGACAACCTCTAAAATAGAATCATTATAATACCATTGCTCGTGAGTACGAGTTTTACCTCTTTTACGAAAAACGACAACTTTCGTTTTTGCTGTATTAACCTCAAGTCCCCATATCTTGCAATACTGATGTAATTTATTCAAACTAAGTTGAAGATCCTCTGTCGAGTTACCTACGATCACCATATCATCAGCAGAACAGAGTAACATTATACATAATTCAAAAATACCAATGCCAGAGTTAACATTATCTTGCAAAAATAGTTCTAAATCTTCAAGGAAGAGGGCAAACAATGCCGGCGAGTTATTTTGGCCTTGCCGTAAGCCTACCGAAATGCTGAAAAAATCAGAAAACGAGTTACATTGTTTTATACAAGACTTGACGTCCGCATACATGGCTTTAAATATTTTTAAAAGTATTTTGTCATCTAACCCCATGTTAAATAACTTGAACCACAGTGCGTTAGTATAAACAGAATCAAACGCCTTTTTAAAGTCTACAAATGCACAAGGCAAGCGCAAATTCTTACCAAGTGTTTTTTCAATCAATGCATGTAAAATGAATATAGCGTCAACTGTGCCCCTTCCTTTTCGGAATCCGAATTGGCAATCTGATAACAAATTATTATCCTCAAACCACTTTTCGACTCTTGCCGTTAATATACTAGTAAAAAGTTTCCCTAAATTACTCGATAGTGTAATACCACGATAATTATTTGGATCATTCCGGTCATTTTTCTTATGTAGTGGGACACTATATCCTTTAGACCACACTTCGGGGAAGAACCCGGCATCAAAAACTTTATTAAATATATCAGTTAAATGTCCTATTAGTATATCTGAGGATTCTATGAAATATTCATTTAATAAATTATCGCTAGGAGCACAAGCTCTGTTACGCTTTAATGTTTTGCTAGCGCTCCCCACCTCTTGAACTGTAATAGGAACATTTAACTCATCGAATGTCGGATCTGTTACATTGAAATCGCTATTTTCATTAAAGCTTTTAACATCCTCTTTAACAGTAGTTTTAATATCAGCATATAGACCCTCAAAATATTGTTTAAATGACCCAGCATCAATATCGGTTTCTGCAGGCCTTTTGCTTTTAGCAAAAAACTTCCAAAAATCTTTCGGTCTACTTGTTTTCATTTTTTCTAATTCCCTCCCTTTTCTAAGCCTATGCTTCTTTTTCCTTACCATTTAAATAAGTATACGCTTGCTGAACATGCCATAAATAGCTTCGGTTGATATCGATTGTTTCCGCTAATAAAAGCTTTCCTACTTGGCTTATTCGAGTACTTGTACATTTATTGTGAATCTCGTGAAAAACGTTTGAAACACAGGTTTACTCAAGCTAAATATATCATTTCAGTGACGTAGGAATATTCACATTTTGACAGGTTAATAAAACAGGACAATACCAAAGACTAATATAATTAAAATAACGGTTGTATATTCAGAGCTCCAGATAAATCAAAACATTTTCAAGAATAACTTCTTTATTTCTCCACCAAACCCTATGTTGTGACCACTCTTTAGAATTGTCTCTTTAAGACGATTCTAACGAGTGGTCACAACAGAGAGTTTGGTGGAGAAATAACGATTTTAATACATGTATTTGAGTACGCATGTTTATAGCCCTGAAATTATGTGGTCGCATTAGTTAGACTGTACTATACATAAAAACAGTGTGCAAAAAAATAACCCGTTACCCCATAGAAAAGCCTTTTCGCGCATTTGCGTAAACAAGGAGATCCATATCGGGCGGTTTCTTTAGAATCGTTGGATCATGTTTGATTATGACTTATATAGATATAATTCTACAGCTCAGCGTTTGTTCATAATATAAATATGAATATTCAGCTAATTAACGTCCATACAGTCGTTACTTCGTACTAAATATTTACGAGGTACAGTGTTTACTCTTAAAGTGCGAGACACTAATGTACTTTGCAAATATTGTAGACCCAGATAAGAGGGCTCATAGAGAAGCCCTCTCATCACAATCTGCACTGTGTTTCATGGTACTTTGTTCTTTAGAAAAATCCTAAATAATCATCATAACTTGGCCTGTTTGAATTTTGGAATAGTCCATTTGACAAATCTGTATTGTAAGGGTTAAACAGGTTAGTTGAGATGCACTGTTCATTTTACTGATGCTCATCATATCACAGGGAATGGCTACCGTGTAGGCCGTTTAACCCTTTAGCCTGCCACATATTTTTTTATCATTCTAGCCTCTATGAATATTAATGTGGCAAATATTTACAAAAATGTACAGGGTTTTATTGAAATGATTTCATTGGCAAAAAGATAGAGCATGCAGGCATGGATTTTCTATGGCAAACAGTGCAGACCCAGATGAGAGAACTCCTATAAGAGCTCTCTCATCTGGGTCTACACTGTTTGCAAATGCAACAATAGTTGTGACTGGCAGGCTATTGGTTAAGTTATTGATACACACACACACAGACATTCATACACATATCGATGTGAATTTAACCTTTTACTTCATAAATACTCGTGTACGATTAAAGACATTATGACTATTAACATGATGATCAGACTGTTCTTACAGTTTTCAAAGTTGCATCTATGGAGTTAACCTTTTTCCTAATGCTAATGCATTTTCAAGCATTCGCAAACAGAAGCCTCAGATCAGACGGCTCCTCTAGGAGCCGTCCGATCAGGGTCTGCTCTGTTTGTTATTGGAATTTGATATATCTGTTTCTATTGTTTCTAAAATGGCTACAATGCTCCACCTTCAATATTCAATTATTACTATTTGACAATGAATATTCAGTAGATATGGAAATTTGAAATAAACATAGAAAAGGGAAAGCGTTAAAGGTATAAATTGTATGTGTTCTGAGTAACTCGTTCCCTCGACATTCGATTGAAACTTCCCAACTTATAGAGATATATTGATATATATTACAAGTTTACCAACTTTTACAAAGAAATAGATGTGCTTTTTATGTTTTCAGAATATCAAAGCGACTTACATATGTGCATGACAATTTCCCCTATTGGTTTATCTGTATATATTATACGTTTTCCAACCATTTTGTCAGGGAACTATTGACGAGAATAACAAGTTTTCAAACCTTTACATACACGTACTAATATGCATTTCACGTGTTTTGAGTAACGAAGATTTATTGACATTTATTTCAGGTTCAGATTGAGCCGATGCTTTCCGAAACAAATCAAATACTCATTGGTTTGTCTCCTATGCGCATTGTACAGTGCTCCCTCTTTACAACGACCCTCTCAATAACGATTCCCTCCTTACAACAACGCGTGTCACTGTTTCCGAAACAACAAGGCTCCAGAAACAACTTTTTTCCATCGTATTTTCTTAATGCCTCCATCAAACGCTATGTTGTGACCACTCTTTAGAATCGTCACCTTGTGACGATTCTAAAGAGTGGTCACAACATAGGGTTTGATGGAGGCATAACGGTTTTTAGTTCTCGAAATACACCTTATCTGGGGATCTGCAAACAAGCTAATTATGTTTGATTTTCCCTCCCTATAACAACTCCCTCTGAACAACACATACAATCTTCGTATCCCAAAGGGTGTCGTTGTAGAGAGGGGGCACTGTAGCATCACTTACCAAACGCCGTCATGAATATCAGCAGTGACTGGAGCAGTGCTGTTAGGGTGCGGGTCGACTTGAATCTCTGTAGCATGTCCACGAATATGGCACCAAGGGAGAACACGAAACCGAAGTTCACAATAGTAACTAGCACGGCAACAATGAAAGTCACCCATCGGTTATGAGCGAGACTGCAATGTAAATAAGATCAATACCACAGGTCAACACTGTTTGTTAGATACAGTAAAACCTCGATTATTCGAAATTTCGTTATAAACGAATTTAGACCCTTTTAGGCAGGTGGCTGCTTAATGCATGATGAAAGTCATGCAGAAAGCTCCTAGAGGAGCTTTCTGCATGACTTTCAGCATGCATTAAGCTGCCACCTGTCTTAAAGATCGATAATAATACGTATTTTAGTGTTCGGATAATCGAGGTTTTACTGTACCATTATTAGCCCTCTACTCCATTTCCCTTTCTACGCCTTTGCAGACAGAGTAGACCCAGCTCAGACGACTTCTTTAGAAGCCGTCTGATCGAGGTCTGCTCTATTTGCTTATGATATAATGTAGGTATGAGTCTACAGTTTCTGCCATGACTAAAATATCATGTATCTATATAGTGTTATAACAAATTAATCTAATTAATATTCATGGCATCATTATTTCTTACAGGTATATATGTATTAATGGAGGAAAGGGTTAGTCCTACCTCGTTAATCGCAACTTTAGTCACATTTGCAAACAGCTGGGTCCAGATGAGACACCGAGTAACTCGGCATCTGATCTGGATCCAAGCTGTTGTCAATGGTTTATGTAAAGTGTTTTCTGTGACATTTAGTCAATTGTTCCTGAAAAGCCTGATCGACTCGCAAGTGGTCAAACGTACACCACATCCAAATGTGAGTGGACATTATAATTTCCACAGCGGAATAAGGGTTAACATTCACTGCCAATGTCGCATAAATGATAACCTTTGCAAACAGTTTGGATCCAGATGAGACGTCGAATAACTCAGCGTCTCATCAGGATCCAAACTGTTTGTTACTGTAACCTGTTTTTGGAACAAAAATGAAGAAAAGAAAAAAAGAAAATGCAGCAAACACTAAAGCTTGCAGACGACAAAATTTGGTAGCAAAAGAGTTAAATACTACGGATACGGGTCTCCTTCCTCCATAATACGCCTTTCTACGCCTCTTTAAATGTCACCTGTTGAAACCATTCAAACAATAAAATTCTGAAATTTTCCTTTTCTCTATTTGTTGCTCCTTTTCGGTAGATTTATTCAAAGTGGTTGGATCTAAAAAAAAAAGCCTATGAGGGAATGGGTTAAAGTGTAGAACAATGCCAGGCGTCAATTATCCGTGTTTGTGTTGGTCTGCAGTAGTTACTTCGGGGCGAAGCTGAATTTTAACCCTTTATATGGCAGAAACATGTGCATTGGTCATTTTAAAACAGTGTAAAACCAGATCTAAGGGCTCCTGAATGAGCAAACTGACCAGGGTATGCACTGTTTCCCATAATAACAATGTTCTGTAAAGACAATTGTTGTTTGGTTGGTTTACTTCATAAATATTCATAGATGGAGGATTCAAACTAGTATGATTCAGTATACAGATGATTACACTACATTGCTATACAAATACTCGAGTGTTTACAACTATCATTCGATCTAACATCTAACAGCCGTAAATAAATGTAGAGGGGAAACATTTACTTACAGTAAACCCCCTGTAAGGTAATCAACAAAAAGAAGTTAAGTTCTTGGTCTTGAATACAAGTGTTAGCTCAATGATGGAAGAAAAATATGCAGAAAATTCTGCAAGAAGTTTCTGTATTACTTTTGTCTCGCAATAGTAACCGCTTGCGTTTTTAACCCTTTCACCGCCAATGTCGCAAAAAATGCGCCACGGCAAATAGTGCAGTCCCAGATCAGACGCCGCCTTTTAAAGGCGGCGTCTCATCAGGGACTTCACTTTTTATCTCCAGCTCTATTTCTATATCTGTTATTTATTCCTTTGAAATTTGCATTTATTTACCGTGTTTCCTTATTTTACCGAATGCTTTAACAAAATTGGATTGCAGACGACAATTAGTAAATTGACACAGAAAGGGTTTAAGAGGCCCATGTTTATTCATAAAGCGGTTATTTTAGATGGGTTTTACTGTTTTTATAAAAGCAATACCCTTAACGCTTTCTGATGCGAGACTTGAAATCTTTCTTTGATATTCTATTTAAATATTGAGATCATGTATTACACATCTTTAACCCCTTCCGTGCCACAATGACGGGTCTATGATATCACATGCAAACAGTTTGGATCCAGATGAGACGCCGAGTAACTCGGCGTCACATCAGGATCCAAACTGTTTGTTACTGTTACTATGTTTTAGAAACAAAAATGAAGAAAAAAAAGAAAATTTATAGCAGACGACAAAGTTAGCAGTCGACAGAGTTTGACAGCGAAAGGGTTAATCTTTATCAGGAAATTGAGCAAAAACCGTGGATGACATGCTTGTCGACATTCATCCATATTATCAGATGAATGTTTTGGTTGAAGGTCGAGCATTGATCTAGATTTGACAATAAAACAATGCGTAGCTGGGTAAAATACGGACCAGAATACGACTCACACAACTGACCCGAACGTTGTAATTAATCCGACATATTTTATCTGACATACATGTCACATTTTATGAAAGTCGGATTAAATATATTGAAATTTAATATGTTTAATCCGACTTTCATCATTCATCCGACTGACATAATTAATCCGACTGGCATAATTAATCTGACTGACATAATTAATTAGACTGTCATAATTTATTTGACTGTCAAGCAGACTATTACTTTTTATGCTACGCGCTATTAATAGATATGCACATATGCATTACACATGTTAAGATAAAAAGATAGAACACTGTAATTGGCTTACCTGACGTTACTTTCAGACATTTGTTTTCGGCTTCAGTTGCAAAGGATCAATACAGATCACAGCAGCGAACTGCTTAAAATTAACAACAGCTCTTTATGATAAAACACATATTAATGGTCTTCACGCCACATTTGTGGTTTCGTATTTGGCGTTTACACGTCAAAAAAGTGCATGTGTTATTTAACTCTTTCGCTGCGAAATGTTGTCGTCTGCAAACTTTGTCGTCTTCTACAATTTTCAATTTTTATTTTTCTACATTTTTGTTTCATAAAATAGTCACAGTAACAAATAGTTTGATCCTGATGAAACGCCGAGTTACTCGGCGTCTCATCTGGATCCAAACTGTTCGCATATGTCATCACAGATACGACATTGGCAGCGAAAGAATTGAGCTGTTCAAAGTCCCACCATACTCTGAAATTCTGAATCGCCGAAACTGCATGCTGATGCATCTGTTTTAATGACATAACTGAACTTCATATAATACTGTAGTTTGTTTACTGACGGAAGAGAAAATGATTGAAGAAAAATCACTTCATAACATGCATGGTGCCCTAGGCCGAGTTTACATCTCCAAGAATGGGATGTAAGCAAACCGACTAAAGGAGCACGCTTTTAAATAATCAGTCATTTTATCTAACCATTTATGATCAGCCTGTCATGCGAACAAGAAGTTGTAGCCATTGCAAACATTAAGAGCCAGAGTGTCGTGCTGAGTACATGTCAAACACGAAAACAGGTCACTGTGCTATTAGCCTATAATCCCACATAGTATACGATCAATGAAGTCATACACACGTACAGAAAAAACAACAATGCATACTCCTTTGTACTTAACCGTGTGTTACACAATTAGGGTCACACAATCTATGTGGTGTGCTATTTAACTCTTTCGCTGCCAAATTTTGTCGTCTGCAAACTTAGCCGTCTGCTGCAATTTTATTTTTTACATTTCTTTATTTTGGTTCAAAAACCATTGTCACAGGAACACACAGTTTAGATTCTGATGAGACGCCGAGTTATTCGGTGTCTCATCTGGATCCAACCTGTTTGCAAAGGTAATGACAGATGCGGCATTGGCAGCGAAAGAGTTAAGTGTTTTGAAAAGGCATATCTATCCTACAGTTTGGATTACAGCTCTGTGTTTTACCGGACATCGATACCAACCTGACAGAGTAACCATTTAAACAAACAGAAAGTTACCGCTATACCTAGACACCACGGGTGATTTTTTAGAGCTACAAAATAACCAGCTGCTACTATAGGACAAATGGGTCGTATTAGCTTTTGTTGGCTTCCTTAAACTATATGCAGCTGTGAGGCTCGTGATTAGGTCACACTCTTTACTGATAATCACTGCTAAACAAATGCAGTTAAGCGCCCATTACACCACTATCTTTTCTACATAGCTTTCCAAACAGTTTTTAAAGATTTCACCATTGACCCAGTACTTATTGTCTATATAATAGATCCTCTTCAATGCATTTATTCCGATATCGTTTCAGAAACCCCGTCCAGATTTTATTTTGGTTCCCATTAACCCTTTCGCTGCCAATGCCGGATCTGTGATTACCTATGCAAACAGTTTGGATCCAGATGAGACGCCGAGTAACTTGGCGTCTCATCAGGATCCAAACTGTTTGTTACTGTTACTATGTTTTTGAAACAAAAGTGAAGAAATTCAAAAGAATGAAAATTTGTAGCAGACGACAAAGTTAGCAGACGACAGAGTTTGGCAGCGAAAGGGTTAAACAAATAGAAAGTTACTGCTCCCTAGACACGGGTGATTTTTTAGAGCTACAAAATAACCAGCGGCTACTGTAGGACAAATGGGCCATATTAGCTTTTGCTGGCTTCGTTAAACTATATGCACCTGTGAGGCTCGTGATTAGGTCACCCTCTTTACTGATAATCACTGCTAAACAAATGCAGTTAAGCGTCCATTACACTGCTATCTTTTCTACATAGCTTTCCAAACAGTTTTTAAAGATTTCACATTGGCCCGGTACTTAATGTCTATATAATAGATCCTCTTCAATGCATTTATTCCGATATCGTTTCAGAAACCCCGTCCAGATTTTATTTTGGTTCCCATTAACCCTTTCGCTGCCAATGCCGGATATGTGATAACCTATGCGAACAGTTTGGATCCAGATGAGACGCTGAGTAACTCGGCGTCTCATCAGGATCCGAACTGTTTGTTACTGTTACTATGTTTATGAAACAAAAATGAAGAAAATCAAAATAATGAAAATTTGTAGCAGACGATAAAGTTAGCAGACGACAGAGTTTGGCAGCCAAATTTTTTTTTAATTTTTTTTTTAAAGTTTCAAAGTTTATTCAGTATGAAGCATAAGTCCTGCTCATGCAGGCAACATTAGCAACATGATATAAGTTCAAATAAATGTAGTCACGTGATAGCTAGTTAACACATAAATAAGAAGAAAACCGGAATACGGCTTTTACATAAACTAATTACTAACAACTATGTGATCGAATAATTAAAAAGAGAAAAGGTTTGATTAAACAGCAAAAATATCTTTTCAATTGCAAGAAAAATATGAAAGGTATAATCCAGGCTAAGTCATACAAAACAAGTCCAAAGTATGTATTCGTAAAATATGACTCATTGACTGTATTACTAGCTTATTTCACAAACCCACTGACAAATGTTTTACATTTTGCTGGTATAAGCTATTGACATCGATGGGTTACCAAACTATGCCTATACTGACCAGGTGGATTCATCGTACATGTACCCGTCTCTACACTGTTTTGCCTACACATTTTAGGGTGACTCGACAACTAGGTAAATAAACACGGACCTCTTTAAATAACCATTTATTCATGTAAGAATTAATGACATCATGAATATTAATTGAATGATTTTTTTATAATCGCATATGTGAACACAGGATTTTGTGCCAAAACAGAAACTGTAATTCTATATTATTTCATAACCAGATAGAACAGAACCCTGACCAGACGGCTCCTGTAGATGCTCCTGTAGATGCTCCTGTATATGCTTCTGTAGATGCTTCTGTAGATGCTTCTGTAGATGCTTCTGTAGATGCTCCTGTAGATGCTCCTGTAGATGCTTCTGTAGATGCTCCTGTAGATGCTCCTGTAGATGCTTCTGTAGATGCTTCTGTAGATGCTCCTGTAGATGCTCCTGTAGATGCTTCTGTAGATGCTCCTGTAGATGATTCTGTAGATGCTCCTGTAGATGCTCCTGTGGATGCTCCTGTAGATGCTTCTGTAGATGCTCCTGTAGATGCTCCTGTAGATGCTCCTGTATATGCTTCTGTAGATGCTTCTGTAGATGCTTCTGTAGATGCTTCTGTAGATGCTCCTGTAGATGCTCCTGTAGATGCTTCTGTAGATGCTCCTGTAGATGCTTCTGTAGATGCTTCTGTAGATGCTCCTGTAGATGCTTCTGTATATGCTCCTGTAGATGCTCCTGTAGATGCTTCTGTAGATGCTTCTGTAGATGCTCCTGTAGATGCTCCTGTAGATGCTTCTGTAGATGCTCCTGTAGATGCTCCTGTAGATGCTCCTGTAGATGCCGTCTGATCTGTGTATTCTCTGTTTAACAAAGGCACAGAAAGGCGTATTTATGGAGTACAGTAAAACCCCTCTAAACCGGAATTCTAGTAGAAAAGAATTTAGCTACTTTTAAGCAGGTGGCTGCTTAATGCACGGTGAAAGTCATGCAGAAAGCTCCTAGAGGAGCTTTCTGCATGACTTTCACCCTGCATTAAGCTGCCACCTGTTTCCAAGACCGACATTTATGCTAATTTTAACGTCCGGTTTGGAGGGGTTTTACTGTAAATGGTTACTTGTTTTAAACGAACTTAATTTAGTTTATAGTACTTTCGCTAAAACAAGTTATTAATACTAGTAAGGAATGTATGTTAGCTAAGTAACCTTAAGCCTGCAGCATATGGATCAGTGATAACATGTGCAAACAGTATGGATCCAGATGACACGTCGAGCAAATCGGCATCTCATAATGATTTAGATTGTTGATACTCTGACCGTGTTGATTAAATGAAATGCAAGATAAAAACAACTGTGACAAATGAAGTCGATGGCATTTTCCACCAACAGAATATTGCTTAGCAGGCTTAAGGCAAACTGACACTACTGAGGTAAGTAAAATATACCTTGTACACGTACATGTATATGGTTAGCTAGTTTTAATTGGAACTTCGGAACCAATCCATGTTTTTATGTGAGAGGGTTCCCTCCTCTAGGAGTTTTCTGTATGGCTTTCCTTTCACCCTGCATTAACTCATGACCTCATATGCTATTTTTAGACAGAACCTCTATGAATAAATCTACCGAATAGGAGAATTTACCAGAGCAAAATTAAATTTAAGAAATGTGTAGTTTTGAAACCATTGTGATAAAAAGAGCATTTGCTCCATATGAGCAAATGCTCTTTTTATCACGATGGTTTCAAAAAGTGCATTTTACAGAGGCGTCAATAGGGGTCAAACTGTTAAACAGTCACTTGCCTAAAAGTGTCTAAATTCTTCTGTACTAGACTCCCGGTTTAATAGAGGAGTTTGTACCGTAGCTGAGTCGCGCGACTATGCTTTTTAGGCGTGATGCTAAAGTGTTGCGTCTGTATGAAACTTCACTGGTAGGAGGGCTAATGTATCAAGAATTGTGATTATAGAAGCCGTCTGATTAGGTTCTCGTCTGTCCTGCTTGCTAATGATATGATATAAATATGATTATACATATTCTGTCATGATAAAATGTTTTGTACATCAACCATTTAAAAATAAATATGTCCCCATAGAGGAGCTTCTTCGGAATGCTCGTGTCAGACATCCGATACACATGGCCAGCCCAGCGGACTGGACTCCATTGAAGAAGAGTATGGGTAGAGGGGAGATTGACCATCTCTAGTAAATATCTGCATCATGGATCTAATCTTGCCATCGGATATTGAGAATATTTCCGAGGCTTCTGGTGTGAAAATGGTTTAACTTGCTCGCATGTCTACTGTAGACAGTCCAAGTTTCACCACCG
Source organism: Azorinus chamasolen (assembly GCA_963576725.1). Lineage (NCBI taxonomy): Eukaryota > Metazoa > Mollusca > Bivalvia > Cardiida > Solecurtidae > Azorinus > Azorinus chamasolen. The sequence goes on from OY755239.1 coordinate 15,082,597, forward strand.
TAGAGGTGATTGGTTAGGACCACTGCTTTGTATACTTGGTTGTGGACGAGATACATCTTCTATCTCATACAGTAGGACACAGTCTCCCAAATGCTGCGCTAGCCTTTGCTATGTGTTTGTTAACCCCACGTCATCGCTGACTGGAAAGTCTCTGGATATTTCTCCGTCATCAAGGACTCTAAAACATATTCGCATCATGAAAATGTCGTACCATGTTGACAAAGACTGGCGGGCATCCAAACTTTGCCATTATCTTCCACAGACCCTCGCGACTCATTGTGTCAAACGTTTTTATCAAGTGGGCAAAGCTTGTGTACAGTGCTTGGTGTTGTTCCTGCGCCTTTTCTTGCAGTTGGTGAGCAGCAAAGATCATGTCCACCGTACCTCTGCCAGCCCGAAATCCACATTGACTCCCTGGCAGCAGACCCTGTTCAAGATGTTTAATGAGGCGGTTCAGCAGCACCCTAGGATCTTGCCTGCAATGGACAGTAGTGATATTCATCTGTGACTGTCACAAGAACGTTTGTTCCCCTTATTCTTGTATAAGTGGACTATTGAGGCATCCTTGAACTATTGAGGGAGTGATTGTCCGTTCAAGAGTGTTACAAGCATCTGTTAGCCTTATAAAGTAATTTACTACGTCGAGAAAAGCATCCAAGAAATGTCTAGATGTACAGAAGCCATGCCTCTCCAAATCTCCGTCGATTATGATATGATGATGATCATGATCATTACGATAACAATAAAAATAATAATAATAACAACAAACATAAACATAAAACTCTTTCCCCTTCCGGGTTGCACAGCTTTGTGATAACTGGGATATAATGCGGCGGTTTCACGCTTGGAAAATATGTTTTTTTCTAAACTGAAGCATGGGTAGCAAACAGCTTGGATTCTGAGGAAACGTCGAAATAATCGGATCATCATGTGGACCAAACCCGTTAGTGAAGGTTAACGCGAACTTGCCACTATAACGTGCAGAGGTGCAGAGTTTTAACCCTTTCCCTGTTCTATGTTAATTCCAACTTTCAAAACCTACTGAATATTCATGGAGAATTTTTTTTATAATGAAATATGGAAGGTGGGACATATTAGAAAGTAAAGAAACAGATCTATCAAATCTGGGTCTACTCTGTTTGCAAATGCGTGAAAAGGCGTTTATATAGAGGATCTCACATGAGTGTTCTTGATTATTGGATTTATTAAATGAGTCTTTTTAAAACGATAAAAACGAGCTTTAGCGAGTTTTAAAAAGACGAATTTAATAAGTCCAATAATCATAAACACGAATGCAAAATACTATTTATAACATAACAAACACAAATGTTTTTCAGTCACTATTTCAGCAGTAACGTGGATTGTTATAAAATCTCCTTACATATAGAAACGATGAATGAAATGTGTTATTAGGTTCGCTTAGTAACTGGGATAAAGTAGATCCACATTTCCAACTGTTTAAATTGACTTCATGTCATATCAATCAGGATCTAATTTAGATATTCAATTTAACTGTGATAATTTATGATAAAAAACCCTACAGAAACACGTCAAAATAAATTTTGTTACAGTTTCGACATACAAACACGTCACATTATGGCGTCACTGTACACATCATGTGTCTGTGTACAGTTGCCATTTGCTCATAATTTGAATGAAGACCTATATACAGTTCGCCTACACGTCACTCCTCACTGTCAATGGGATTCAAAATGCGCCTTCGTTTTGGTGGATTAAGCCCTTCATCAGTGTCGTTTACACACGGACATGAACATTTCCACCGTGAACAAATCTCGATTCAAATAATTGAAATGGACAAAAGATTCAGTACGAACTGCTGCATAAAACTGTGTTGGAACAGAAGGAAGATTTTCGCGATCAGCTGTTTTGGTGTATAACATATATTTGAAATATGTGTTATGATGGATTCAGATGACTATAGTTGTTGATTGACGAGACATTTTTATGAGTAGAAATCTGCATTATCTGATTTGCCGGGAAGTTAAATGTTATTCAGCCTTTGAATAATGTATTTGCGTGCACTGTGGTTTGCTTCTTGTTTGGATTGAGACCTGATTTCTGGACCATACATGTACGTAACGGCGTATTTGTTGATTCCTACAGGATTTCTTTTAAACAAAAGGACATACGGTGAAGAAAATGTAAAGTTGTGACGGCAATGTAGAATTGATGGTTTGGGTCAGAGTAGCTGGTAGGTCTTTTTGCATGTATTTCGTAGACATTTACTGGACAACGATCATGATTTGTATTAATTTATCGAAATTAAGGCGCAAGTGACAACAATCTGTTGCCATCTATTGTGACTCAATCGTTGACAGATAGGTCACCGTCCGCCTGTTTTGACAGCGCTTATGAATACAGTTAAGTCGTTCGAATGTTATTCACTAGTGAATACATGCCCGTGAATATTAAAATATACATGATAGCGTTACGTCACGCTGGAGCCACGAGTTATGTTATAAAAATATATAGGAAATGGATGGGTGGTTAGTTAACTCGTCAAGTGCATGTCGTCTTCAAACTGAATGATTTCTGAAGGTACAGGGCCCTCGAAACGAGTAGTTGGGGATGTGACGTAGACCTTTAATTAAAGGATAGGCTCCGATGTGGATAGTCCTTTATGTATGAGTACAGCATGTGAGTCAAGTTGGTGAGACAATGAGATACGCCGTTAATAAATTGGCAATAACGTGATGCACGACTCCGTAGGTAGGCCGTTGGCGGTCAGAACGGGATGTTGCGGTTTCGTCCCTGGTTGCAAATCAGCTCCCTTGCTAACGATCTGTATACATGTACATGTAACAAGGGCAGTGCTCTGAACTATGACAGTGACATGCTATCACAGTATGGAAGCATTACAGTTGTCTCAAGTCTCCATACTGAAACTAGAGATATCACTAAAGGCGATGGAATACCCCCGCTCAGCTGCCTTGATCGCAAGTCAAACCAGGGTTTTTTTACTGTTTGACCTAGGTTTTGACCCCAAGTCACCCACTTTCAAACTCGTCTGATATTTTATCAAAACAGTAATTCTGATAAAGTTTCATGGAGAAAATTCAGGAAAAAATGTGTCCTCTAGTGTTCACAAGATTTTCTACTATTTGACCTAGTTTTTGACCCTGCATAACCCATTTTCTACGTCGTCCGATATTTAATTAAAACAATTATTCTGACCACGATTGGACTACAACGTGATTGGATTACAATGTGACATGTAGAGTGTTCACAAGATTTTCCTACTATTTGACATAGTGACCTAGTTTTTGACCCTACATGACCCATTTTCAAATTTGTCCGAGAATTTATTAAGTCAGTCATTCTGGCCGTGTTTCATGAAGATTGGAATAAAGTTGTGACCACGAATTATGCCTCCTATATACCCCTCTCAAACGTCGTTTGCAGTGGTATAATAATGTTGAGCGTTGACCAAAAAACCACACGATATGCAGATACAGATAGATAGATAGAGATAGATAGATAGGTAGATAGATAGATAGATAGATAGATAGATAGATAGATAGATAGATAGATAGATAGATATATAGATAGATTGATAGATAGATAATCATTTCATCGATGGTTTCAGCAGAGTAAAGATCCCTGACCCAAGTGCCATTTCGAGAGCCTTCAGATCTGGTCTACACTGTTTGCCAATGTGCTTTATAAGGAACAATGGGTATCAACTGGTGACATTCAAAGCAATAAAAGATGGTTGAATTAGTTCTGGGCGAACATCTACGTATACTAAAACCTTTCAGTGTCAGTTATTCAACAAAAAACATCGTTGGCTAGTTTTCTATTTAATGCCATGATTAATATTTTAAAACCCTTTATTCTGAAATATATCTATCTGTCTATAGATAACAATCTAAAAACACATTATCAGTTGTGAAAACCAATCACCGCTTTTCGTAGAGACCAATGTTGCATATGCAGTTATAATATGAACTTCTAACCAAGAAATCAGATCGCAGCATAATGTCCATACAGAGCAACAGCTAAAGGTGCGTACTCAATACTAAAATTGGCATTTCTCCACCAAACCCGACGTTGTGACTACTCTTTAGAATCGTCTTAAAGAGACGATTGTAAATAGTGGTCACAAAACGGGGTTTGGTGGAGAAATAACCTTGAAAATGTTTTCATTTACGCCTCTTATCTGGAGTTCTGGTCTATAATTATTTTAACCCTTCGCTTGCTAATCGCGTCAATATACCTACCTGTAAATAGTGAAGACCCATATGAGACAGCTCCTGCAGGAGCTGTCTCATCAGGGTCTGCACTATTTACAAATTGATTGTGCAACCAGTGCACTCCACAGCAGTGATTGCACAGCGAAATATTTGTACACAGTGAAGATATATGTAATTATACAACAGGGCATGGGTAAAGAAGGAGAAATGTATTTTAATATTCAGCAAGCGAAGGGTTAAGTACATGTATATAAATTTATTTCAAACATTTAACCTTTCAGTCATATTCTTCTGTGGAACCATATCATACTTGTTACAGCTATAGCATTGCATCGCAACTATTACACACAGGAGACTGTATATTGGTATAGCCCCATTGTCTAATACCACTGATTTTAACCCTTTACTCCATGAATATTCATGTAAAAAATAATGAAAGTCATCGTGAATATTATTCAGATTAGTTGTTACAATAGCGCCCAGAAACAAGAAGTTCTGGCCATGACAGAAACTGTAGAATCATTTCTATATTATGTCAAAAACAAACAGAACAGACTCTGATCAGTCGTCTGACCTGGGTCTACTCTGGTTACAAAGGCGAAGGAATGCGTATTTAGGGAGTAAAGAGTTAATTACGTACACACCATTAGAATCTCTTTGATGATTAATGAATGTTCATACAGGAAAAAAAGTCCATCGGCGGTAAACCCATTCCCCCACACTGACGCCTTTTGACGCCTCTGATAAACCCATTCCCCCATACTGACGCCTTTTGACGCCTCTGATAAACCCATTCCCCCACACTGACGCCTTTTGACGCCTCTGTAGAGGTCATATTTTGAAACCATTGTGATAAATAGAGCATTTGCTCCTATGGAGCAAATGCTCTATTTATCACAATGGTTTCACACTACTCAATTTTATAAAATAATTATTATATTTTTGCTAGTAAATGCTCCTTTTCGGTAGATTTATTCAAAAAGGCAATGTCTAAAATAGCCTATGAGTATGAGGTAATGGGCTCAACTTGCTAGATGATTTTGAATGACGAGCAGTGTAGACCCTGATCAGAGGGCTCCGCCAGAACCCTCTGATTTGGGTTTACACTGTTTGTAAATGACATTGCATGGGTATCCCGTATTCAACGGGTTCACTAAACAGGACGATTTGAAGAGCAAGTGGTTGCTTAATGTAGGACGAAAGTAATCCAGAAAGTTCCTATGCGTCATACGTTAAGCTACCACCTGCCTTTGAAACACATTTTCATCCTATTGGTCGCTTGGGATGTTTAATTTTAAATGAATTTGCAAAAGATTTCTTTTTGTTCACAGCTGTTGGCCGAGAAAACGGTCAGTATATACATGTAGGCCCATCCTCGTCCTCTTTTACTATTACTGGGCTATTTATGTCCACAGTTCGTTCGTTACACGACAGGGATTTGAACTTCTTGGCTCGTTATTTTCTAGGTATGCATGTCAATGCAAATCAATCCATTGAACTCAATTATATTACATTTGCAAAATTGACATCTGCTTAAAGGCTCCTAACGAGCATTTCAACACCAGTGTCAAAGAGGAGCATTCTGCATTACTTTTTTCCTGTATTAAGCAACCACCTGCTTTTAAAGACACCCATGTCTATTCATTAAGTGGTCGCATTAGAGGGGTTTTACTGTACTTCAGAATAAGCTTACTATTTAGTTTATGACACTTATTACGTAGCTGTTTTTGTTCTACACAACTTCTCCTGGTATGGGCATTTGGAATTTTCATGTGAGGAAGCCTTCAAGCTGGCTTGTAGTAGGTCGGTGGTTCTCACCGAAACAATGCAATTTGTTCCGTACATGGAAGAACCTCTGGGTCCTTCACCCACCTGTAATTAGCTGGACGTCGTGATAACGACGTAAAACCCGATAAAAACCAAACCAATCAGCCAGGGTTGCCACAAACCAGAGGAAACAAAATTCCCTGACAATTCCCTGACATAATTTCACCTTTCCCTGACACATTACGTCGCGAAATTTCGTATTTCTGTCATAATTTCTGTCATACTTTATTAAATTTTAAAATACATGTAGATGACATTCATTCTTTTTTTTAAATTCCCCGACAATTCCCTGACATTTGCCTATATTTTCAAATTTCCCTGACAGTTCTCAAAATTCCCTGACAATTCCCTGACCTTGAAAAAAAAATTTCCCCTGACTTTTCCCTGACGCATGGCAACCCTGAATATACACAATTATCTTACTAATAAAACACAATAATGATTTACCGAAGTCTAAATGTTGGATGAAAGCATTTATTTAACCTTGTCCCTGTTGTGACTATATTCATGCAAGAAATAGTGACATCATGACTATTTGTGAGAAAAACTTTCATAATGGCATATATACATGTACGACAGGATGTTGCGGTGTGGGTACATACTGTACCGTAAGCTATATTATAAGTATACACCCAAAACAAAGCAGACCCTGATCAGACGGCTCCTACAGGAGTCGTCTGATCTTGGTCTACTTTGTTTGCAAAGGCGTGAAAAAAGGTTGTATGAAGGAAATGCTTAGTAATTCCAAAGGTATCTGCGATCATCCAGTAGGTCAGCAAGCTTTTCATTAAATGGCCGGTAAAGACGTCGTAATATGTCCCTGGTGTTGTCTTGCATTGGACCTGCCTCAGACTTTCCTTTCGTAATCCGCGTTATCGGGGTGGTGGCCAGTTTGTCTATTTCGGCCTTGGTTAAGTTACCTTGAATATAATTGACAGTTAATAGTAACACATAATTGAGAAAGAGAACCGGTTTACATGTCGTTCCACTGGACTATCTACAACAGGACCTCTCCAAACCGGGCGGTAAATTTAGAATAAATATAAGTTTTATGCCATAGTAGATACTACAGTAAACCCCGCTAATGCGACCACATAAAAGAGGTATAATTATGGGTGGTACATGCAGGTGGTAGCTTAATGCAGGGCGAAAATCATGAAGCTCCTCTAGGAGCTTTCTGCATGACTTTCACCCTGCATTAGGCAGCCACCTGCCTAAATATATAAATTCTTATCTATTAGAATGTCGGTTCAGAGAGGTTTTGCTGTATCTGAATGAAAAGCATTTTCTGAATTCAGGCATTATGTAGCGATCCTAACAGGTGTTTTAACTTTATTGCATGGACCATCTATTAAAATGCACAGAATGCATTAGTTCCGTTTAATGCCTCAATGTATTAACAACTTTCAAGACTTTACCTGAAACTGTCTAGACAATTTACTGAATTTATTCAGAAGTCTCCATAAATGTAGAACGTAGTATAACAATAGCACTAATCATTTTATGTCGCTTTTTGGCACTTTTCAATTACCCATGTGATATTTTGCCCAATACAGAAATATATAAATAAGGACGCGTTTGATCCGATATATCTATCGAACCTATAACACCGGCATTGGATATAAATCATACAATATCGAATACCGGTATGGAGCCTATTTCTATGTGTGTCTGTTTTTCTATCTGTTCGTTCATTTGCCTGTATTTCCGTCTGTCTGTCTGCTACTTTAACACTAGGAGATAGAAGTTGAAACTTAACTGATACAGACCTGATATTTGGTACACAAAACAGTATAATTTTCAGCTTGGTTACAAAACTTAAAATACAGAAATGCTCTCAAATGTTTTACTACGCATATCTAGAAACACGCGTGACAGCTTAATGCATGTCAAAAGTAATGCTGAAAGCTCCAACAGGTGCTTTCAGCATTACTTTAGACCTGCTTTGATCTGCTAAACTAAGAAATTATCCAGATCATTAATCGGATAACTCGAACTTCTGTTATCTGGAACTAATGTGTGTGGTCCCTAGAAGTTCGAGATAAAATTGAAGAACAAAAGTGAAATGATACTTACGAACGTTTAGAAATTGGAACACGTTTTGCATGTAAGTAGTGATGTCTTTGTGATAGTCTTCAGTGCGAAATATCAGAATCTGTTTTCTGGGGAATACGTCCAGCCAGTCTTTCATAAAAATATAGTAGAATCCCATGTGGAGTCTCGACTGTAAAAATAAACCAGAATCAGAGCACAAGAAAAGGATGCGCATTCCACTTCTCCACCAACCCTATGTTGTGGCATCTTAGAATATGTGATATTTGAATGCATGAACTGCGTAACAAGAATAAGTACCATTCCTTAACAAACTGCGTACACCCAGTATATTGTAGAGTTTGACACACGTGCGTGTCTCCAATAGTTCATAATCAGACAATGCAATTCAGAAATGTTCAAACGGTGACTTGCTCAATGTTGTTATAAATTCTGTCTGCATATCCACAAAACGCATACCGTTTTAGTGGTTTCCAACGTTCTTAGAATACAACGCATGTCATTCAGCAACTTAATAAAACATACACTCATGTATCAAAGTATATACATGTATATCGTAGCCGCCAGTGTATAGGCTAAGCCCTATAAACATTCATCATTCCATGACCGAGTAGGTAATTAGTGGTGCTCGGCGAGTAACTCGGCGTCTCATCAGGATCAGATGAGTTTGTACATTATATTGAACACACCTTTTATTTTGCAAAAAAACCCCAACAACAACAAAAAAGAGACAAATTCCTGTGCAGACTGAAGGTTGAAAAGGGGTTAGTCAAGTGTGAGGGGGTTTGTGGGGGTAATTTACATTCTGACTTGGTTGAAGGTGGGATAACCGTGAGGTTGGTACCCACAAACCTGGTATTAAGCTCCCAGTAGCCTTATTTGGCTAGTAAACGTTCCAAGGGAGTACCACTACTGCTTTCATCCTACGGGCTACTTTGTTTTTTATATAGGACTTATTTTATATCTTTTTGTTCATTCGTCATATTTTGACTTGTGATTTGTTGTTTCATTATGATGATGTTTAGTGCCATACCCTATTGTGCATGGCGCTGCCTGTAGAGCTGTATAAAACCGACACCTGTCTCCAAGACCGACGATATTTATACCACATTTACCATCCGGTTTAGAGAGGTTTTACTGTATTGGTATACGAGTCTTTATTTATACCTTACTGCTTATATGTAATAACCTTTCACATGGTCAATATCCATGTAAGATATTAGCTGAGTTTTTATTTTTATACAGTAAAAACCCGCTAATGCGACCACCAAAAAGGAGCATAATTCTGGGTGACAGAGGCAGGTGGTAGCTTAATGCAGGACGAAAGTTATGCAGAAAGCTCCTTTCTGCATAACTTTCGTCTTGCATTAAGACCACCTGCTTTAAACGACATCAGTGTGGCTGTTTATTAAGTGGTCGCATTAGCGGGGTTTCACTGTAATGTAAAATGTTTTACTTTGAACAAAACTGTACAATCAGATCTACATCATGGCATAAGCAAACAGAGCAGACCCTGATCAGACGGCTCATACAGGAGCCATCTGATTTGGATCTACTCTATTTACAAATGCCAGGAAAAGCGTTTATATGAAAGAAACGGTTAAACTCAGAATCTTCACACCCTCTTTTGTATTTACTTATCTATATGTATATTGTAAGAGCTAAAACTATGACATGATTTGAAGGAAAGCTTCAATGTATGCAATAATTCTTATTAGCTACAATCTAAATATGCCTCTGGTCGGAAGGGTGGACTTTACACATACAATTTATTTCCATCCTTGGTGGATAAGGGTTGTAAGGCCATTTCGTCATCAGGCACACTTTAACATACGTCAAAACCCTTTACTCCATGAATATTCAGGTCAGTAATTATGACATCATAAATATTGAGTTGATTAATTGTTATAGAAGTACATGGTCAAAGGACGTTTAGGCCATGGTAGAAACGGTAGAATAAGATCTATGGTATATCATAAACAAACAGAGCAGACCCTGATCAGACGGTTCGCAGACTAGTCACGTCCTGGGCGTCTCATCTGCCATACGACCATATGACCATTAGCTTCGGCCAAACCACTCTGCTTTCATTCTCAGTCTTGTTATAATTTCTATTTCTTCGGGATCATTAGTTTTGATGGCATAAGCTTTGAAAATTGAATACTGCTTAAGCCGGTGCTAGGGGGCGTGAGTAGTATTGCACCTTTAATTACTACTCCCGAACAGACTCAATAAAACCGAGTCTGCAATTTTCTCTTTTAGCATTGCTACTTTTGCTTACGAAGGATCTCCCACTTTCAGTATATGTTGTCATTTGGTGGGCTATCAGCTTCGGCCAAACCACTCTTAGTATTCCGGATATCATGTTATTCGGGTCTGTGCTTCAATGAATATGCATCAAAGTTATAGTTTGCTGCACCAAGGTACAATCAATAAAATAGGTGTAGGTATGGGGCGCCATGCTTTCTTCAAAGTTATAGTATGCTGCACCAAGGTACAACCAATACAATAGGTATAGTAGGTATGGGACACTATGCTTTCATCAAAGTTATAGTTTGCTGCACCAAGGTACAATCAATACAATAGGTATAGTAGGTATGGGGCACCATGCTTTCTTCGGGTCCACATAGTTGTACTTTACTTAAGCCTTAAGGTGCCAACGTGCTATTTTGCGGCGCCACTTTGCATAATACACTGTGCTTGAATTGCTGAGGGTGCCAACGTGATGTTTTGCCGTGCCACTTTGCATTATACACTGAAGTTGCTGAAGGTGCAAACGTGCTATTTTGCGGTCCCACATTGCTACATTATTCATTGGGCTAGATTTGCAGATTGCCAATGTATTTGCTAATAACTACGATGTGGTTAAGATAAGTTTGATATTGACATCTGTGGCAGTGAAGCTGCTAATAATTGATTTGCATTTGCTTCAGTGAATTGTGATATTTACATTTGGTGCAGTGAATTTGCTAATAACTGATGTACATTTACTTCAGTGTATTGGTACTTTACCTTTTGTATGCGACAATATTTGGGGTTCACGCCCACTGTGACACATCGGCCAGTAATAGGTTAAAGAATAAAAAGTTAAATCTGTTTGAATTGTTTGTCAAGTTTCTTTGTCAGAGAACCAATACCCAAGTAATGGAAAATAACTCCATTGAATGTGTAGAACCATATAGTGTAAAAACACCTTAATTAATTATAAGAGAAGCTGTCTCAGGCTAAATTTTCTTTATAGGAAATAAGAGAAGGCGGCTGGCCCAGGTTCAGCCTTCTTCCCTTTCTGTTATGCAGTTTGCCTCCCAAACAAGTAAAGGATTCACAATGCTTCACATCCAGTGATTTAGTGAGTAAATACTAAAGTTGGTATCATGGATCTTAGGTATATTGGTGTTGATAACCCACAGAGACAAACCCAATGCTAGGCGGAATACGTACAGTAACATTGAGCTGAAGCGATCTGTTATACAGACATCCGCGAAGCGACGAATGGCGGGTGCATTTGTGTAGAATGGCAATGGAATGTCTAACAGCCTTGTCAAACCCAGACGCTGTTAGATTGCCCCTCCGTCGATGAAAGAAGTCGCTGTACAATCTGGTGTAATAAAAGAAACAAACTATTGACACTTTACTCCATGAAATAATGGCAACATGCATATTACATTATTTATATATCAGTATATGAACACAGGAAATATTGGTTATAACAGAAACTAAAAAATCACATTTATATTGTACCATGGGCATACAGGGCTGACCCTGATCAGATGACTTCTACAGGAGCCGTCTGATCTGGGTCTACTCTATTTGCAAAGGCGTAGAAAGTATAGCTATAGCGTAAACTGTCATAAAAAATAAGTTACAAAGTTTAAATAAAGATTGCAATAATAACAGTGTTTTACTGGCGCAGACCCAATCTTCACACGTTTTGTTATTTTGTATTGTCATTTTAAAAAAATGAAAATATCTCTTCAGGAGTTATGTTTCTGTATTTTACATACTTTGAGTCTCACAAGTCCATTTGCACTATACCCAGGGCTTTTCTCCTTCAAATGTATGGGCCTTTAGGCCGTTTAAAGGCCCCTTCCCCTCATAAAATTTCTTTAAAATCATGCACTTTTCCCCAAACACTAACTTGAAGGAGAGGGGATACGTTTATTTACATTGTTTGTCTTTTAGGGTGGGGATGGAATAAGTGTGAGTTGCACTATACCCAGGCCCCTTCTCCACTTGATGAAAAGAAGCCCTGATACCAATAGGATACAGGCAGCTACATATAATAGAGAATGAAGCTTCCTTTTCAGTCCGAGGCAAAAACACCGAGTACAATGTAGCCACATACTGTTCTTTTAACAAACAAAGTTGTAGACGCTTGTGCTGTTGCACAACATGAAAAAGCAGGAGCTTTCAGCATTACTTTAGACCTGCATTAAGCTATGAACTTAAGGAATTATCCAGATCAGTAATCAGATATCTCGAACTTCTGTTATCTCGACCTAATTTATGTGGTCCATTGAAGTTCGAGATATCGAAGTTGAACTGTATGATTCAGGAGCACAATCAGATTCAATGCTTATAAAGCTTTTTAGTTGAGTCTCAGTTTGTTTATAACTCAGAAGCACAATCAGGTTCAATGCTTATAAAGCTTTTGAGTCTGAGTTGTTCTCAAGATTTTGATTGGTTAGATTGAGCCAAAGGACCAAAACCTGTTTTGAAGGGGGTAAATAAAAACAAATCGCTTCAATTCAACATGGAAACAAACAGATCGAACTTGAGCGGTTTACCTTTCAACAGGATCCCTGAGTAAAACCAACAGTTTTACATTCGGGTTGACGTGTTTCATTAAATGCGGCGTGATAAACTTTGGCTCCCGTAGCCCTTGGTTCTGGGGGATATATACCCAGCCGCCCATACAGAACAGGTCTCGAGGATTTCCGTCACCTGGGGAGATACATGTTTAAATGTAACATAGTAGGGGTTCTTTGTAATTGTCACTTGTTGAATGTGGCTGCTTAACCCTTGCCCTGTTCTATATTTAGTCAAAATTTCAATACCTACCGAATGTTCATGGACAAAATAGTTAGAATGAAATATGAAAGATGGAACATAGTAGCCATTTTAGAAAGTAAAGAAACATATTTTTCAATTTCCATTAGCAAAAAGAGCCGATCCTGATCAGACGGCTCCTATACTCCTTTTTGCATATGCGTGAATACACGTTTATATGAAGGAAATGGTTAATAAATTCCTGAATAACCTTTAGATTGCATTTGGCTATCATCGTCTAAAATGTTCCATACAAACAGAGTAGACCCATAGTTTCCCCGGCAAATTCTTGTATAGATACTAAACACTTGTCAGAGAGATAATCCTTTCGGAGTCACAGCTATTGACTTATGTGTAGTAATGTATGGCTTTGATATTTTAGCACAATTTACCCGTCGCGTATTGTCTGTTTTTTCAATAGATACGCATTTCTAAGATGTTACAAACAGACTTGTCCTAGATCAAACGGCACTTGTAGGAGCCATTTGATCAGAGGCTGCTTTGTTTGCTTATAGAAGTAAATACAGACATGTACATGTAGATTTGAATCTACAGATTCTGCCATGGAAAATAGTTGCTGTGTTCATATGTCATCATAAATATTCTGCTTATTCCTGTTTTATATTTATTCCAAATTCAAATACCAACTGAATATTCATTAACAAAATGAATATAATGAAATATGGAAGGTAGAACATTGTAGCCGTTTTAGAAAGTAAAGAAACAAATTTATCAAATTATATTAGCCAACAAAGCAGACCCTGATCAGAGGGATCCTATAGGAGACTCTGATCTAGTATACTCTGTTTGCAGATGCGTGAAAACAAGTTTCTATGAGGGAAAGGGTTAATCTAGGAATACCATGCCTAGGTTAGCTTTATTTGGTAGAAAATATTCAGGGTTATTCGGTGTCTCAACTTGTTTGAAACTGAATCAAATTGTGAACAATTTATGAAATTGTGAATAAAATTTGAACTTGCCAGTATAATCTTCTTTTTACAGTATACATGTAAATACAGTCAAACCGTATCTTTGAAAGCTTGATGTCTTCGCAGAGGTTGGTAAACTAGTATAATACATTTTACTTCAGATGATTGTGATATTTGTTTTTATCGGGGCTTTACGTCACTTTTACAGTATTTCAGTCATATTGAGACGTCCAGCTAAAGATCCCTGTTTGTTCCATGAGCAGAACAAATTACATTCAATTTGTTTCGTGTATAGAATATATGGGTAGAACCACTGACTAACCGTAAGTCAGCTGGAAGGCTTCCTCACGTGAACAATCCAAATAACCAGGCCGGGATTCGAACCAAGGTGGTACATTAAGTGATTGTGATTGCGACAAAACGTCTTGGACGCAGCACTGTGCTGGCTTACACATTCAGCATCATCTCGAAAACACATCTTAACGTATTGGCTGATTTGTCTTAACCCTTTCCTTCTTATAAACTTTTTTTCATGCATTTGCAACAGAGTAGATCCATATTAGACGGCTCCCATAGGAGCCGTTTGATAAGGGTTTGCTCTATTCGCTAATGGAATTTGAAAGATATAATTCTTTACTTTCTAAAATGGCTACAATGTTTCACCTTCCAATTTATGTTGTAACTATTTTGTCCACGAGTATTCAGTAAGTATAGGGATTTAGAATAACCATAGAACAGGGAAAGGGTTAACCATTTCAAGGCTGAACTATCAGAGTGAAATGACCAATCAGTGTTTGACTATAGAACCCAATCAGTTTAACCCTTTACTCCATAAAAACGCCTTTCTACACTTTTGCAAACGGAGTAGAATTTGTTCAAACGAAACGTGTAACATGACAAACAGTACAGCCCCTGATAAGATGGCTCCTCTAGGAGTAATCTCATCTGAGTCTACACTGTTTACAAAGGACATTAGTGACTAGTTTTTTGCACTGAAATGCTTAATTGTCTTTAGTTTTAAATCTCCGAACATATTAACAACACTTTCTAAGCCCCATTGTAAACGGTATCGATCTGCTGATACGCGCATTATCCCCTTACTGTATAAAAACGCCTTTCTACATCTTTGCAAACAGAGTAGACGCAGATCAGACGGTCCCTATAGGAGCCATCTAACGAGGATCTGCTCTGGTTACTTATGAATATGAAAATGGTGTACATATGATTATTGTCAACCTTCCTTTTGTTCATGTGGCATATAAAAATAATCTAATCGATATAAATAATGTCATTATTTCTCACATAAATATTCAAGGGGTAAAGGTTCATTTAACATATCTCACCTGTGATGAAGTCCTCAGAGGGCATTTTCTGAATTCTCTTTGACGCACTGGAGAAATACTGCAAGTACCGATTAAAGTTCTCAATCTTGTATGACCTGTCAATCATATGTCCTGTGTAAAATATAAATTGCGAATAAAAGGTTTTTCTATGACGAAACATTCATGAAATGGATTTTCTTGCATTCTGTACACTGGGGGTTGCTTAACGCAGAATTAAAGCATCGTAGAAGGAGCTCTATGCATTGCTTCCAGTCTGAATTTAACTACCACCAGCATTTCGACAAACAAGAGGGCCAGAATGGCCCTGAAGCGCTCACCAGACAGTCAGAGGAGAAGATTTTCAAAGTTTTCACTATATGTTTCTATAGAAAACTAGCCTGCCCTGGGGCGGGGCTCATTTTAACCCAAGAGGCACAATTTATATAACTTTTGTAGAGGACCTGAACGTGATGCTATGTGCCAAATATGAAAGCTAAGAACCTTCCAGTTTAAGACGAGAAGATTTTCAAAGTTTTCACTATATGTTTCTATTGAAAGTGGCTACCCCTGGGGCGGGCCAATTTTCACCCAAGGGTCATAATTAATATAACTTTTGTAGAAGACCTGAACATGATGCTATGTGCAAAATATGAAAGCTGAGAACCTTCCAGTTTCAGAGAAGAAGATACTCAAAGATTTCACTATTTGTTTCTATTGAAAACTGCCCACCCCTGGAGCGGGGCCAATTTTGACCCTGGGATGGGGCCAATTTTGACCCTGGGGCCATATTTTATACATATTTTGTAGAGGACCTGGACATGATGCTATGCGGCAAATATGAAAGCTGAAAACCTTCAAGTTTCAGAGGAGAAGGTTTTCAAAGTTTTCCCTACATGCATTTATTTCTATTGAAAAGTGCCCATCCCTGGGGTGGGGCCAATTTTGACCCCAGGGCCATGATTTATATGACTTTTGTAGAGGACCTGAACATGATGCTCTGTGCCAAATATGAAAGCTAAGAGACATCCAGTTTCAGAGAAGAAGATTTTCAAAGATTTCACTATTTGTTTCCATTGAAAACTGCCCACCCCTGGGGCGGGGCCAATTTTGACCCTGGGGCCATAATTTATATAACTTGTGTAGAGGACCTGAACATGATGCTATGTAGCAAATATGAAAGCTGAGAGCCTTCCAGTTTCAGAGAAGAAGATTTTCAAAGTTTTCACTATTTGTTTCTATTGAAAACAAGGCACTCCGGGGTGGGGTCAATTTTGACCCAAGGGCCATAATTTATATAACTTTTGTAGAGGACCTGAACATGATGCTCTGTGCTAAATATGAAAGCTGCGAGACTAGCAGTTTCAGAGAAGAAGATTTTCAAAGATTTCACTATTTGTTTCTATTTAAAATCGCCCACCCCTGGGGCGGGGCCAATTTTAATCCCAGGGCCATAATTTATATAACTTTTGTAGAGGACCTGAACATGATACTCTATGCCAAATATGAAAGCTGAGAGACTTGCAGTTTCAGAGAAGAAGATTTTCAAAGATTTCACTATTTGTTTCTATTTAAAATTGCCCACCCATGGGGCGGGGCCAATTTTGACCCCAGGTCCATAATTTATATAACTTTTGTATAGGACATGAACATAATGCTATGTGCCAAATATGAAAGCTGAGAACCTTCTGGTTCAAGAGGAGAAGATTTTCAAAGTTTTACTATATGTTTCTACTGAAAACAAGGCACCCCTGGGGCGGGGCCAATTTTGACCCCAGGGGCATAATTTATATAACTTTTGTAGAGGACCTAAAGATGATACTATGTGCCAAAGATGAAAGATGAAAACCCTGTATATTCAGAGGAGAAGATTTTTAAAGGTTCAAATTGTTGACGACGGACGACGGACGACGAACGACGCACGACGCACGCCGACGGACGACGGACAACGGGTGATCACAAAAGCTCACCCTGAGCACAAAGTGCTCTGGTGAGCTAAAAAAACATACAAAGTAAATATCTCTAATGCGACCAACACAACTACTTCTAATTCTGAGTCTTAAAGGTAGGCCGTGGCTTACAGTGGTAAATACGCTATTCCTACCCATTTACCCGTTTTTCTACGCGTAAGAAACGGGTAGTGAACGGTTAACGAACGGTTAACGAACGGTTACGCGATAAACGGTTTACACGCGTTAAACGCGTAAAGAAACGATTATACCAAAGAAGTTGCGGTAGGTGCATAAATTGTCCGTTTCATGCGGAGATTTCGGATCTTATCGATGATAGCCGTTTTCAAAAAAGTCCGAATGAAACGGGTTAGCCAAAATAAGAATCGATTCGTCACTCAACGAACGTTTAGCGGTTCAATCCCGGCTAGTGTCGACGATTTGCTCACTTAGGTAATGATTTGTTCTGAAATTTTGTGTGTACAAACCTATAATATCAGATATCCACTGTATATCAAACAAATGAATTGCAGAATTAGTTCTTTTTGAGTAGGTTTCTACATTTCAGATAAAAAAACCCTGTCACAAAGTAAACCACCAAATTTTGGATCTAGAATGAAGAAACCTACTAAAGAATTTAGATCTATTCTATTTCTTAACCCTTTCCCATTTGAATATTTCTGTCAGAAAAAATGACATCATGAGTATTTATTAGATCTTGCTGAATTTAACAACGGTACAAGTGCACACGCCTTTTTGATATTTGTAGAAAATATATTCAATTCTATTAATAAATTATTTCATAAGCAGAGTGGGCCCTGATCCGACGGCCGCTACAAGAGCCTTCATGTCTAGGTTTACTCTGTTTGCAAAGGCGTTATAGTGTTAAATCCATGTGTATGTAATGGGATAAGCAAATAATGCAGACCCAAGATCAAACGGCTTCCACGCGAGCAATCTGATCTGAACCTATTACATTTTCAAAGGTGTTTTCATCATTATGAGGTAGATCTAAAGCGTTTTAAACAAATGCAGTAAGCATATTTCATGCTCACATATAACTATGAAAACGTTCTTATTATTTTGTTACTTTGTGAAGATTAAACCTTTGTATGCCGAAATTTAAAAGTGGAATGGCCCGTCATATTCCATTCAGTATTACCAGGCTTATGGTTTTTAATTAGGCCTATGAAAATACATGTACTAGTGAAGACCCTGATCAACACCCTGATTTTGTAGCTATATTGTCTGTGTTTACACTGCTTTCAAATGTCAGTACTTTTGTTCCCCGCATTCAAATATTTAAAAAATACTAACTCTATTATTGTTATGAATGCATGAAAATAAATTGTCTTAGTTGAAGACTTTATTATTTACCCAGCCTAAATATACGATCAAAGCTGCCAGATGGTCAGTAAATCCCCTAGCTATTTTCTCAGCAGGGGACAATGGTCTTGACAGTGATCACACCACTGCTTTCTTATCAACAAAGTTGCGAACTATTACGTAACAGAAATACCAAATAATGTGCCCAATGATCTAAAAGTATGTTTTATAGCTTCTCCAAAATACAAGAAAACTATGTTTTGAATAATTGTAGATCTATGGCTCAGCACAAAGTTAAATCCAAACGTTTTAGACCAATTAAGATTAATATAAATTCTAGTTTTAAAGATAGTTTAGATTGATATGATCTAGATCTATTCTAAAATACTTCTACTATATCTTCTACGGCACTGTACGTACAGTAGCAAAAAAGACATTTTACAACACATAGATGAACGCAATGAGAATGTAGATCTATATTTTAATATAGATCTAGATCTAGCTAGATCTTATGGAAATGAAACGAGAATTAAAAGTTTAAATACTGTTAACCCTTTCGCTGCCAATGTCGGATCTGTGATTACCTTTGCAAACAGTTTGGATCCAGATGAGACGCAAAAGGTTTTGGACCTAGATGAGACGCCGAGTAACTCGGCATCTCATCGGGATCAAAACTGATTGTTACTGTTACTATGTTTTTGAAACAAAAATGAAGAAAATCAAAAGAATGAAAATTTGTAGCAGACGACAAAGTTAGCAGACGACAGAGTGTGGCAGCGAAAGGGTTAATCTTAATTTTACATATCAGGAGTGTCCAACAGGTAAATGAGAATGTCTCCCATTTCAAGGATTACCCCCCTTTCGTCCATGATTACTCCCCTTTCATCCGGGCACTTAAACGTTTAGGAAACGCGTTAAGATACGCGTAAACAAACGGTTAGAAACCCGTTTAACGAAACGGCTAAGAAACGGGTAACGAACGGTTAGGTAACGCGTAAGAAACGCGTTAAGTGGGTAGGAATAGCGTATTTACCACTGTAATGCAGGATAAAAAGTTATACAAGGGGTTTCTATGGGAACTTTCTTCATTACTTTGGTCCCGCATTAAGCAACCACCTGCTGTTTAAGAACTAGGTTGTCCGTATTAATTTGTTAAGTGGATTTTAAACACACAAAAGGGGGGAAGCATTTATGTTCTAATGAAACAGCAGGTTATTTCATGTCTCAAGCTAATAGAAATGTCTGAAAGAGTTGTCACGAGTTTGTTCAATAAAGGATTCAGTACCATAGCACTAAGTTATTTAACAATTTCCTTCGTTTAAACGCCCGTAGAGGCCGTCCGATCATGGTCTGCTCTGTACGCTAATATAACTTGATATATCCGTTTCTTTAGGTTGAACAATGGTTACGATGTTCTACCTTCCATATTTCATTATAACTATTTTGTCTGCTTCAAGTTTTAGATTGGGCCCTTATTCAATATCTTTTAAAAACGATAAACAAAGTGTCAAATAGTCTGGATACTGATGATATGCCGAGTTACCAGTGTGTTTCATCTGGATCTAAACTGTTTACATTTGAGATCACAGACCCGTCCTCATGGCATTGACAGTATGATTTTAAACGTATAGTACTTGCCGTATCTTCTGCAGGACCACCAAAACGTTTCTTTCTCTAGATAGCCGTCATTGTGGAGAATACTAGGGTGGAGTAGAATTCTTGTAAACAAGTCTGTTGTTCCAGACTTTCCCATTCCAATTAATTGAAAGTATGGCATACATACAAAGCTTCCGTTTCGGTGCCAACATGGGTTCTTGTATTTTTTCAGGACTTTTGGCGGTTGCTGAAATTAAATTACTACAAATCAAGTTTCGGCTTAAACTGCTGCTGGACTTCATAGCAGCTTAACCCTTTGCTTGTTCAGTAAATAATAATGATATTTGTGCGAAATAATGAAATCATGAATATTTACTTGCTGAACTTCATAATGGTATATGAGCACATTAACCCTTCGCTTGCTATTCACGTCAATATATCTACCTGCAAATAGTGAAGACCCATTTCAGACAGCTCCAGCAGGAGCTGTCTCATCAGGGTCTGCACTATTTACAAGTTGATTGTGCAACCAGTGTACTCCACAGCAGTGATTGCACAGCGCAATACTTGTACACAGTGAAGATATATGTAATTATACAACAGGGCATGGGTAAAGAAGGAGAAATGTATTTTAAAATTCAGCAAGCGAAGGGTTAATTTTTACCGTGTGGTCGAGGTTGTAAATACGTGAAAAGGAAAGCTAGTTCTAATCCTAGGCCTGGCACGTGTTTTTCCTTTGCTGTAAGTATTGGAGTTTGTATGCTTATTTAGCAGTAGCTATGAAATAAGTAGTGAATCTCGTATGGTGCTAGACGCTTTGTGATTTATCATAAATTAGTTTTACTTGTGAACAGCACTTCATGTGATAATCGATCAGCAAGTGAATACCATTGATCTGTGACTAACGTAATGTGTATTATTGGTGTTATACATGGATGTTATGCATCATGGCTCATTAAAACATTCGCCCCTTTTCTGCTATTATTTTATATAGTCATGTTTTCTCCATGTATCTGTTACTAAAAAGTACCAAACAATATTGCACAGTCCCTTGTTCTTCTATCCTGCTCAAAGATATGTTAAGCAGCCATTTACGCTTGCTTAAAACCTTGCTTGTACCGCCGTACGCAAGTTTAAAAAAATCTTCAATATCCTTAAACCAGATACATCCGCTGTCTTATTGACCGTGTCGGAAATAGACAAGGCTTTCCGATTGTTCGATAGGACTACCTATGATAAGAACTGTACCTTGAGACACATCAAGTACAGTAAAACCTCTCTAAACCGGAATTCTAGTACAGAAGAATTTAGATATTTTATGCAGGTGGCTGCTTAATGCAGGGTGAAAGTCATTCAGAAAGCTCCTAGAGGAGCTTTCTGAATGACTTTCACCCTGCATTAAGCTGCCACCTGTCTCCAAGACCAATATTTAAACTAAATTTTACGTCCGGTTTAGAGGGTTTTTACTGTAGACCATGTTCTGCTAGAGAGTCGCTGTCAGACTGCGTTTGCTATTAGTGTTTGCACAGTTTAACTCTCATCACCGTCGGCAGTGTGTCGTCGGCACCGTCAGACTGCCAATGCATGGTGGCAAAAGTTAAATTGTGCAAACAATAACAAGACTGCTGGTTCATGTTAAAAAAAGTTCGTACTGCATTCTCTAGGTTACATTATATATCTGATGCAGCGACTTGAATCACATTATAGCTGAATTGAAATTCTCCGAATGCGATCACACGATATATGTCCAATTGTAGCTTTTCAGACAAGTAAATGTAGGATAAAAGAAATGCAGAAAGCTTCCATGATAGTTTTGCAATGTTTTTGTAAGTTTTGTTCTCAAATGCAACATCCATATACCTTCTTGTGTTCATCTTACATTATCGCTCAAAATAATGATAAAATCGCGTTTTCCTAATGATTTATGTATGTCTGTATGTATTATCCATGATACAAAATTAATGTTTTATCGATCGTAACTAATCAGCTAATGAAAGTGCGATTTATTATCATACTGTCATATTGTCATAACTAAATTGTGAAAACACAACTCGCCGTGATGGGCGTCAGGTGGTCACGTTTCATGTACCTTTATCACTATCACGTGACGTCATTCACGTGTATGTGTGTATGGTAATGAGTAACCGAATAATTGTCAGCACAATTCGTAAACGGTAAAAATGTCAACAAACCCTGGATAATCTTAGCTTATTACACCGTTTATATTACATATTATTATATGTAAAATATCACGATTTTGCGCTATATCTATAACTTTAACTTTTTCATTGGGGTTGCTGCCACATGTGCTAGGGGTGTGTCCATTTCACAAATACTGCTTATAAATACCTTCAAATACGTTTAGACATCATACCTTGACAGTATAAAAAAATGACTATAGTATATTACTATAAATTGATTTTTTCCCCATTTTTTAATCCTGTCAAAGTATGACGTCTAAACGTATTTGAAGGTATTTATTTATAAGCAGTATTTGTGAAATGGCCACACGCCTAGCACCAGTGGTTGCTGCAATGGGTGAACTTTGGAAACAAATTGGTTTCCGATGAGATGGCGGGTAACTCGGCGTCTAATCAGGATCCAAACTGACTGAGACACCTCTTAGGTTTCCCAGACAAACTTGTAGGAAAGTCCACTCTAAAACTTATAGCATGCTTACGGATTGGAGATGTTCTGCTGTAAGATAACGGTGTATACTTGCCTGACACAGTAAGTCCTCAACGCCATGGAATGTATCTACGCCATTGCAGGAGTAATTATTGAGCCGATTTGGACGCTGAATATCTTCTGTGTCTGTATCACTTAATGTGATATCGTCTATTAAGGTCAACAGCGCGTCATCCATGGTGCTTCTTAGAGCATTGTGTTTTGGGAACAGCATATGTACAGGAACGAGCCGTGGCGAATGTATAAGATATTCCTTCATAGAACGGGGCATTGTAATGAAACCTAAACAAAAGGCCAGTACTACGAAACTTATACATAGAAAAACTCCAGCATGTCTCTTCGCTTGAAGATTCATTCTAGCTTGCATAAATCCACAATCTTTGTATATTTCTTTGCAAAATTATTTTAAACAAAATCGGTATTAAACATATATATACTTTTGTATATATTGCTAGCCGAATTTAAGGTATATTTACACACTGTTATAGGCCCAGTCTGGGCGTTAGAATGCCTATGTTACAGTTCGACTAGTGTTCCATACTAACACGTGTCAGCTGTTTCGTCTTCACAAATGACTGTCATAGATATCTCCCTGAAATAAAAAAACACCCTTGCATTAGAAATGCAGTAAAAACCATTTAAAGCGATAGCCTAAAATGCGTCTATTTCTAGGTCTTAACCCTTTCCCTGTTCTATGTTTATTCCAAATGTCAATACCTACTGAATATTTATGGACAAAATAGTTGTAATGAAGTATGGAAGCTGGAATATTGTAGCCATTTAGACAGAAAAGAAACAGATCTTTCAAATTTCATAAGCAAACAGAGCAGACACTGATCAGACGACTCCAACAGGAGCCGTCTGATCTGGATCTACTATGTTTGTAAATGCGCGATAACACGTTTATATGAGGGAAAGGGTTAAATGCAGACGGCGGTATAATGCATGACAAAATTTATGCAGAAAACTCCAACTGGAGCTTTACTGCATTCTACATTACTTTCGTCCTCTATTAATCAACAGCATGCGTTTAACCATTCGCTTGCTGCTCACATCAATATACCTACCTGTAAATAGTGAAGACCCAGATGAGACAGCTCCTGCAGGAGCTGTCTCATCTGGGTCTGCACTATTTACAAATTAATTGTGCAACCAGTGCACTCAACAGCAGTGATTACACAGAGAAATATTTGTAGACAGTGAAGATATATGTAATTATACCACAAGGCATGGATAAAGAAGAAGAATTTTCTTTTTAAAATTCAGCAAGAGAAGGGTTAAAGACAAATATATTCATCCAAAAAGATTTCACTTCAGGTGAGATTACCTTATAATCATCCACCAGTGCTAGAGCTCCATATGACGTACATTGTATCGAGTTATTTTTTTACGGAGGTTTAATGCACTACTAGATCTAGTGTATACTGTAACAAATTCAATGGTATTTAATATTCAAAACTATCTTTACCCTTTCGCTGCCAATGCCGGATCTGTGATTGCATATGCAGACAGTTTGGATCCAGATGAGACGCCGAGTAACTCTGCGTCTCACCAGGATCAAAACTGTTTGTTACTGTTACTATGTTTTAGAAACCAAAAAGGAAAAAAAATCAATAAAATGAAAATTTGTAGCAGACGACAAAATTAGCAGACGACAGAGTTTGGCAGCGGAAAGGTTAATATAATGGTTATCCTATTACATGTATATTCAGTTAATAACGCGACTAGCTTGTCAAACATTTCAAGACTGATGAACCGCTAAAGAACTCGACATCTACATGTATATTGCACGTAATTTTCTTTAATATTTCTCTGCTAAACCAGCAGTTGTTGAAACTCATTTGAATATTCTACCCGTATTCTTATACATATTGGTATGGTCGGATCTCCGTGGCAAAATGATTACGGTTTTCGACCGGCAATCACTCTAAGCCCTTTGAACAACGCTATATTTCGAATCCTGTACTGGGCATGCGAATTTAACCTTTCAGCTTTTTGGGGGTATGTCGGGGGTAGGCCTACCACCCTTGTGTTCCTTTGTGCACGAATCAATGTAATTTGTTCCGTGCACGGATGGAACAGTAGGGGGTCTTCCTCCACCTGGCTGAAATACTGTTGCTTAAAACAGCGACGAAACAAACTAATACACGTAGACATACAGTTAACAAAATATATTTGTACATTATATTTTGAAAGAGCAAAACATATATTGTGGGTACTGTCAAGATTAGGCCTACTATGGACACATTTGAAAAAGCACACGGTAACTAAAAACAGTAACCCAAACACATCTAACCTGCACTTTCAGTAACACTAGAATATAGCGTTTTATGCAGATGACTGTTTAGTGTTGGGTGAAAGTCAAGTTGTTTTAGTTAACCATTTACCCGTTCAATATTCATAAAAGAAAATAAGACATCATGGGTAGATCTACTTATTAGCTGAATTTCAACAACCTCACTTAGTTAACCCTTTACCCATTCAATATTCATGAAAGAAAAACTGACATCACGAGTATTCAGTGGCTGAATTTTTACAATGGTTCATGAAAACAGAGTGTTTTTACGTTGGAATAATTGCAAGATTCTTGTCATTGAGCCCATTGCAGCTCTATATAGACACTTGTTTTCATATGTGAGAAAAACGAACGACAACTCTGCGCGGAGATTGATAGCGTATTTACCTTCTAATTTTAGAAAGCTATTTTTAAAAATGGAAAATTCCACATGATGCAGCTGACGGTCGGGAAGTTTAAAGGGCGTAACTTTAAATACAAAATAGACTAGGTCTACTCGATTACGATAGAATTCGCCAAAACTCATCAAGTTTCGAAAACTGTCGATGGTTCACATAATATATTATTATGTACCCGACACCGCTCCAAAAATAATTGAAGATAGATCTACTAACAGTCTATAATCATATCAGAGACATATAAAACACATAATATAAGGCTCTGTTCTAATCCATCTGATTTTAACAATATAATTATATCTTCTAAATCGGAATACGTTGTCTATAGTGTAACAGGAATCATTTTATCAGTGCAATAACCCGTTAACCCATAGTGTCACATATATATACATCCTTATATTGTACTGGGTAAACCTGTTCAAGATTAAATACCAAACTTTCTTAACTTGCGGCATTTGCGTACGTAAGAATAGTGCGTAACTCTTCAAATGGAGGTAGTATTTTCATGACGCGTGCACCTGTAATCTATCTATCTATCTATCTATCAATACTGCCCAACACCGCTTTCGCGTATTATTGGCAGGGTTTGGATTATTTCCAAATGTAAACAAACAAAATGGAATGATGTCTGCTCAATATTTCGAAAACAGTTTCTACAAATTATAGATTCCGAACGTCTCATAAGGGCACTGAAATTCTGCTATAACCCCAAAGGTCACACAACTTATGGGAAATCCCAGCCTTTTGCTTTCCTTCCGTTGAACTGACATCAAAGAAACACACAAAGCAATTTACTTTCTGTTTTTTACGGGAGTTAGTTTCATTTTGGACTACTTTCTGAGCCAACTGCAGAGAGTGCTGTGATGTGTAAACAATCGTATACTATATATGGCTAATGCAACCGAGAAAACAAAAGTGGTCGCCTAAGCAGTTTGCAGAGTTGAAGGCAGTCTATCGGGGGTAGCTAGACTGTCAAAATTTTTAACAGCAAAAGAGAATGGATAAACTTTTTGGAGACAACGAGCAGGTAAAGTTTGAAAGAAAAAAAGATTACCTTTTGCTTACGATCGTGATAATTTAAATGCGAACAACGTTTACCGCTTAAAAATCATAGTATCTGATAGCAAGCCTGTTACAATAGCATTAACAAATTATTTGTGTTAATCTAAATTGGAATACGTTGGCTATATCATTATTTAATAAATCTAGATATAGACATATTAGATATCTACATATTTTACAGGGTGTATTGTTTCTTATTGATCACTTTTTGAAAGAAAAATTGAGTTAGATATGCCATGTAAAGTGTTACCTCTTTATGATCCAAATGTTTATTACCAACTGGAACGTTACCGAATAGCTCGTATTTGGCTCTACTATATGACGTCATTTTGACACGTCACTTTATCATAACAATCCGAACTATAAGGGGTGGTCAAAATGTATTTCGTACTGTATCAACACACATCGAAACTGAAGTTAGTGTGCCCGTAGTACAGAATATACAGCATTGTGTTGAAACAAAACTTAGAAATGCTTCTGGTGGAAAGGAGGGGGGGAGAGAGAGAGAGAGAGAGAGAGAGAGAGAGAGAGAGAGAGAGAGAGAGAGAGAGGGGGGGGGGGCTTTGCGCAAAACTATTCTAACACTTTGTGGAGGATTTAGAATAGTTTTGCCCCAATCCCTCGATATTCTACTCATGATGCTGTACCCAAATATAATCTGACCAAGTAGAGGTAAAGTGCGTCGATCGTCTGCATCAACAAATTAACAAATGATAACACATCAGGTTTACGTTTACGGTAACCAATGTTTGCTATGTGATAGGGTTAATCTGTATCTTCTCAGAACAGACGTATCACACTTCATACCATTTAAGACTTCTGTAAAGTTACTCTGCATCACTAATCGTCTACTGTGGATCCAAATCCAAACCCATAATATCAAAGGACTATACCCGTGCTCTTATTTTAGTCAACCCTGATCGAGAAGAAAGAATACAGTATGTCGGCTCTTCTTTTCGGTCCTCACACTGTATACCATCTGCCTAAAGGGGGTGTCACACTAGAGAATATGGCACGAACGTATGCGAGCGTATGAGGAAAAATGTTCATACGCACGCGTAGGCAATTAAAATCCCGTTTTCGTTTAAGATCGAGTAAGAAAGTTCTTTTCATTGAATATATTGCTGATATGAACGCCATATTTGATTGTGTTTGACGTTTCAAGGCTGTGAGCGCTTCGCACTCAGGGACGAGGTCGTGTCCCCGTCTAACGGCTTTGGCAATTTTGCTCATGTTTCTGATGCCTACGGTGGCACTGAGGTGACATATGCAAGATTTTTTTTCAAGTTTGTTTTCCCGAGATAATTTTTTTTATTATCTCGAGAATACGAAAAAAAGTTCGTTTTTACGAGATAAAAAAAATTATTATCTCGAGAAAACGAAACAAAGTTCGTTTTCCTGAGATAATTTTTTTTATTATCTCAAGAAAACGAAGTAGTTCGTTTTTACGAGATAAAAAAAATTATTATCTCGAGAAAACGAAACAAAGTTCGTTTTCCTGAGATATTTTTTTTTATTATCTCAAGAAAACGAAGTAGTTCGTTTTGACGAGATAATTTTTTTTATTATCTCGATAAAACGAAAAAAGTTCGTTTTCATGAGATAACTTTTTTTATTATCTCAAGAAAACGAAGTAGTTCGTTTTAACGAGATAAAAAAATTATTATCTCGAGAAAACGAAATAGTTCGTTTTAACGAGATAATTTTTTTTATTATCTCGAGAAAACGAAACAAAGTTCGTTTTCCTGAGATAATTTTTTAAGTCGTGCGCACGACTTAATAAGCCAATCAGAACCCTCCGCCAGAGTCAATTGTTCATCTATGGGGTTTCTCGTTTCCCGCTTAGCGAGGCTCGATAGATTTGCAAACACTTTTGACCTAGATCAGACAACAAGTAACAAGCGTCTGATCAGGATCTAAGCTGTTTGATACTCGGGCAATATAATTTTCCCAAAGTAAGCGAATCAGAAGAAGTTACGAATTTATGTGGAAGTGTATTATTTTTGCTGCGTGATAAGAGTTATCCCTTTCCTCGATATATACGCATTTTATCACCACTTTTGCAAACAAAGAAGACCCGCATCAGACAGTTCCTATAGGAGCTACCAGATCAGGGTCTATTATGTTTCCTTAGAAAATGTCATAAATCAAGATTTTAACTTTCTTCGCCAGAGTAGGCCCTGAACAGATAGCTCCTGAAGGATTTGTCTAACCAGGGTCTTCTATGTTTGCTTAGAACATATACTAAAATAGAGAATATAGGCTAGATCTACTTCCTCAAAAATCTTATCAGTTTGCTCCTAAATAAATATTTATTATATCGGTATATTCATAGTGATGGAGCCTTTCACGAATAGCCATGTAGGAGTGCATGGGATAATAAACCTGTTGAAAGCCGGGAAGATGTACTCGACACATGGGAAACGGATGGACGCTATCCATAAACAATTTAACCCTTTCCTTCATATTTTCTATTAAAACTTAATTTTAGGTAGATCTAGTTATATAGATTTACATGCATTCATAAGGGTAGAAACTCTCTTTAATATTTATGGAGGAAATGGTTAGCGTATCAACGCGACTAGCATTTGCGTCTATTGAAAATTGTATAGGCCTACATGTACTTTGGTCTCATATCTAACCAATCTGATTCACTGCTTTTGTATAGTAAACCAATTACAAGCCTTATTTAGAACTACTCAACGTCATACTACTACTACTACTACGCGTCATAGTGATGTTTGATACGTCACGGTAACGTTATTATTAGTTATGCAGGGCTTAGTGTCCCTAATATGGACTATACACTGCTAGCAATTATTTATATGGGACGACGCGAAAATTTCAAGTATTTACACGAATGTTTTGCATCATAGGTCTACGTGTATGGCTTGCCGTAGGGAAGCAAGGGAATTACCTCCCTTTAATAGAATTAAATAAAATATTTTGTAATTTCCTCAAATCTCGTTTATATATTTTGTTTTTTCTTTTTTATCACTGTAAAACTAATTAATTTTTATATTTGAACTCCCCAATTAATGCATAAATTATATGTATGCATTTTTTAAAACTGTAGTGGATAAACATAAAATATTATTATAACTAATAGAAAAGCATATGGCTGTCAAATAAGGGAAGTAACTCTTGTAAAACCATGATAAGGATTTTAGTACCCTCATAAGGAATATATAGGTGTTTCTCGTGACCTCTATTGACCAATGGAATGACAAGAATTTTGTAGGAGGTAAGATAAACGCAGTTATGACGTCATATAAGTTCATCCCTTGTCTCGGCCATGTTCTCATAGGCCTCAAATACTTGCGAAAACTGCGAAAACTGTTGACTCTGATGGAGGGTTCTGATTGGCTTATTAAGTCGTGCGCACGACTTAAAAAAATATCTCAGGAAAACGAACTTTGGTTCGTTTTCTCGAGATAATAAAAAAATTTATCTCGTTAAAACGAACTATT
The DNA here is from genome assembly GCA_963576725.1 of Azorinus chamasolen. Classification (NCBI taxonomy): domain Eukaryota; kingdom Metazoa; phylum Mollusca; class Bivalvia; order Cardiida; family Solecurtidae; genus Azorinus; species Azorinus chamasolen. Next base: position 15,112,772 of record OY755239.1, read on the forward strand.
TCGTTTTCTCGAGATAATATTTTTTTTTATCTCGTAAAAACGAACTCCTTCGTTTTCTTGAGATAATAAAAAAAATTATCTCATGAAAACGATTTTTTTTCGTTTTCTCGAGATAATAAATTTATTTATCTCGTCAAAACGAACTACTTCGTTTTCTTGAGATAATAAAAAATATTAACTCAGGAAAACGAACTTTGTTTCGTTTTCTCGAGATAATAAAAAAAATTATCTCGGGAAAACAAACTTGAATTTTTTTTCTTGCATATGTCACCTCAGTGCCACCGTAGATGCCAATACAATACAATATCTTTATTTCCTCCTGTTTAGGAGATTATGCATTGTTACAAGCAAAAGTTTAACTGTATTTAACATTATTAGAAAACAAAGTTCCTTACAAATATTTACAATCTAATATGATCTTTGCATAAATTAATGGAATCAGGACAGTGTCTTTGTCACATTATTACACCTTCCTGGTGTCAATGAACGAGGTTATGGGTGCAAAACTATCTGTCTTTTTATCTGATCGAAATCGGTGCATTTCTTGCAGTTCGAATGGTTTAAGGTAGAGGAGTGGGTAATTTGGATCTTTTGAAGTCGGGTCCCTTCTTTCTATACATGTCACAGTCCTAGGATCTGTCCTAGGAGAATCGACGATTGTCCTGAATCGCAATTTCTACTGTACATACCATATACATATACTGATTCAAACGTGGTTTGCTCCTGTGGATGAAACATGAATTATGATATGCAGGACATCTGTGTACAAGTTCTTTTGTAAAAACAACAATGTGATTAATCAATATCAAACAACTACATAATTGAAAAACGGCCGAGGTACTCAACATCTTATCCGGTATCGAAGCGATTAATTTTAGCCTGCTGTGGGTGGATTCGTGATTAGCTTTGCAAACAGTTTAGATTCAGATGAGAGGCCGAGTAAGTCGGCGTCTCATCAGGATCCAAATTGTTTGAAACCATGATAGCATTTTGGTAGACGAACTAATTATAGCTAGAATTATGATAATTTAGTGGGTGAAAAGTTGCAAAAATAATCTACTAAGCTATCTAAAGGTTAACAGGATATCAAATTTACAGCTGGTTGAGAAAGAAAGCGGGCAGTTGAAGTATACGATAAACAGACTAACACAAATAAACAGCCTGTTAATAATAAGCCTTTCTAATCCTTCACTTCACTTTGCAAACAGAGGAGATCAAGACCAGGGTCCATACTTATAAAGTTTTTAGTTGAGTCTGAAATCGTTCTCAAGCTTTTGATTGGTCAGATTTGAGCCAAAGGCTCAAATCTGACCAATCAAAAGCTTGAGAACTCAAATCTGACCAGTCAAAAACATGAGAACGAAACTCAGACTCAACTAAAAGCTTTATAAGAATGGACCCAGATGACTCTTGTATATACCATTTGATCAGAGTAAACTCTGTATTTGAAACTAAATTGATTTGCTTTTGTAGTCACTGCTAATACCAACCGTGTACCATTGTAAAAAGTCAGCTGATGAATATGCTTGGTGTCTTTAATTCATATATGAATATTCATAAGTAAAGACAACATAACTAGATACAAAATGTTAATCATATCATTCTCCAGGATTGTCCATTTGGCAGAAAGTTTCAGGTTTCATCACAGGCCCTGTATTACGATGTTCTCATGGTATATTTGCTCATTACGCGGGGTTATATAGGACAGGTATACCTGAAGTCCGGATAATGCAACTAGGTGTGGACTGAACTGCCACCCATCAGTGCCAGGCAGTAAGAGTAAAAGTCAAATAATTATTGTCGAAATTCCAGTACGTATCACTCTACGATAATCCCCATCATACAACATAACACATCGTTTCTGGTATCAGTTATTTGTTAGATGAAGTCGTTGGTACATCCTGGAAGTATTCACTTGCTTGAATTACCATTGTTGTTTAACCCTTTCTGTGCGGGAAGCGAGTCACACGTGTCCTTATCAAACAGTGTAGACCCATATCAGGGTTTGAATTGTTTGTCATATTACACTTTCCTTACAAAAAACAACTTGACCTGTTTCAAATTTGGAATAGTCCATTTACAAACAGCATTGTAAACACATAACGTGACAGGACTGCAGATAAGATGATACATGTACTGATGCATTAGCATCTCGTATGTCTGTCTATATTTCTACTCAATAGACACCGCTTTTCCGAGTCAATTGGAATGGGTGGCGACAAATATATAAAAGAGAACTATGGCAGTTGAACGAATATCTCGAACTTGGATAACTCGAACGAATATTTTAAAATCTACCACTATAGTCCAGCAGAGAATACAACAGACCTTGCACAGTGACCTATATTTTATGTCTTTCCTGGTTATGATAAGGGGACCACATGCACTAATACTAGGCCGGGTGACACTTTGTTACCCTTGGGCATTTTGTGACATTCGAGATCGTGGCTAATATAGCGTAAACTTGAGTCAATTTCACTTTATATCTCATGTATAATGTTTATTGTAGTTAGAGAATAAACTGGACCATGCATAGGCTTCTATAGTGTTTTTACTGTTTGATTATTGTTAAGTGGGTCATATGAACTGGCAGTAATCCGTGTGCCACGCTGTTATCCTTGGGCATTTTGTGATATTCAAGATGGCGGCCAATATGGCATATTATCACCAAAATTGCACTTTTTATAAGACAGATAATATTTACTGTAGCTCATGTATAATGTTTCTATTATTATTTAATATGATGGAGAAACTGTAAAACAGTTGGACATTATATTGTCAAAGCTTTAAAGAAAACCAATGTGGTTGGCAATATGGCCGCCAAAATGGCTTCCAAAATGGCATCGAAAGGTGTTACCCTGAATTGTCTTGTCGTTGATATACTGTACTGATCAGAGATGTCACATTTAAAACATAAAATGATTAATGGAAATATGGATCTCCAACTATCCATATGTGCAACTATCAGTTTGCTGTTGTTCTTGGACATACAAATCATTTATATGTGACACAAACTAATAACATTACATGTATGCCATATTTCAATTTCTCGCAATGGTAAAATGGGTGGGTGGGGAAAATGCCCATTGACTCAAAATGCCCAAGGTTAACAATATTGCACTCATCCCTTATCTTCAGAACGCTATGCAGTTGCAATATATGTAAAGAAAAAACCCAAATAAAGACCACAATGCACGGGTAGGCCCAGATATCCAGGGTCTGAGTTCGTTCTCAAGTTTTTGATTGGCCAGATTTGAGCCTTTGGCTCAAATCTGACCAATCAAAAGCTTGAGAACTCAAATCTAACCAATCAAAAGCTTGAGAACAAACTCAGACTCAACAAAAAAAGCTTTATAAGCACGGGCCCAGTTCTGCCATTTGTACCCTAAATTGTCTTGTGGTTGATATACTGTACTGTACCGGGAGGCTGTGCAAGGAATGAAACTTAACAAAAGTCTGGGCTTAGATGGCCTGACAGTGGAATTTTACCAGAAATTTTGGCCACATTAATCTTCCTTAATTTTTAACTCGTTTTCAGATAGTGTAAATAATGGTGAATTATCTCATTATCAGAAACAGTGCATATTTTCGTTGTTATACAAAAAAGGTGATCCTGAAAATCTGGGAAATTGGCGCCCAATATCTCTGTTAAATATAGACTACAAAATACTTGCAAGAGTACTCGCACAAAGACTTCAAAAGGTTTTACCAAAAATAATTAGTTTAGACCAACAAAGTTATATAAAAATAGATATATAGCATACAATATAAGGCAGATTCAAGATAAAATTGATTATGCAGAAACACTACACATTGATGGTGCTATATTAGTTTTAGATTTTAAGAAAGCTTTTGATACCGTCGACTGGAACTTCATGATTGATGTTTTTAAGAAAATTTGGTTTTAAGAAAGATTTTATCAACTGGATAAATATCTTATACAATAACATCAGCTCATCCGTTAGCTTTCTTGAAAACACAGATGTTTTGTTTGTTTTACAAGAAAAGCTAAATTAAAGCAAGAAACAGACACTGAAATACAAAAGTGCTCCACGCCATTGAATTTAAAATATGCTGGAGGTAGGGAGGCTAATTAGCCCTTTACTCCATAAATACGCCTTTCTACGCCATTGTAAACAGAGAAGGCCAAGATCAGACATCCCCAATAGGAGCTGTCTGATCAGGGTCTGCTGTTTGCTTATTATAGATTATGATTCCACGGTCTCTTCCATGGCCAAAACTTCACATGTCCATCTGTTATTATAACAAATTAAGGTAATTAATATTTATGGCGCCATCATTTCTTAAATGAATAGTCATGGGGGAAAGGGTTAAACATTATCTGCCAAACAAATAATGCCTGCTAAAAATCTGACAGAAAGCAAGATAGAATTACATGTAGTTCTTTAAATACTTCAGAAAGTACCGATCGTGTATCTAACAGCTTAGATCATGATGAGCAAACGAGTGAATGGGCATCTGATCTGGATCCTAGCTGTTATCGAATGAAGTTTAGGTCGCGAATGGATGGATAAGCGAGACCGTTTTCCGGTCAGTATACAGTATAACCTCTATATAATGAGTACTGTGTATTAAAGGCAGGTGACTGCTTAAAACAAGGTAAAGTAAAACAGAACGTTCCTAAAGGAGCGTTCTGTTTTACTCTCACCTTGCTTTAATCAGCCACCTGTCCTAAATATCAACTAATTAGCACAATTAAGTGGCCGTTATAGAGAGGGTTTACTGTAACTAGTTATGACTGATAACTTCGTCCTGAATAAAGCGACCCACTGTTTTAAATATTTCAGCATTTAAGCAACCTCCTGCTTCAAATGTTGTATATGTCTATTTATATGTTAATTTTCGCATTGTACAACGATATCAAAACACACATAATTTGAAAGCGTGGTAACAGCTGCACCAGACTTTGTCATGTGTGATGAATGTGTGAAACTCAAAGTGATATTATGTGAAACAAAACTAATGAGGTTTTCAGCCAAAGCCTGTTGTGCAATTCTGCAAAGAAGTCTTTTTCATGAACAATGACAATAACAAGAACAACAATAAGAATAACAGGATATTATCGGTTAGGTTTCACCTGGCACTCATCACTTTCCGCCAGCTTTCGTCGATGAAAAATCGTGAAGTTCCGTTGACTGTATAAATGAAATCGCTGCGTGCTTCGAACCATATACTACACACGCTATACAAAATTAATACTGTCGCAATAGCCCAGTGGATTGTGTCGCTGACTCTCAGAAAAGTATGTCGTTGGTTCGAACCCAGGTAAAACCTAATTAAACTAATGCAACACTGTTTTCGGAAATATATAACTTTTATTCTGAATTTGCTCTTTACTGTTTATTGTAACCATCGTTTCCTTCATTTTTTCTCAACTATTTGCACAGAGCGCTCCCTAAGAACGGTTTGTGTGACGTGTACAGTAGATTGTCTTAAACACAGATGTTTGATTATATAGTTTGTCTAAGAATAGTTCCACTGTACAATATTCAACAAAAGATTTTTTCGTGGTCAGCATGCGTCCACCTGCCCAAAAGAATTTTAAAAACCTCATATCTTAAAACAAATGTACATGTATGTAATAGATACAGTACGAGTCTTACTACCAACGTGTCTTCTTACAACCGTTATCAGGACAGTTTGTTCGCATGACCGAAGACGTGTCCGAGGCGTAGCCCAATGAAGGCATTACACTTTGGTAGTAAGACGAGTACACGTATCTTACTTGTACGACAGTACGTTGTAGACTTTTAATTTTGATTAAAAATGAATAAAAATGAATATTTCACAAATGAGTACGAAATATTTTCCCCTTGGTTCACCCAATTCAAATCCTAGGTAGATAGGTTTTAACCACAAGAATCACGTGCGTACAAAAGTGTCCACTTACAACCGTTATCAGGACACTTTTTCAATAGCTTTGCTGGGGGTCTGTCGTACAAATAAAAACAACTACGGTGAGGCTCGAACCCACGACTCTAATATCGATACTACTGTGATTAAACCACTGGGCTGTCAACGCTTGTATTACATTGAAAAGCTTATAATGTACTGGTGTAATTGTATAGTGGCGCATACTATATGTATGTGTTCGGAAAGATAATAACAGCTTACGGAAAAAGGCGGAATATTCATGCAGTGTCAGGTCAATCCTTACCGACAACAATAACAATGTTGATGATTAGTAAAAGCATTATTGCTATTTTTCTGCCAAAGTCTGCTTAAATTGAGTCTTTATTCTATAAATACAAACTCGTAGATTTATTATGGGTATGTTTACCCCTTCACTGCCAAACTCTATCGTCTGCTAACTTTGTCGTCTGCAACAAATTTTCATTTGTTTTGAATTTCTTCATTTTTATTTCAAAAACATAGTAACAGTAACAAACAGTTTGGATCCTGATGAGACGCCGAGTTACTCGGCGTCTCATCTGGATCCAAACTGTTTGTATAGGGAATCACAGATCCGGCATTGGCAGCGAAAAGGTAAATAGTCATTCATATATTTTATTAGTTGTATACAGCTTCTGGTATTCAATCTACAATGGATCTAATCCTTTGCGATAATCGATTTCTTAGAGGTTTTGCAAAAAGACTTGTTTTATCCATATTAAGTGCCAATTTTATGGTGCTGGACTTAGATCAATCCTTAACAATCATGGATACTGGTATTGGTAACATGATCTCTGGATTGTAAAATAACCAGATGCACTATGCAATTTAATGTGTATTTAGTGTTGTATAAATACATGTAGTTTTATCGAATACCCTTACTATAAATAGTAACAAAATTGCCGTAGAAAACGGAGTCATGTGACCAAGCCATAATGGCCCGCCGGGTCGATTATCCATAATCGCCCTACGATCTTTTTCACGTGCAATGCGTTGATGTTAGCAACATAGATCTAGATATATTCAAACCTGGCCGGAGAGAAGTGTTTGACGTCGTTGTAAAATCGTATTCTAGATCTGGACAATCTGTAAAGTTTATACAATCGTAAAGTTCTTTTAAAATGTATGTCTTTGTTTGTATCGATCTGTACTAGATCTACCTAACTTTGTTTATGTTATTCAAAAATTACAGTTGTGACGTCATTAGTTCACATCATCCATCGGAAGTTCTCAAACAAATTTTATAAGTTAAACAATGCAGTCAAATGTAAAACATCGTTAGTGTTAGTGGTTATTACGTCGGACTACATATTTTTCGGCAGGGATTCGGATCCCGATGAAGGCATAACTAGTCCTTCCTCATTTTTTTAAAAGTATAAAGATCTAGATATATTTCTGTGGTTTGTTGGGATGTAGATTGTGTTGAAATGATAGGTGACATCTATATCTATAGTAAAAATTGTAAAAATAGATATTCAATAAAAAGGTCAAAACATGGCCTGTGTGTGCCTTCTGGCCATAATGGCACACCTGGTGCCACAATAGCTCTCGGGCTAAAGTCCTCGGACTATTATGGCACCAGGTGTGCCATTATTACCAGAAGGCACACATAGACAATATTTTAACCTCTTAGTATTATATTAATATCATGTTATATTACACTGCTGGGGTGATATTATCTGTTAAATGTGATCTTGTAAGTCATCCCTAACATACATATTTGTTAAGCGTTCTAGAACACTAATTGCACTGTGTTCAGTCAAGTTTAACATTAGCTCCTTGAACCAAACCAGTGTATATTGATATAGAAACACCAGTCTATATACCTTTATGGCAGATTTCTTCAATTAGAGCCCTTTGATACTTAAAATGTTTGATTATTTGACTGATCTCTATACTGAGTGTTTAGTCTTGAATTATGGTGGTATTATCATAGTAGCTGTTGCATACTGAAAGTACAAATATGAGTCATGTAGAAAACAATACCACTTACAATACACATCCGCCCGAACAGCACCACAACAAGCAAGTACAGTAAATGTACATATCTATCAAAACACAAAGACAAAACAAACAAACAATATGGGGAAGATGGAGGTCAGTGGCAATAGTCACATAAACTCAGACTTATTCCATCTCCACCCTAAAAGACAGTGTAAATACACATATCCCCTCTCTGACTAATCTACAACAATGGCGATGGCAAACACAGTGGTAAATTGCATGTAGAACGAAACATGTTTAAGTGAAATAAACTTGATCCATCTGTCGTTAGTGTACTCAATGATTGAGCTGAAATCAGAGTAACTGTAGAAAAGTAATAAAGGGTACGACACAAACGAGATCCGACGTCCTCCTTCCGTTTTCAGATTTCAGAGGGCGTCTTGAAAGAGTACATGAAAAGAGGACAGCTGCTATGAGTTCTTTCTCAAGCATCTGACTGCAACTCAAAATCTGACTTAAAATGAAGATCATGTCCCGGTTAATTATTTCAACAGAATAAACCCTTTCGCTGCCACTTCCGGATCTTTGATGATTACCTATGCAAACAGTTTGGATCCAGATGAGACGCCGAGTAACTCGGCGTCTCATCAGGATCCAAACTGTTTGTTACTGTTACTATGTTTTTGAAACAAAAATGAAGAAGATCAAACGAATGAAAATTTGTAGCGGACGACAAAGTTAGCAGACGACAGAGTTTGGCAGAAGAAGGGTTAAATTCATTGGCTGCCTTTGGTGAATATGTGAGTACCTGCAAACAGTTTTGAAAGGAAATTGAAATATTATAGCAGACGATGAGTTCTGCAGATGAACTGACTTGGCAGCCAAGGATAAAACACACCTACCTTGTATTTGAAATGCGTTAACAGAATCCTTTAATAGCTGACATTTCCATTAATTACACATGGTCCGCTCGATTACAGATATGAAGTACTAGTAGTCACCCAGAGGGTTGCAAAAATTGATTTATCGTAACGTTATATACAAAAACAGTTCTATTTCCGCTTTCACGATCGATCCTATTTCTACATCTGTTTGTGATTTTTTTATTTACATGTTTTTTTCTTATTATTATTCTCTACTGTATTTGTGGCGATGGGGTGGTCGAGTTTGGAGGGCGGGGGGACGCAATATTAATCAGTAAAAACCGAGAGAGGATACAAAGTTAAATAGTGAGGACTACTTCGCCCTATTTTATCATACTGCTAGTGATGTAAACTACAAATAACCCCTTAATGTTTTGTCCACACTATTTCCATATTACTTTGTACTACTAGTACTACACGAAATCCCACAAGTTGTAAGATGCAAAGAAAGGGGTAAAGTTCATTATATCTTGTAGATGGTAATGTTTTAATATTTTTGTACATTTAATACACTCTAAACACATCTAAACAGATCAGTGTACAGAGTTGAAATCTACCGAACAAAGGACGAATGGTCCATAGTAGGAGCATGCTAAATAAGAAAGCCTATCTTCACATGTAAACCCGAATTACTTTCACAGCTTGATATCAATTGTTGGTTATACCAATGCCCTGTTTAACCGATTCCCTCATATTGACGACTTTTGACGACTCTGTAAAAGTCACTTTGTGAAACCATTGTGATAAATAGAGCATTTGCTCCTATAGGAGCAAATGCTCTATCTATCACAATGGTTTCAAACTACAAAATTCTAAAATTTTCCTTTTCTCTAGTTAATGCTCATTTTCGGTAGATTTATTCAATATTCAAAGAGGTTGTATTTAAAAATAGCCTATGAGGGAAAGGCTTAACCGATTCCCTCAAATTGACGACTTTTGACGACTCTGTAAAATCACAGTGTGAAACCATTGTGATAAATACATGTAGAGCATTTGCTCCTATAGTAGCAAATGCTCTATTTATCACAATGGTTACAAAATACAAAATTCTAAAATTTTCCTTTTCTCTATAGTTAATGCTCCTTTTCTGTAGATTTATTCAAAGTGGTTGGATCTAAAAATAGCCTATGAGGTAATGGGTTAAATACAGTATAACATGTCTTAAGCGATCATTTATTTATTGAATGTATGAGTCTTAAACGCAAGTGGTGCACTAAAGCAGGGCAAAAGTAAAGCAGAAAACACAATTAGTAGCTTTATGCATTATTTTCAACAAGTATATTCTATCACCAATCGTGACCCTTTACTCCATAAATACGCCTTTGAAAACAGAGAAGACCCAGATCAGACGGCCCCTGTATGACCATTGTCTGCTTTATAGGGGTTTGCCTATAATATAATATAGATATAGTAATATGCATGACGTCATCATTTAATACAGTAGAACCCCTCTAATGCGACCACTTAATAAATAAACATGGTTGTTTAATGCAGGGCAAAAGTAATGCAGAAAGCTCCTCTGAGAATTATACCTCTTTTAGGTGGTCGCATTAGCGGTGTTTAACTGTATATAAATATTCATGGAGTAAAGTGTTAAAGACCCAGAATTAGACATCATTTCACGGTCGCTCACGATACATGTAGGTTATACTGTACTGTCCCAATTATATCCATCGCTTGACTTTTTGTACACTTTGTGAGTAACTAGACATTGAAGATTGAGGAACGGCTTTTAACTAATGCAGACATTAGAAATGATGTGTTTCGAGAGACATTATCTTGCTCAAATGTTATTTCCATATCATATCAGAGCAAGAGCAGTTTATATAATTGTTCAGTTTGCCTCCCTTGTGTAAATTGTACTAGGTGTACTGAATTGCACAATGAATCTCGTGTATAACAGGCACGTGGAAAACATGCATATTAAAAACATTACAGCTGTGAACTGCTTAGAGTCAATTGCACGTGGTAAACAGCTCTTTCTCGCAATTGCTATAGCGCTATGATAACCGTGGAGTACAACAACAACTCGAATCTCCGGAAGATAACTTTATTTCTCAGATATGAAAACTGGCAGCATGCTCCTTACTTCTTAAACCAGTCTCAAGCCAGACTAAAGTAGTCCTGTTAAGCTAGGAAAACCCCACCATTTGCATTACATACCTCTATTTTTACATTTCTATTTTAGCTCAGTATATGTTCTGGTGACAAGCATTAACATTGATTGTTATACAAAACAGTGCAGATTCTAATCAGGGGCCACCTTCACTCCAGAAGCCCCTGATTTGGATGCTCATCGTTTCTCTAGTCCCTATGTATATGGAGACATGTTTATGGGTAATCCGACATGTGCACACATACCGCCCTTGAAAATAGAAATATCAAATTTCAGTGTTTGCATAGAAATTGACGGTGAAAGACAAATTCTACGCTTAGCGTGGCGCAAATTACAGCTGTTACAGCCAAATCTTCTCCTACATGATCAAACTTATACAGAATCAAAGCGTTGTAGACGCTGCAGTATTCTTTACATTGTATCAACCTAATATCGAATGAGTTCGCTTTGGCACGGAATTGCGTATCTATTAGGGAAGGCATTAACACTATATCCAGTTGATAATACAGTTGCAGCTGCTGACACTTCAGTCGTTTCCCACTATGCTTATTATCACACTAATTTCCTAATCGCTTGCATAAGGTCATCCGACCCGCGTTTCTTTATTCATTGAGTATTTTCATTCATGTTATGAACACGTGATTTCTTCATGTGACTGATATTTTTGTATATCCATGCGCCCTTCTTACACATTGCTATATTGTGTCGGTTTTGTTGATGTTTACACATGCTAAGCCGAAGCTTATGTCACGAAGCACTTTCATGTCAGATATAGTATACCACGATTGGTTCCGGATGCCACTTTATTAAACACCTTTGGTATCCATCGAATGCAGGTCAGTAAATTGCACTATTTTGTCAGGCCGGCGAGGGCAGCATGGGCTATGCTTTGGAACACCACCTTTGTATTCTTTTGCTTCGCAAAGAATAAAAAAACCCGTCTTAACCGGACGTGAGATTTAGCATAGATAGCGGTCTAGTAGACAGTTGGCAACTTAAAGCAGGATGAAATTCATGCAGAAAGCTCCTCTAGGAGCTTTCTGCATGACTTTCACCCTGCATTAAACAGTGACCTACCTTAAAGTACATGTATATGTGTCTACGTTATTTTCTACTAAATTCCCGGTTAGAGGTGGTTTATTGTAGAATAATTTCAAAAATAATCCACGGACCTGTTTTTTCAGAGTTCTTTTCTTGAAACAAGTGTTTAGCGCCTGTCCTACTACTCCCAGAAGAGCGCTTCATACGACTTTCATTCTGCATTTATTTCATTCTGCATTTATTTCATTCTGCATTAATTTCATTCTGCATTTATTTCATTCTGCATTAATGTGAAAGTCCCTAAAATAAACAGATATTTTCAATAACTAACGTCATTAAACTTGATATTTGTTATGTTCAATAATTAGTATGAAGATTGTCGAACAGTTAAAGAAACTATAAAATATAACCCGAATAATTATTAATACATTGCCGAATAACATCGGGTCGCCGGTATCAAACACATGCAAGTGTTGTCTTTTTCGGTGTTTATTCGATTGGTTGCCTTGCGGCATACTTCTTTTCATCTTATAAACAAATGATTTATGCAATTTTTAAAACACATTCAAGTAGAGACTATTACTTTAAACTGCCGCCTGTGCTAAATGTCGATAAGCATACTAAAGTGTTCGGATTTTCGAGGGTTTACTGTACAAGCACATTTAATACTTTATATACATTTGAACTGCGATATCTCGAACTCCAAGGGACTACACAAATTAGTTCGAGATAACAGATGTTCGAATGATCGAAGTTCTAATTTCTCGAGTTGACAGCTGATTGCAGTTCTGAAGTTATGCCGAAAGCTCCTACAGGAGCTTTCAGCATTACTTTACACCTGCATTAAGCTACCACATGTGTGTCTAGATATCCTTAGGGATACATTTAAGAGCAATTATGTATCGTAAGTATTGGAAGGACCGAACATTTAGTTCGAGTTATCCCGAACTTGGAGTTATCCGAGTTCGAGATATCGAACTTAAACTGTACGTAAATAGATAATCTAAGCTTAACCCTTACCTTCTTGCCTTTTCACGCTTTTATAAACAGAGTAGACCCAGATCAGGCGGCTACTGTAGGTATTGTCCTGTTTACTTATTGAATTATAATGGATCTAACTCTTCAATATCTGTAAATTCCAAATAGTCGTGCGCACATATTAAACATTCAACTACATGTATTAATTATCCATGACTTAACTGTTTCTTACTTGAATACTCGATACCCGGTATTTAAAAAAGTTTAAAGTTGTGTATGAACAAACAAAGCTAAACCCACAGGCTGCCAAGAACGACCTGATTTGCTTTGGCAAACAGGCTGGATCCAGATCAGAACCCAAATACATGTACGAGGCATCTAAAGAAGATCAATCCTTGGTCAATAGATTCTCATATCCAGATCGAATGTGAAGTAAACTAAAATAACACACTGGAGTTCAAATTAACGTTACTGTCACTACAGAAATAAGGGTGAGGTTTATACAAAATGTACGCGGTTGGTATTGATATGTAGTGTGCGCGGTCAAACATGCAATTTCTCAATAGAATTACACAGAGTCTTCAGTCCTCACCTATACTAAAGATAAGATAATATACAGTACACCCCCTCTAATGCGACCACTTAATGAATACACATGGGTGTCTTTATAAGCAGGTAGTTGCTTAATGCAGGACAAAGTAATGCAGAAAGCTCCTCTAGGAGCTTTCTGCATTACTTTTGTCCTGCATTAAGCTACCGCCTCTGAATCTAGCACCTAAAATTATATCTCTTTTAGGTGGTGGCATTAGCGCGACTTCACTGTATCTATGTCTATGTTTAACACTTTCCCTGTTCTATATTTGGTCCAAATTTCAATACCTACTGAATATTCATGGACTAATAATTATAATGCAATATGGACGGTGGAACATTGTAGACATTTTAAAAAACTAACCCGACTAAAGCTGCCACTTATGAATAAACACGAGTGTCTTTAAAAGCATCTGTCTGTTTACAACAGGACGAAAATAATGAAGAAAGCTCCTATAAGAGCTTTCTACACCCTGCATTAACCTACCATTCCCTCTTCGACCCAGGGTTAGCCATAGGTCGCAATGAAGGGTATTATTGTACTCGTATATGCCATGAGGGACCTAGGTCGCATAGACGGGTATTACTGTACAATGTACTCGTATATATATGCCATGAGGGACCAAGGTCGCATAGAAGGGTATTACTGTACAATGTACTCGTATAATTATGTCATGTGAGATCTATGTCGCATAGAAGGGTATTACTGTACAGTGTACTCGTATATGTCATGTGAGACCTAGCAGGTAGCCCCTAGCCGAGTAAATCGGTGTCTCATCAGGATCCAGGCTGTTTGACACTCGGTCAATAATTTCCAAAAACCTTCATTGAACGGAAGTACAGTATAACCTGTCGTAAGCAGCCATAAAAAAGAGGTCTAATTATGGACCTCTAATAAAGATGGTAGCTAAATACAAATCGAAAACAACATAAAAAGCTCCTTTTTGAGCTTGTTTTGCCCCCGCCTTTAGGCGACGGGGCATTAAGTGTTACCCTTGTCCGTCCCGTATGTCCCGTACGACCGTCCTCAAAATCTTTCGTCAAAGATTTCTTGGCTTGTGTAAGCTGGAGTTATTTGATATTTTGTCTGGGGCATAATCATAGTCAGTTGTACCGTGTCTCCCCTTTTCAGGTCCGTCGTTCATCTACTTCCTGTTTTCCAGCGGGGGCATCCGTGCTCCATGGGCACACTTTCTTTTATTTGCATTACGTTTCTACTGTATTATGTAACCACCTACTTTTTAAGAATGTTCAATGAATGATATGACGCTTAGGTCAGGGTCTACTGCAGTCAGATTGCACCAGATAGTGAACATCAATTATTTGTTTACAGTCGATTAACTCGTTACATGTTCTATGTTCATAACAGACATTCAATACCTATTGACTATAATAGACAAAATAGTTATAACAGACATAGCCATAGACAGTAAAGAAATATGTACGGTGGAATATTATAACCATTTCAGATACTAAAGAAACAGATTTATCAAAGTCATTAACAAACAGAGCAGACTCTGATCCTACAGGAGCCGTCGAATCTGGGTCTACTCTGTTTACAAATTCGTGGAAACACGCATAATGAAGGAAAGGATTAAGGGTTAATGCAGAACGAGTCAACATCCTTACGTAAGACTCTCGTGTTCGATATCACGAAACATGGGCACTCGTACTTACAGCAAAACCTCGTTAATATTTTTAATACATAAATGTGTATGCAGGCGACTACGTAATGCAGGATAAAAGCCCCTGATTGATGCAGGACGAAACTCATGAAGAAAGTTTATACAGGAACTTTCTGTACCTTGCATTAAGCTGTCATATGTTTTCAAGACCCGGGTGAGCTTTTTGCCTGATTTTCATCCTGCATTAAGCATATGCAAACAGTTTGTATCCAGATGAGACGCCGAGTTACTCAGCGTCTCATCAAGATCCAAACTGTTTGCATTTTGGTAGATAAATTGATTATAGCTTGAATTTTGAAAATCTGGTAGGTAAAACATTATTTTAAAGTACATGTAATTCGCTCAACAGGTTAAAGGTTAAAGACCGATAATGTTGTTTTATTTGAGTGTTCCTAACATACGGTTCTAGTGTAGGTTCAGGTTTTACAATCCGTGTCAACTAAGGTCGAACTTATTCCTTTTTCGCCCAGCGCGACCTAACATGCATATACAGTGCTCCCTCTCTACAACGACACCCGTTGGGATACGAAGATTGTATGTGTTGTTCAGAGGGAGTTGTTATAGGGAGGGAAAATCAAACATAATTAGCTTGTTTGCAGATCCCCAGATAAGGTGTATTTCGAGAACTAAAACCGTTATGCCTCAATCAAACCCTATGTTGTGACCACTCTTTAGAATCGTCACAAAGTGACGATTCTAAAGAGTGGTCACAACATAGGGTTTGATGGAGGCATAAAGAAAATGCGATGGAAAAAGTTGTTTCTGGGGCCATGTTGTTTCGGAAACAGTGACATGTGTTGTTGTAAGGAGGGACTCGTTATTGAGAGGGCCGTTGTAGGGAGGGAGCACTGTAGTATGGATCTAGAGTTACTTGGTGTCTTGTCAGGACACGCGCTCAGTAGTTTCTCTGTAGTAGGTCGGTGGTTCTACCCGGCTATTCTCAGTAGATTATCTGCGGTAGGTCGGTGGTTCTACCCGGCTATTCTCAGTAGTTTCTCTGTGGTAGGTCGGTGGTTCTACCCGGCTATTCTCAGTAGTTTCTCTGTGGTAGGACGGTGGTTCTACCCGGCTATTCTCAGTAGTTTCTCTGTGGTAGGTCGGTGGTTCTACCCGGCCATTCTCAGTAGTTTCTCTGCGGTAGGTCGATGTTTCCACCCGGCCATTCTCAGTAGTTTATCTGAGGTAGGTCGGTAGTTACACCCGGCTATTCTCAGTAGTTTCTCTGCGGTAGTTCGGTGGTTCTACCCGGCTATTCTCAGTAGTTTCTCTGTGGTAGGTCGGTTGTTCTACCCGGCTATTCTCAGTAGTGTCTCTGTGGTAGGTCGATGGTTCCACCCTGCTATTCTCAGTAGTTTCCATGCGGTAGGTCGATGGTTCTACCCGGCCATTCTCAGTAGTTTCTCTGCGGTAGGTCGGTTGTTCTACCCGGCTATTCTCAGTAGTGTCTCTGTGGTAGGTCGGTGGTTATACCCTGCTATTCCCAGTAGTTTCTCTGCGGTAGGTCGATGGTTCTACCCGGCCATTCTCAGTAGTTTCTCTGTGGTAGGTCGATGGTTCCACCCTGCTATTCTCAGTAGTTTCCATGCGGTAGGTCGATGGTTCCACCCTGCTATTCTCAGTAGTTTCTCTGCCGTAGGTCGATGGTTCTACCCGGCTATTCTCAGTAGTTTCTCTGTGGTAGGTCGGTGGTTCTACCCGGCTATTCTCAGTAGTTTCTCTGCGGTAGGTCGGTGGTTCTACCCGGCTATTCTCAGTAGATTCTCTGCGGTAGGTCGGTTGTTCTACCCGGCTATTCTCAGTAGTGTCTCTGTGGTAGGTCGGTGGTTATACCCTGCTATTCCCAGTAGTTTCTCTGCGGTAGGTCGATGGTTCTACCCGGCCATTCTCAGTAGTTTCTCTGTGGTAGGTCGATGGTTCCACCCTGCTATTCTCAGTAGTTTCCATGCGGTAGGTCGATGGTTCCACCCTGCTATTCTCAGTAGTTTCTCTGCCGTAGGTCGATGGTTCTACCCGGCTATTCTCAGTAGTTTCTCTGTGGTAGGTCGGTAGTTCTACCCGGCTATTCTCAGTAGTTTCTCTGCGGTAGGTCGGTGGTTCTACCCGGCTATTCTCAGTAGATTCTCTGTGGTAGGTCGGTGGTTCTACCCGGCTATTCTCAGTAGTTTCTCTGTGGTAGGTCGGTGGTTCTACCCGGCTATTCTCAGTAGTTTCTCTGCGGTAGGTCGGTGGTTCTACCCGGCTATTCTCAGTAGATTCTCTGTGGTAGGTCGGTGGTTCTACCCGGCTATTCTCAGTAGTTTCTCTGTGGTAGGTCGGTGGTTCCACCCGGCTATTCTCAGTAGATTATCTGCGGTAGGTCGATGGTTCCACCCGGCTATTCACAGTAGATTATCTGCGGTAGGTCGGTGGTTCTACCCGGCCATTCTCAGTAGTTTCTCTGCGGTAGGTCGGTTGTTCCACCCGGCTATTCTCAGTAGATTATCTGCGGTAGGTCGGTGGTTCTACCCGGCCATTCTCAGTAGTTTCTCTGCGGTAGTTCGGTGGTTCTACCCTGCTATTCTCAGTAGATTCTCTGCGGTAGGTCGGTGGTTCTACCCGGCTATTCTCAGTAGATTCTCTGCGGTAGTTCGGTGGTTCTACCCGGCTATTCTCAGTAGTTTCTCTGCGGTAGGTCGGTGGTTCTACCCGGCTATTCTCAGTAGATTCTCTGCGGTAGTTCGGTGGTTCTACCCGGCTATTCTCAGTAGATTCTCTGCGGTAGTTCGGTGGTTCTACCCGGCTATTCTCAGTAGTTTCTCTGCGGTAGGTCGGTGGTTCTACCCGGCTATTCTCAGTAGATTCTCTGCGGTAGTTCGGTGGTTCTAACCGGCTATTCTCAGTAGTTTCTCTGCGGTAGGTCGGTGGTTCTACCCGGCTATTCTCAGTAGATTCTCTGCGGTAGTTCGGTGGTTCTACCCGGCTATTCTCAGTAGATTCTCTGCGGTAGTTCGGTGGTTCTACCCGGCTATTCTCAGTAGATTCTCTGCGGTAGTTCGGTGGTTCTACCCGGCTATTCTCAGTAGTTTCTCTGTGGTAGGTCGGTGGTTCTACCCGGCTATTCTCAGTAGTTTCTCTGCGGTAGGTCGGTAGTTCTACCCGGCTATTCTTCTGTGAACGAAACAGTGCAATTTGTTTCGTGCACAGAAGATCCTCTTGGGGCTTCCTCCACCTAGAATTAGCTGGACGTCGTGATATTATTCGACATTCCCATACCTACATGTACTGAATATTCATGGACTGAATAGTTATAGTGAAATTTGGAAGGTGGAACATTGTAGCCGTTTTAGAAACTAAAGCAACATATCTATCGACTTCCATTAGCAAATAGAGCAGACCCTGATCAGACGGCTCCTATAAGAGCCGTCTGATCTGGGTCTACTCTGTTTGCAAATGCGTGAAAACAAGTTTATTTGAGGGAAAGGGTTAAACTACGTAAATTCTCATGAAAGCAAGCAAGCAAACGAACAAACAAACAGACAGAAGTCTTAAAAATCTTGAAGGATGTTTAACCCTTTAACCCGTGAATAATTATGTCAGCAATAATGATTCGATGAACCTTGAACAACTGAATTTATTATAACTGTATAAAGAAGGAAGTGATTTTTAACATAATAAAATCTGCAGAAACAGGTCTATGTAAAATCAAAAGCAAATAGAGCAGACTC
Organism: Azorinus chamasolen; assembly: GCA_963576725.1. NCBI lineage: Eukaryota > Metazoa > Mollusca > Bivalvia > Cardiida > Solecurtidae > Azorinus > Azorinus chamasolen. The sequence goes on from OY755239.1 coordinate 15,131,667, forward strand.
TGGTCGGCCGGATCCTACAATAATTTATGATCTGGATCTGCTCTGTTTACATAGGAGTTAAACTATGTACAGTAAACCTTTCTATAACGGCCACTAAGTTGTGTTAATTAGTTTTAGGTATTTAGGGCAGGTGACTGCTGAAAGCACGGTGAAAGTAAAACACCTTGGCAGACATTGTAGAATCATGTCTAAATTATATTATATTATAAGCAAACAGAGCAGACTCTGATCAGACGGCTGGTCTTGGTATATACTCTGTCAGAAAAGGCGTAGAAAGGCATCCTTATCGAGTAAAGGATTAAAGTTGTCCCTCAAACGGCTGACGTAATTATTCAAACATTTCCAAAAGGGAATGTTATTTTTTTTAACGTATAGCTTTTGCCTTATTCGGCGTCTTATCTGGATCCAAGCTACTTGCAAATGCAAGTCAAATCACGGTTTTCGGAATTAAGATCAAACATATCAGATAGAAAAATATATTCTCATGATGATAGAGTCTGAGATATGTTAGATATAAGCAAACAAAGTCAAACCTTAACAGCCAAGAGAAGTTTCACCTAGGTCTATTCTATATATCAAAAGAAGGACATGTGGAGTAAACAGCTGTTGGGTTATAGAAAAAAAAATATACTCGACGAATGAGAATATGGTTCCTTATGATTAGTGTTGAACCACGTGCATGTATATTGACCCGTTCCTTCACACCAACGCCTTTGTAAACAAAGCAGACTCAATTCAGACGGCTCCTGTAGGGGCCGTCTGATCAGGATCTGCCCTGTTTGCTTGTGAACTTATATAGGGCGCATATTCACGAAGCACTTAGTCTGAAACTCAGACTCAAAACTCAGAATGGAAACTACCACAACTTGAATTATATTGTTTTGATCAACTTAAGAAATGACTATGCCAATATAAGCTGTAAAAGAGTTATTTCTGGCAATTTTCATTCCATTTTGCAGAGTCATGGTTGAGATTTTGGCATATTCTGTTTGAGTTTTGAGTCGAAGTTTCAGACTCAGCGCTTTGTGAATACGGGCCCAGGGTGCAAACAATTCCCTTTTAATTGTACCTTAGTAAAAAAATAAGTTGAATATTAAATGAAGTGATGAAATCAAACATATATACAGTGCTCCCTCCCTACAACGGCCCTCTCAATAACGATTCCCTCCTTACAACAACGCATGCCACTGTTTCCGAAACAACAAGGCTCCAGAAACAACATTTCCATCGTATTTTCTTTATGCCTCCATCAAACCCTATGTTGTGACCACTCTTTAGAATCGTCACTTTGTGACGATTCTAAAGAGTGGTCACAACATAGGGTTTGATTGAGGCATAACGGTTTTAGTTCTCGAAATACCTTATCTGGGGATCTCCAAACAAGCTAATTATGTTTGATTTTCCCTCCCTATAATAACTCCCTCTGAACAACACATACAATATTCGTATCCCAAAGGGTGTCGTTGTAGAGAGGGAGCACTGTATATATATTCACCTTTAAATTTGCCTTTCTACGCATCTGTAATAGTCATTTCTTGAAACCATTGTGATAAATAGAGCATTCACACTACAAAATTCTAAAAGTTTTTTTTCTCTTTAGTAAATGCTCCTTTTGGACAGATTCATTCAAAGAGGTTAGGTCTAAAAATATCCTATGGAGGAAAGGGTGAACCTTTTCCTCCATAAATACGCCTTTCTATGCCTTTGCAAACAGAGCTCATAAAGGAGTCATCGGATCATGGTTTGCCCTTCTAACTTATGGAATAAAAAAGTAAAACACTCCAGGCTTTTAGCAAACAGAGATGACCCAGATCAGATGGCTCCTATAGGCTATGTTTGCTTATGGATTTGGATAAACATAAATGTGATAATTTTCCACTTTTTGAAATTTATCTAATTGATATTCATGATTTATCATTTCTAAGATGAATATTCATGTGTCAAAGGGTTAAATTCCAGTGGAGGAGAGAGATAACCTCTGTAACGCATATCATGCATTCATTTAACTGCAATATACAGAATTTCTTATCATGTGGAGTCTATAAATAATCTTACATTATTCGTTACAAGTCGCAGCAGAAGCTTTCTCAAAGGGAGATTCTTCATAACTGCGTAATCAATTGACGCACAGGTGAGCAGTACGCTATGAAACAGAGTAGGTTAAGTATTGGTGAAAAACTATTTCGTTAATTGGTTAAGAACCTTACTATCAAGTCAACACTGAGATTTTGATTAAATCGTCTTTGTTGCCAATATACAAACATCCCGTTTACATTACCTGTATTATAGAGGTGTTATTAGTTCCGTATACTTTTAAACTTATAAATGAGTATTTGTTATAGATGCAACAGTGTTTTTGGCCCACAAAGCAGAAGTAGAATTATGAGAAACAATATTTGCAATAATAAACAGGTCATATATAAAACTAATTATTATCATGTTTTTGATTTGTGACATGAGTGTTTTCAACCCTTTCCCTGGAGAATATTTATGAAGAAAATAATGATATTGTGCATAGTTAGCTGACCTATTTATAGCGGTAAATGTACTAGACTATGTTGGTATTGGTAAAAAACGGTAAAGGCAGGTCTATAATAATTGCATAAGCAAATAAAACAGATCTTGATCTGGGTCAACTATATTGGCAAATGCATGGAAAACCGTTTATATGAAGGAAAGGATTAAAATAAATCTGTCAAGGTGCGCTGAAATAGTAAAGGAAACAAAAACTACAAAGTCAATGTACATTATTAAATGGTTGAGGATAGCTAAAGTGACCAATTCAATTATTAACATAGGCAACCATGAAAGCAAATGCTTACGTAACCCCTTCCGTGTTCTATGCTTATTACAAATTTAAATACAAACTGAATATTCATGGACAAAATAGTAAAGTAAAGCAGGAAAATCCACACAAAAGAAGTAACTTACCAAAACGGCCATAGAAAGCAGGTAATACACACACACACACACACGCACGCACGCACGCACGCACGCACGCACGCACGCACGCACGCACGCACGCACGCACGCACGCACGCACGCACGCACGCACGCACCCATACACCCCACAATATAAACAAATATAGACAAGCATAAAAGTAAGGGTGATATCACACACACACACACACGCACGCACGCACGCCGCAGGCACGCACGCACTCACGCCGCACGCACGCACGCACGCACGCACGCACGCACGCACGCATACACACACTAGAGATAAAAATTAAACACGAACGCACGCACAAGTACAAAGACACAAAAACACAAAACAAACATAAAAGCAAGTTTTGTCAAAATGTTCATTACACTAACGAATTAATTATTGCAGTGAGGGGTGAAGCAAATTCAGATAACGAGGTCTTAAGGCTGAGTGATCTTATTCTAAACATTTACAACTACCATCGCAGATATAATACACGATATACATTGTATCATGGGTGTACACTCATCATTTCAATTCTAGCACGTGTGGTGTGATATGCGCGCATTTTGAAGCTCAGGCATTGTCAGGTTCATACCAATAGGCTGTTACACCTTCCACTACAAAGCGAAAAGGAAGGTCGACTTACATTCCAATCAGTTCTTATCACAATACATTAGTTTAACCCAGTCGCTGCCACCTTTTTCGTCTGCAAAGTCTGCTAACATTTTCATTTTTTCTTTCTTTTTTTTGTTTCATAAGACAGTAATGGCAACAAACAGTCTGGACCCTGATGAGGCGCCGAGTCTGATCTGGATCCAAACTGTTGCATAGGTAATGACTGGCAGGTGTGACATTGGCAGCAAGAGAGTTAACTCTTCTGGCGCCAGATAAATTTCGTCTGCAAAAACTGCCGTCTGCTTTAAGGGTCAGTCTGGATTTTCCTTCCATTGCTTCTCAGAACGTAAGCGTTGAATGTCAAAAGGGTTGATCCCCAATGAAACACCGAATTACTCGGCGTTCCATCTTGATCCAAATAGTTAACAAAGCTTTTCACACATTCTCCTATTGTAGCAAGCCATGTGGGTCACTTTGTTTTGAATAGCATGTCGGAGGAGAAATCATTGGCTGATTACAAAGATTTCTGGAATTGTTTCTAAAATATCTTGTTGAAGTTACGCAATAATCTTTTGTTTTGTTTTGTTTTCATCATGGCTGTTTTATGAACAACAAACTTTTATAGTATATATTTCATAGGAATAAACAGTAAAACCAATCGGGCATATAAAACTTGCTCTACACCAGCTGTAAGCCGTATTATTTCAATTCCCAGATGTGATGCGGGAAAGTTTGATGTATGCTGCTGTTGCAGGTTGATAAGACTTAGGAATTAAAATAGTTATTATTATTAATACTTACGAATGTATTTAAAAAGGACAGCATTTACATAATAGTTTCGAATAAAATCTGTCAATATGCAGTATTTCAGTGTGTACGTTCGAATGTTGGGTGTGTAATGCGGTATGTATACACAACGGATATATCCGCGGATATGAGGTACGCAAAATGTACCTAAAATCAGACACAAACGCATTATTTCTTATAACCGTTTATTTTATTGATGATAATGACATTTATCTTAGTATATTATTATTATTTGCAATACCTAAATACTAATAGTCGGTGTTGATCAAGTAGTTATAATTGATTTTATCATCTTCGGATATGACAGTCATATCCGTTAGAAGGATAAACACCGGATATGAATCTAAAACAAGTATAATTATTGAAAATGCATAGTTATTGAAAAATTCACAAGGAGAAAATCTGTTTTGATTATATCTATTTACTGCATTTTCCTTCATTCTACAACAAAACATTATACATACCATTCATGGTCTGTAAAGATCAACTTGAATTGTTGCATACCGTGGTATATTAACCCTTCTCTTGCTGAATTTTAAAATACATTTCTCCTTCTTTACCCATGCCCTGTTGGATAATTACACATATCTTCACTGTGTACACGTATTTCGCTGTGCAATCACTGCTGTGGAGTGCACTGGTTGCACAATCAACCCCCAGTAACCTTTGTCACTGACCGTTCCAATGCGGTACTTTCATCTTCCCCCTGTTGTATGTTTGTTTTGTCTTTGTGCGTCTCTTGGTGTTTTTATAGTTATGTACATTTGCTGTTTCCTTGTGTTGCTGTTTGGGTGGCTGTTTGTTCTGTATGTAGTGTTTCCTGCATGACTCATTCTTGTACTTTTTGTAAATAGTGCAGACCCTGATGAGCTGCAGGAGCTTTCTCATCTGGGTCTTTTGAATGAATCTATCCACAAGGAGCTGTCTCATCTGGCTATTTACAAGTAGGTATATTGACGTGAATAGCAAGCGAAGGGTTAAACTACAAAGCATACATTGATATATTACTTTACAGCCATAGTATATGCTTTATACCCATAATCACTTAAAATTTCCTGCATATATATTTTTTGAATAACTTAATAACTTTTTATATGTAAGTGGAACTATACCTTTGCGAATTTCTCCTGATACCGAAGAAATACATTTGCCCTGAGTGCCGTTAGGACTGCTGAACGAACTGAATTTATTGCTATGTAATATTTTGTCATTTCTACTCCAGTCCATCTGTCTTTCACGAAGTCTACTTGAATACGTTTTCAAGATTTTAAGCTCCCCGTATTATACAGCATAAAGACATTTAGCCTGATCAGGACGGATCAATGTTTACTTTTGCAAACAGTTTGGACCCAGCTGTGACGTATTTTGCAACTACATGTAGATAAATCGTGACAACTGAAGCAAAAACTGAAATTTTCTAATGAAATAAATTTGCTCACCAGACTAAAGGTTAAAGGCCCTGAAATGCAGCATATCAGACGTTACCTATAATCACGTTTCAGACAGATAACTGCTGGAACAATGTTTAACCCTTTATCTGATGAATATTTAGTAATATTTATACCATTTCACATATATTAACACTTAGATGAAACTTCTTAAAAGCCAGTTTAGATTCATATCCGATCTTTTTCTGTCCTTATGGATATGAATTTCATAAAATTCGGAAAGGTTTTTCTAAATTCTATGATCGAAATTTACCTCTCATTATTAAATATAAATTGCAATCTATGGACGTTACTGCAACAAGGTATTTTTACCCAGTATTCTATGGTGATGGTATTTACAAACTTAGGACAGTTCGGTGTCATATCCATTTTCATGATTTGATTATTCAACGCATTTAACCAGAAACGGGATGAGCTTCAAGACTCGTGTATTGCCTTTTCTCTGTTGTGTCCTTAACGGCTTCCCTGCAGTTGATCTGACTTCAGCAAAGTCATTGAGTACATATTTGATGGACTTTCACAATTGTTGTTATGCTATGTTTTACAGTTTGCCCTGTGTTTACCGTCTTCTATGTCGTGGGAAAGTCCGGTTGGGATACATATATTTACACTAATTGTTTAACAAGGGTGACCTTGTAATAAGTGTGAGGTTAGGACGTCCGTAAACCGGTTTAAACTCCCAGTGGTGGTTTTGCCACTGACCGTCCCAAGGCGGTACTCTCTTTGCCATCCTTACTTTTATGTTTGGCATGTGCCTTTTGTCTTTGTACTTGTGCGTTTGTTCATGTTAGTTTTTTATCTTGTGTATTACTTGCTTTCTATCGATGTTTTGGTGATGGTTGCGTCTTATGGGGGGGGGGGGGGGGGTCCTGTTTGGCGTTACTACTTTTTCATTTACTCTGCGTTCCTGTACGATGGATATTATGAATTTATTTCATATTTTCTTCAAAAGAAGGATTGAAAGAACGAAATTAAATTTCAGTAAAGAGTCATAATGTGAATAAGCAGCAATTTCCTCGTTTAAACCTTAAATGATTACGCGAAATAACGACTTTTAAATAAATAAAATACGTAAATGACAGTTGCTAATCAGTGTTCTTTAATTTGATCAAAGGGGTTATTCTATTTCTTAGACATCTCTTATTAATCGCATTAGCGTCCGTTTTGTTTTGTCCATGCTTCATTTTAATACCTTTTTATGCAAAATTGTATAGATCAGCAGCTATCATCCAGATTTTACTGTGTAGTCAGATTGTCGGTTGTAACAATGCTGTGCCCATTCTGTTATAAGTGGGTAATGTATCTTATAGTTCTACTTAGAAAGGATGTGCACATTGTTCTATTGCTTGAATGTTTGTATGGCTATGTATATATGTATACAGGTTAGATAAAGACACAAAAAAATAAATATGTGACTGCTAAATGTAGGACAATGGTAATGCAAAAACTTCCAACAGGAGCATTAGCTACCGATGGCCTCGTTGACCCAGCATTAGCTTTATGTTCAGTGGTCGCATTAGTGAGACCGAAAATGAGCATTAACTAGAGAAAAAGAACTTTTAGAATTTTATTGTTTGAAACCATTGTGATAAATAGAGCATTTGCTCCAATATGAGGGAATGGGTTAAGATGGAAGAAACGAAAAGTCGTTAAAATGCTGTAAATGATGTTTGCTTGCGCAAAGGGCCAAACTGCACAAAAGAGGTACCAAATTAAGAAACTAATTGCTTTATTGTATATAATTGTATCACATATCTATATAATTACAATTACTAATGGACTGCCCCAGCAAATATAAAACTCAGTGTTAATAGCACAATGTGTATACACACCGTCACCGCCTACTAATCACCTTTTGTGCAAAAGATAGTCACAGTTATCATTCACATGTACTAATTCCAAGCCTGATATATACATTTATATATACCGTCGAAAGTGGTCGTGTGGTGAGCACGCTCGACTACAATTCCAGGGTCCGGATTTTGACAACCCGTCTGATTTCCAATGCCGAAACAGAAGTCTGTTGTATCAGTGCTTTACACTTATCATCTAAAATGAATTAGAGAAACTATGTCGATTATAAGCGTAGATCATCGCGCCCGGGGTTCCCTGTTTCCCCTTTCTCTGGGGCATCGAATGAGCCCACAGTGAGCAAAACGGACGTTAATCAACACAAACAACACATATTTATACACCGTTTGCTGTACAAAGCTTGGCTAAAGTACACTGCTCTTTGCACAGGATGATGTTAAAAAATCCGGCGACTTTGATTCTCTGCATCAAGTGTTTTCTTAGTATACTGTTTAAGTGGATGTTTAGCGTTACACTGGTATGTATTATATTGTCTGAGAGGTTCATGTATTACTGTGTTCCATGTGCCACGTAAAAGCTGGCTTCCATAAGGCCTAATACCTTGTTACATTTCAGGGAGGTCCTATTTGGGTTCTATTGAAACACTTTAAATAACTGTTCCAGCTCTCTAAATAAGATTCGTAAATTAAAACATTTTCAAACATATAGCTCCTTTATCTCAACCAAACCCTATGTTGTGACCACTCTTTAAAATCGTCTCTTTGAGACGATTCTAAAGAGTGGTCACAACATAGGATTTGGTGGAGAAATGAGGATTTTAGTAGATGAGTTTATCTGTTGCTCTGCAGTGTTCGAAATCAACCGACATGTCCCCAGCGTCACTGTTTGCATCAGTTTTCGGGCAACATTGTTCACCTTGCACGGTTTGGGTTGATAATGTAGTTTACCAAAGTAAAACCCCTCTTAACCGGAAGTCTAGTAGAGAAGAATTTAGATGTTTTAGGCTGGTGAGTGTAAATAAACGTATCCCCTCTCCGACTAATCTACAACAACCGCGATGGCAAATACAGTGGTAAAGTGTATGTATAACGAAAACATTTAAGTGAGCAAACTGTATCCACCTATCGCTAGTGTACTCCATGATTGAGCTGCAACTACTATTACTACTACTACCTGCTACTACTATTACTACTAGTAGTAGTACTACTACTAGTACGAGGGTCCTGCAAAAAGTTCTGTCACTAACGGGTTTCCGTAGTTTTAAACCATGTATATTTTAAAACGCTTTACTGCACCTGAATAGTGTGTTAATAATCTAAACATATCCGTTTATTTCGGGCAAATTGCTTTACAAATGACAGTTATTTCAAATTGAAATACATGCAGTCATATACACTGACCAATTTACGTGTCTCAATGTAAAATGGACGAAAAAGCTGAAATTCGTAGCTATATCAAATGTCGTATTAGGCTTGATATAGATCAAAAGCAGATATTTGAAGAACTGTGTGGTATATATGGACCTAATGCCATTTCAATACGCACAGTTTTTAGGTGGGTCAAGGCTTTTAAAGCTGGGAAAATATCTGTTGAAGATGACACCCGTCCTGGTAGACCTAGTAAGGCAAACATCGCTGCTGTAAAGGTTGTGGTCGAGCAGGATGCGCGGTTGTCTGTGAAAGATATAGCTAGTTTTACTGGCATATCAGAAGGCAGCGTGCAAACAATTCTGAAAAAGCGTTTGGACCTGAGAAAGGTTTGCGCTAGGTGGGTACCTCATTTGCTCACTGCCGAACAAAAGAAACAACGCCTTAAATGTGCCCGGAAACCTTTGAAAACATACAAAGGTTGTGATAGTCGGATTATTTCTAACTTGCTTACAGGTGGCGAAACCTGGGTTCACATGTTTGAGCCACAGAGAAGGGCTGATAATAAGCAATGGAAGCGAAAATATCAGAAACGTCCATGTATTGCCAAGAGAACAATAAGTTAAAAAAAGACGTTGTAAGCAATATTCTTTAATTCGAGTGGGCCAGTCGTTCAAGTGCCTTGCCCATCTGGTCGTACAGTCACTGGACGATTCTACAAGAACTCTGTACTAAAGAAAGTCAAAGAGTTTTACAATAAGAAACGTCCAAGCAAAGGATGGGCAGGTGTCCATCTTATACATGTTAACGACTCCTCTCACAAGTGCGAGGCTGTTAAGTCTTTTCTGGCTTCTGAAAATGTGAAAGTTGTAAACCATCCACCTTATTCACCTGACCTGAGTCCCTGTGACTTTTTCTTATTTCTTAGACTGAAGAAAATGTTTTCTGGAAAGAAATATAAGTCCAGAAGTTCTCTTGGCAGCGCTATCTATCAGTGTTTCCAACAGATACCTAAAGAAGACTATTTTTCGCTTTTCGAGACTGGGTAAAAAGGTTACAAAAATGTGTTTCGGTAAAGGGGGAATACTTCTATGGTTTGTAATGAAAATATTTTTAATTACACGTATCACCTAAGAAATCCGAACCCAATGACAGAACTTTTTGTATGACCCTCGTACTACTATTACTTCTTCTACTACTACTACTACTACTACTGCTTCTACCAGTACTACTTCTTCTACTACTCCTACTACTACCTACTACTACTACTACTACTACTACTACTACTACTACTTCTACCAGTACTACTTCTTCTACTACTACTACTACTACTACTACTACTACTACTCTGTTGCTACTACTATTATTATGTCTCCCACTACCTAGTTTATATTTATATACTCCTTTCCGTCTGTCTGTCTGTCACACAATCTTGTTCGCTCTCTAATTTTGAAGGTTCTCGTCCAATTTTAACCAAACGTTATAAAAACGTTTATGGCTATAGTATCTAGGCCAAGGTCAATATCCAGCAAGATTGTTTTAGGAACTTTAGAGTTATGGCCCTTGATTTATCCAAAATTGGCTCTCAAAGTCAAAAACGTCTCATCCAATCTTCACCAAACCTTACAAAAATGTTTTTGGGTATAATATCTAGGCCAAGTTCAATATAAAGCAAGATTGTTTCAGGAACGTCAGTGTTATTGCCCTTGAATTTTCCAAATTTTGCCTTTTTAGCCTTGTCCGCTCCCTAAAAGTACAAAAATGAGTAATGCAGGAAACACCGCATACAGAACAAACAGTCGCCCGAACAGCAACACAAGGAAACAGTAAAAAACAGCAACACAAGGAAACAGTAACGACTCATCCAATTTTTCAAACCTTATAAAAATGTTTATGGCTATAATATCTAGGCAAAGTTCAATATCCAGCAAGATTGTTTCAAGAACGTCAGAATTATGGTCCTTGACGTATCAAAATTTGGCCTTTTTAGCCTTTTCCGTTCTCTAAGTCAAAAATGTATCATCCAACCTTCACCAAACCTTTTAGAAATGTCTATGGCTATAATATCCACGCCATGTTCAATAACCAGCAATATTGAACAAGGCACTTTAGAGTTATGTCCATTGAATAACACAAATTTGGCCTTTTTAACATTGTCCACTCTCTGTCATAAAGTTCTCATCTAATCATCACGAAACCTTATGAGAATGTTTATGGATATAATGTCGAGGCCAAACTGAATAACTAGCAATTTTGGAACAGGTACTTCAGAGTTACGGTCCTTGAATTGTTGAAAAATGAGCTGCTTTTTAGTTTTGTCTGCTATCTAAACTAGAACTGTAAGCCAAAGGCTAACGAATACCCCCCAACTGTCTGCTTGTCAGAACACCTATCATCAATCTAAACATATGTACTAGGGCTGAAACGGGTACAAATTTTCTACCCGGGTACCCTTTTCTGCAATTACCCGCGGGTACCCGAAATATGAATCCTAGCTTAAATTTCGCTGAAATAAAGCAGCAACGTGACGTAAACCTGACTGTTACAGGTGTGCCGGGCCATGCATGGAATTGAGAACGTGTTAAAATGAAAGTTCCATTGTTTGTTTGTTTGTAAATATGGAAAAATAGTCAAACAGGGAGAGCCACACACGAAATGACACCGCACCAAACACCATCAAACAAGAAACGGTAAAGCCAGAAGACAAAAGCAAAGTGCTTTGTACATAACTGGCAAAATTGTAGGCTATTCCATCATTCTTCGGTTGCCCTACGCCGTACATCTTGTGTAAATAGATAACTGATTCATTCAAGATCAATGTAATGTCCGCATTTATAAATAACCCTTACATGTAGACCATGAGCGACTTCTATCATCAATCAGTGCAAACTGAATTCTATGATCGAACGCAAACTGGTCGAAGTTTGGCTAGTTTGGTTTAGTTACTCTATCTCGCTCTTCACAAAAAAGGAGCAAAACCACTACTGATGTATTTCAAATCTCAACTCTAGTTCGACCATACTGCAACCATTGGTCTAACCAGAGACACCAAACTGACGTCATTTCGTCTAACCCGAGACAGTTCGATCAAACTTTAGTCGAACAGCAGCCACAACAGTCGATGATCGAGGTCGCCCAATATATTGATCTTTTTCGTTGGGTTACACTAACAAATGTCATGGCTAATTCGCGGCCTCAAATTTGATTGGTTGATTATCTCTGCGGAGCAACATTTGACATATTTACCACACGGAACACCAATCGTAACTACTCGCCGTATTCCATCAGAGTTCGGAATATAGGTAGATAGAAATAGCCGAGGTGTTCTGAGTGAGGGAACACAGCTATTTCTATATTCCTAACCCTTACGGAATACAACGAATAGTTAGGATACATATTTACCAGTCGAATACGAACGAACAATGTGTTAACGGGGGTTTGATCCATAATTATGTCTGTTTTTATGTTTACTTGCCTGTTCAAGCTTTATCTGCTCATAAACAAAATTATGCTTACATAAATGCTATCTTTAACGTGTTTAAGCTTTCTTTCTTTCACCCAGTTACGAAAACTAACAATTAGATTCTGCCAAAGAGTCCATATCAGGTAACAGGTAGTGATTTTGTACCCGGGTACCCGCCAATTTCTACGCGACCCGTGGGTACCCGGGTACTCGTTTCAGCCCTAATATGTACATACAGAAACATGAAGAGATTTATAAAAAAAACAATACATGCCCCAACCTAATTTATGTATTAAAAATGAAGAACAATTCAGAGAAACAAGACCGTTTCAGGAGGTTTTTGTCAAATCCAAAGTTCTAAAACTAGGTACCTTTTCAGAAAAACATTAAGTTCAAGGACAATAACTCTGACAAAAATTATTCAACCAGACCCATATTTGAACTTAAGCTGTACAACATCTAGATTTGGCTTTATTGCAAATACATGTATGAAGTTAATATCTCCAACCACTTCCAAAGAAAGACCAGAAAATTGAAAATTTGACAAAAAATTAAAGTTCAAGGGCCGTAACTCTGGCAAAAATTATTCAACCAGACTGAGATTGGGAATTAAGCTGTAATTCATCGACTCAGTTAGCTTTATGCCAAATATAAAGTTAATATCTGCAACCGCTTCCAAAAAAAGTCTGGAAAATCCCAAATTTGAAGAAAAAAACTCTGGAAATAATTATTCAACCGGGCTGAGATTGTAACATAAGCTGTAACTTATCTAGATTTAGCTTTGTACCAAATATTGAGTTGATATCTCGAGTCACTTCCATAAAAAGTCCAGAAAACCAGAAAACATTGGTAGGGGACTAAAAAGGGGAGATAACTCCTGAAGTAGTGGTCCGATCATAACGAAAATATGCGGTGCACAGATTTATATGGTCATATGGCTATATATGAACTTTCAACAAAATTGAAACAAAACTGTAGAAGAAGAAGGCCGGACAAAATTGTGTCCACGGACGGACAGACGGACGGACGGACGGACGGACAGACGGACGGACAGACGGACGGACAGACGGACAACCTGATTCCAGTATACCCCCCAAACTTCGTTGTGGGGGGTATAATAACAAGTCCTCATGCAGTCTGCAACAAACTTCATGAAAATGCATACAATCATTTTTGAGATAGGAGCAGGTGGGAGACATGTTTTTCTTAAAAACAAGCTCTAGTTACCACTACTACCACTACTACTGCTACTACTACTACTACTACTACTACTACTACTACTACCACTACTACTGCTACTACTACTGCTACTACTACTACTACTACTACTACTACTACCACTACTACTACTACTACTACTGCTGCTGCTGCTAAAGGATTTAACATACTTGAATAATAAATAGGGATTTTTTACCATTACCGAAACTAGAAATAGTACTGTGTATTTTCATAAGCAAACATAGCACACCCATTTCAACCTGCTCTAACAGGGTCTACTCTGCCTGCAAAGGTGCAAACAGGACAAAGTAAAGTCAGTACGAAAGGAATACCTCACACTTATTCCATCCCCATCTGACAAAGAGGCCAGCGTGATTGCCAACTGTAAAAGGGTTCACAACCAAACATGCAGTATGTTGTAGCACTACAGGATCATATCCCTTTTTAATGAATTTCTTAACATATTTGATGAACAAAGTGAGAAAGTGGGTATGTCCAATAATTTTACGAAGTTTGTAAATCACATCACCATAAAATTCAGGATGTGAAATACTATGTCGCAGAAGCGCCTTGAGATTACATTGGTACTCGCCAATAAGCGAGAGATTTCGATAGTAAAATTTAAAGAAAGTTTTTCTTATTTCATGGTATCTATATCCTTGCTTTGTAAGCAGTTTTTCAGTTAAAATGAGATTTCGACTGTTAAAATCGTCAATAGATGAACAAGCTCTAGCAAAACGAATAAGTTGAGATATATAAACCCCGTAAGATGGAGCACGGGGAACATCCCCGTCAAGATGAGAAAAAATTTACAATATTAAAATTAAAATCATCTCTTGTGTCATATAGTTTAGAAGAAATCATCCCATTATCAATTTTAAGGTCTAGATCAAGAAACGCTGCATAATTGTCGGACGGATTAGCTTTATTCAATTTGAGTTCTTCATGTTGCATTTTCCTGTCTACACTGTATAACACCACTGACAAAGTTGTGTTGCATCTTTCCTGTGTCCACACTGCATATTCACATTGCAAATTTCCTGTTTCCACACTGCATAACACCACTTATAGGTCCATGTTGTATTTTTCCGTGTCCGCACTGTATAACGTCTGTTACAGTGTCTTTCGGAAGCAAAAGTAGCAATGTCAAAAGAGAAAGTAGTTTTCGAAGACGAAGACGGTGGTGGCTATTTTAGGGGTCGTCTTAGCCTTTCCAAAAACAAATAACAAACATAGGCCATGCCAAATCATCTAATTTTTTATTTTCGATGAAATATACTTCACAGACATTTGAAGAAAAGTTAGCTGGAGTCATCGGAGGGTGTACCCACACCGAAGCAGTCTTGGGACTTTATTCTTTATAAAATGATTGTATAGATTGTATAGAAGCTGGTTATCGCGAATAATGTCATTTAATTTGATCAGTGGCTGTGGTAGTTCCTCCGACATTACATTCGGTCCCATTGGAATGGCATTTGGTAGGAATAGTTGCCTGGTGACCCGTTATCAATTATTAAAATCATGTTGATATATAACAAAAAAACAT
The DNA here is from genome assembly GCA_963576725.1 of Azorinus chamasolen. Lineage (NCBI taxonomy): Eukaryota > Metazoa > Mollusca > Bivalvia > Cardiida > Solecurtidae > Azorinus > Azorinus chamasolen. Next base: position 15,146,872 of record OY755239.1, read on the forward strand.
GGCCGCCAGGGGCGTGGCTAGATTTCCTTATATAACTATATAGAAAACCTATAAAACACTTCTCCAAAACTGGTGGTCCAATTTCAATGGTAATTTGTAGGAATAGTCGCCTGGACACCCTTTATCAAAATAGTTAAAACCATGTTGATATCTCAAACAAAACATTGACGCCATGGGTCGGGTCTAGATGTCCTCATTTAATTATACAGAAACTTTTAAAAATATTCTCCTCGAAATCCAGTTTGATTGACCTTGGTAGTCCTTTGATGACCATTAAACTACTATAGGTATCTTATCTTCCGGAGGCGGTTATAAGTAGTTCATCTCTATCAATTAACAGGTGAGCGATACAGGGCCATCATATATATTCATAAGAATTGAAATCAATGATACAAAATGACAATAGTACGGTAAAATTATGTCAAATGATTTCTTTTCATCTTTGCTAGTATGGTAAAATAAAATATGAATCAGCTTGACTTTACTTTTGTTCAAAACAAATTTCACATTTAAGTAGTTTAACATACTAACTGCATCAGACATTGTCACGTCTGGTTTCAAGCAAACCTGAAATCAGTATTCCAAAGCGGTACTCTCTTCGTCACACTTGTTTTTATGTTTCTTTGTTGTTTTGTGTCTTTTTACTTGTGCGTTTTCATGTTTAATCGTTTCATCTCGTGGATGTGTGCGTGTGTGTGTGCGCATGTATGTGTTTTGTGTGTTCACCCTTACATGCTGTCTTCGTATTGTCCTGTTTTATTGACCTGTCAAATGTGAATATTCCTACGTCACTGAAAGGATATATTAAGCTTGGGTAAACCTGTGTTTCAAACGTTTGTCACGAGATTCACAATACGTGCACAAGTACTCGAATGGGCCAAGTAGGAAAGCTTTTATTAGCGGAAACAATCGATATCAACCGAAGCTATATATGGCGTGTTCAGCAAGCGTATAATTATTTAAAGTTTGACAGATTAATAAAACAGGACACTACTTGTGCGTCTGTTCACGTTTTAAATTCCATCTCGTGCGTGTGTCTGTATGTGTGTATTTGTATGTGTGTGTGTGTGGTTGTGTAATACTTGCTCTATCGATGTTTTGGTGGTTGTTGCGTCTTGTGTGTGGCTTTTCCTGCTTGACTTTTACTACTTTTTCATTAGCAATTTCCCTGTTGAACATTCATATATGAAATAATTATACATTAATATCTATTAGCTGATTATGAAATAATGACATTAATATTTATTAGCCGAGTGTGTTAAAGTGGCATATATACACAGGATTGTTTGGTATTAGTAAACCTGTAGAGTATGTTCCATTGTAATTTTATATGCAAACAAAGCAGGTCCTGATCAGACGTGTTTGGTTAAGGTCACATTTATGTGTCAGAGGTCAAAGGTACAGATAAAGACTTCAAATCAGATCTGACGGCTCCATAAATCTAAAATTGGCTATAAAGTTCGAACTAGTAAAGATGAAGACTTTATGGTTGGTGTCTTTATGCATCACATGAAGCTGCATCTTTAAATTATTTGTCCAGTCGCTCAAAGCTACATTTAATTTGATCTACGTTGAATCGATCCTCAGTACTTTCAGTACATTGATTTATATTATACCGTGGCAGTATATATGGCACAAACAGGTCATTTTTATGCGATAAGATAATTATCAGTTTTTAAGAATGATTCCACTTTCCACTTATTAGATTATTAACTGTAAGCAATATTCACCATAAAATCGCTTGAGACATTTGCAAACAGGGTAAAAGCGATCTGGTGAAGTTCTGCCTTGTTAGGCGCATAATGAGCAGAGTCATGCATGAGTATTCACCAGGTAAGTCAATCCTATCATAAATAAATTACCTTAAAGAGCGTGCACTGAACTCACCGGTAGATGAACTAGTGTATTCAATATATACTAAAGAGTCACAGTATTGCAGAAAGTGTGTCAATTGAGGATGGGAAATTAGGGCACGTACGCATAACATATGTACATTACAACTACACATGTTCTTTCTATAAAATATATTTAGAGTCACGAGGATCTATATGCAAACGTTGATAGTGTTCTGCACACTCTGTCAAATCGATACCAGTCGTGTTTCTGTTGAAGTCTGGTCGATTGTGTTATTTGATTACTAGTTTCATGTTGTATTTTCTATTGGATATAGTGGAACTGTGCTAGGAAGTGTAACACAAATGTACAGAACAAGCAGAAGGTACGTTGCCTACAGCGTTCTATTTTTATCTCACACTGCATTTGCTTTGTTTATCAATGTAAACATGTTATCTGCTTAATTCGTTCAGTGCCATGTGGACGGGTCTGTGATATCATATGCTGCCAGTTTGGACCCAGATGTAACTCTGTGTATCATCATCATCGAAATTATTTAACCCTCTGTTTATTTCTTAATAAAGAAATTGAAAAAACGCTCGCTCTTAACGAAACTTTATCTAGCAGACGACAATGCAGGCACTGAAAGGGTTAATCCTCAGTCATGTTTTGAGAAACTATTGACTGTGTGGTATAGTCAAACAACTAGGTCTGACGGGTCACGGGTTCGCTGAGTCCATTTTTAAGGGAGATCAGCATTTCGGATATCCACGTGCCATTTATAAAAGAAAATGTTCAGTTATAGGTATAAAGAATAAACGCATTAGTTATCGGAAATATAGCGTAGTGGATAAGTCGTAGGACCATAAGGAAGTATATGATCGGCGAACATTTTATTAGGCGCAGGTTCGAGTCTCGCATCAACCTAAAATATTTTTGCTAACAATATTAAGGAAAGTCCCCTTAAGAGCATTAGTTTTGTTGTGCATTAAGAAGCCACTTGTACAAGACAGTGATGGTGGCGTTTTGTGTGTAGCTTTTCCTGCTTGACTTTACTACAATATAATTTCTGCCGTCAAAGTATGATGTCTAAACGTATTTGTAGATGTTTTTAGTAGTATTTATGAAATTGTTACGCACCTGGTACCTGTGGTTACATACACGTGCACTGCGCGACGTTTGTGTAAGGAAAGCCGTATGCAAATATACCAGTCAGATCAGGAGTAGGGTTATATGCTACTAATGTGTGTTACAACTTAGTAATTAAATTAGTAGCTTTCATCTGCACCCTTCAATGTTTAAAATAGAATTGTGATTCAATGCTTACTGGTAGAATTCATTCAGTATGACATATTATAATTATTGTGATATTGTGGTACATGTATATTACAAGAACGATTCTTTGGTTGATAATTTAATTCCCGGTTCTCTGAGCTGAACAATTTATTAGAACTGGCAGCGGTGTCTTCTACTTCTACATCCAGTCTGTCGCGAACCTCGCGACTTGTTCGACCTCCTTACCACGATTTCCTACCATTATCATACCAGTCAGTAAACACGAAAATCCTTTCATTTTTATAGAGTCTATGCATAGCTTACGCAGATCCAAGTGTATTAGATTGGCATTTCCTTAATCCTGTCCCTGTTCTGTATTTAGGCCAAATTTCAATACCTACTGAATATTCATTAGCAAAATAGATATAAAGAAATATTGAAGGTGGAACAGTGTAGCTGTTTTAAAAAGTAAAGAAACAGCTCTATCAAATTATATTAGCAAACAGAGCAGACCCTGATCAGACGGCTCCTATAGGAGCCGTCTGATCTGGGTCTACTCTGTTTGCAGATGCGTGAAAACACGTTTATATGAGGGAAAGGGTTAATCCGGTCGCAGCCTTCATTTGCAACCTGCTCCCATATTTACAAGGCTAAGTTACAACTTTATCACATTATCTTTATATTTTAAATGATGAACATGATCAGATGGCTTCTCTGGTATCCATCTGATTTGGATATACACGGTTTGCAAATGTTTACAAATGTCGGTACTCTTATATTCAGCACTTAACAGTTAATGTTGCTAATATCGTATTCTGAACTGTATATAGCTGCTTACACGTTCTGTCCTATCAGAATATACATTTTATGTACGTATAGGAAAATCATGGTATATTGAGACTTGTTTTTTATTTGTTGTTTAAATAACAACATACACACATACATGGTCAGGTAATACAATTTAGCAAGACGCCACATATTAAGGTACTTGGGTTTGGTCTAATGGATATGTACCTGGTGTTGCAAATAATGGGTCGTGCGTTCGAATCCAAGGTGTGGGCCCTTGTGTGTCAAACTAACAAAATAAAAAAATAACCGAACATAAACCCAATAAATAAACAAGCAAACAGACAAGCAAACTAAAAAACAACAACAAAAAACCCTAAACCAAACCAAATCAATTCAAATCAAACAAACAAACAAACAAACAAACAAATAAGAACAAACAAACAAACAAAGAACCAAACATAAATAAACAAGTTAACAGACAAACCAAACACACACTTGAACATAAACAAAAGAAAGAAAGTAAAAAATAAATAAATAAATAAGCATCTTGTGTTTCGTTATTTCCATGTGTTAAGCACCAGGTATTGCAGAACTATCTTCCCTTGAACTTTGAGTATTTTTTTTGTGATTTGGGCATGTAACATGGGTAGGTAGTCTTGCGAACTCCTCTTTCAATTTAAAAGTTATAAAATTTGTATTTGGTGTATGTAATAACCACAAACAGTAGATGTGTGTGACACAATTTTCTTGTGTTAAGCACCAGGCATTGCAGAATTATCTCCCTTTGAACTTTTTTTTGTCATTTTTTCATGAAACGGGGGTAATATTGAATTAACACTACATAATAACCACAAATAGTAGCGGTAGGGATTTCAGAATTATCTGCTCTTGAACATTGAGTATTTTTGTCATTTGGGCCAGTGACATGGGTAATTGGTGCCTCCAGTTTGAAAGTTGAATTTATATTTGGCATAGCCCTTGGATTTGAGATCAAGGCTGCTGTGCGGGGGGTATTCATCATCTTTAGTGATTGTTCTAGTTTCATCGGCTCATAAATCATGGGCTGTCATGAACTATTCAGGTATTTGACCTTCATGGTAAAATGACTGCCCCTCAGTAACCATTGTTTATGAGCTGAAAAAATCAATAAATAAATAAGCATCTTGTGTTTCGTTTCGACAAGATGTAACCCGCACTGCATAGTCCAGTTGACCAATAATAGCAAAATATTTGCAAGCAAAAAGGAAAGTATGTAAATAAATAGAAAAAAGGGGTATGTAGACATAATCCACTGTACCTTGGATTTTCGTTTCGACAAGGTGCGAAGTTTTGTATAGTTTTATATTGTTCACATCGCCCCGTTGTAATGTATTATTGCATTCAAACTGTATGTATGTGGTGTATATGTTCGACATTTGCAAACAGTGCACCTATGAAGAGTACGCTTTACTTATACAGTGTAGAACCAGATAGGAGGGCTCCAAAACAAGCACGCCGATCTGAATCTCCACTGTTTGTTAGTTCAAAATATTGTTGGGATCAACTCTGAATATGTATATGTGCACGTATACATGTCTGATGCAAACGGATAGATTCACTGACATGTATATACTTTCAGAATATTCAATTTACATCACTTTTGTATAGATGTCTGGTATGGATAGTCGAATACTAAGAAAGATATGTCTGGACAAAGTCAAACCGAGTGGACTCTGATCAAAACCAACAATAGGTGTTGATACTGACCAGAGTCTACATGTTTTGAAGGCACTTGGCAACGCCCCGGATAGTTATATAAGCAAACGAAATTGCGACTATCTATGTGTATGTACCACTATGTGTATGTATAGTATATGATATATGTATATTATATGAACGGAGAATGAATTGTATGATTCCTCTCGAACATGTATATAGTTGCAGCACATTCAACTTTAAGAATAGATATATTTATTGACTTGTATATAGTCTATATATGCAATTTACACCGCCCTGCATAGATGCCTGGTACAAATAGGTACATTGAGATAAAGTCAAACATGAAAGACCCCGATCAAGAACAATCACAGGTGTTGATATTGACCTGGGTCTACTTGTTTGGAATGAAATTAAATGGAGTACATGGGAAAAGGGAGGTTGCATCTATCTAACTGCCAACTTCCATAACTATAGTGGCAGTATAATACCGAAATAAGGAGATTTGGTTTTATTTGCAAACGGTGAACGCACCAACCAAAGGGTTCGGCGCGAAACATTGGGACGGGGTCAACTCAGTTCGCAATGAGACATAACCGGTGGAAGGATGGCATACTCTAAAATGGAGAAAATACAGTGGTTTCTCCTGAAATAACCAACAGAAACGTGCAAGTAACGGTTTTAATCAGGGACGAAATACCCGTGGTACGAAAGGAAAAAAGCATGCATTCAACACTTTACAGACAATAAAACAAACATTACATTGACCGTCAACGGTAAGCTATCCGACTTCCTTTAGAACAACGGCACAATAAATCCATTTTCTATGAAAGACACTTTCGAGAATACTTGTAAGTAAATTATATTCCAATTAGAATCCGACAGGTATCGTCGCTTTCCTCGTGCTAATGAGTGGACATGGCTAAGTTCCAGGAAGTACTGCAAATAGCAGAATATCATCGGGACCTTCCATGTAGATCTACCAACTACAATAGTACTTTTACATATGCTGTTCTCTTCCTTTCGAAATTATTAGGTAAAACCTGAAAATCATCAGGTTAAGAAATTAAATGGATCATCCTATTTGTTATATTATAACAGATGTGCCTGACCTAAATGTTGAATGTGTATGAGGGAAAGTTCTCATGTTTTTGTACATAAATGCAAACTGAGAAAATAAAGAGTATTTGAATTGAATTGAATTGAGGTATGTGTTTCCTTTTAATGTCAAGGAAATTGTAATGAACACTAGCACGGGGCCACTTTCGACCTGGATAATCGTTTGTGTGATTCTGGCAGAGGACATGTAGAATGTGCTACATACAAAATGTCATAGCTTTTGTCATTATGAATTTGGAATAGATATCTTTCTTAAACCTGTCTATGTAAAGCGAGGAACCTCTCGGTCGATGTCACATTTGAAGCAGGGGTCATGATGTGAACAATCACGGTAGAGGAACGAGACATAGCTACAAACCAAGTATATAATATATGGGTTCTTTATCGTATGATTTTTGAGATGAGGAGTAGATATTTAAACGTTTTTCCTTACACAAAAATATATACCTCCTTCAACAGATGCCTTCACTCACAAAATATGGCGTTTATAGTCGGTGCATCTATGAAGATATATCCCAGACAAATGTTTGCCCACATTGAGGTCAGTGTTTAAGGTCGATGTCATAGGACTAAATAATTCCAGTCTGTTTTGATATAAATCCTGGAAGTAGGATATCCATCGAAACCAAGATCAGCAATGCGTAAAGAGAAAAACGCAGATTCGGTTTTATTGAATCTGTTCTTAGTGCTACTCACGCCCCATGCACCGGCTTAAACGGTATTCTATTTTCTTAAAGTAATGAAATTGATGATCATGAATAAACAGTAAGTATACCAACACTGCGAACGAATTACGGGCGGCTTTTTACAGCCTCCACACCTAACACATACTGTTGTGAAGTACATCGATTCTGAAAGTATGCTGCATTATTTAATGTTATATGAACACAGGGTGGTTTTAGTTTGGCAGAAACTGTACGTATACATGTAATCACATCTATATAAATTCAGAGCAGACCATGATCTGACGATCTCTGTAGGAGCCGTCTGCTCTGGGGTCTAGTCGTTTTCCAAAGGCGTGAAAAGGCGTTTATATGAGGGAAAGTGTTAAAGTAATGACAGTATCAGCTAATCTGAATAAATGCGTTTTTATATTACACTTTATGTTCGTCATTATTTATAAGGACGGTGTTAAGGTAAATCATCCAAATAAAATTCACAAAAACTCAACGTATGGAGATTATTTCAATGAGTGGGTGGAAATGTTCGGGAAAATGGCATTAGTTGTAAACAACTTTGAGTAAATTCTGGTGTAACATTTCGTATTATACTTTATCAGTTTGTAGATCAAATTCAATGATAAAAGTTTACATTTTAAAGTATTTACAATTGAAGCAGACTAAAACAATGGTAAGAGTAATATCATCCAACACGTGTATACATTGAACTATCAGATTACATATTGGTTTCATTGAATTGGTAGAATCCCGGGAGTTTATACTCAATTCAAATCATTCCTTATTTGTTCCTTACTTATTCAACTGTCCAATGAATTCAAAACGTATATATGTAGACGATTTTAAATGTTATGTTATTTGTAGGCAGTCTATAGTCGTACAATCTATAGTCGTGTTATTCCTTATGCTGGATGTAAATTATATGACACACGTAATTATTTACGATGATTGAATTATGCTTCTGACCCAAAGTACATGCTGAAAGATCATGTTTGGTTCAAAGGCCTGGTTTCAGTAGAACTTTTGCACAAATGACACAGTAAAATCACGCCTACGCTTACACAGTAATGGCTGCTGTAATATCTAACCAAATAAATGTACCTGCCTGGCCAGATAACAGTTCGGATACACGTTGGGTCACACATCATTTCTTCATTGATCTCATTTTAATTGCAGCCTCACTTACAACCGATGGGTGATTTTCATTGTCGCCATGTTAGTTACGTTGGGTCACACATCATATATTCATTGATCTCATTTTAATTGCAGCCTCACTTACAACCGATGGGTGATTTTCATTGTCGCCATGTTAGTTACTCTTGTGAACCTGAGTTTCGTATTCTCCCTTGGTGCCATATTCGTGGACCTGCTAGAGAAGTTCAAGATCAATCGACCTGTAATAGCATTAGTCCAGTCACTGCTTATATTCATGACCGTATTTGGTAAGTAATAATATATACCACTATATGTAAGCAGACCATAAATCAGCAGAACCTCTCGGAAACAGTACACCAACCTAATATCTGTGAAGTTTGAAAAAACATTAATGCATCGCTAAGTCTCTACGAAACGCGAAAACACTTGAATCCATCGATAAGTCTTGTAACGCTATTACTCCAGTCAATGAGTAACTCTAAAAACATGCAGTGCAAATCATTACGTCTCCGTGGAAGTTGTAAAATGTAGTGACCAGGCGAGTAGATAGCGATACGCATTTACGCACGTACTTGATAATCTGAAAGGTGAAAACATTATAATGGCCAAAACGGAAAACAATTCGGAGGCTGAGTGGTGGGGTTACACTTTGATAGACGTTCTGTCTTGTCATGTAAGCTGGTCACGCTGCCCTATTTTCATGTACGCCAACAAGAAAGGTTTAGTACTCTATGATGACAACCTCTTAGATCCGGAAACGGAAGGAGGACGTCGGACATTGGTAATCGTTTTCGTCGTACCCTTTATTACTTTTCTACAGTTACTCTGTTTGCAGCTCAATCATAGATTACACTTGCGATAGGTCGATACAGTTTGTTTCACTTAAATATGTTTCCGTTCTACATGCAATTTACCACTGTATTTGCAATCGCGGTTGTTGTAGATTAGTCGGAGAGGGGATATGTTTATTCACACTATTTGTCTTCTAGGATTGGGATGGAATAAGTGTGAGGTTGGGCGCCCCTAAACCAGTTTAACACCCCAGTGACCTTTGTCACTGACCATCGAAGGCGGTACTTCCATCTTCCGTCTATTGTTTGTTTGTTTTGTCTTATATACATTTGCTGTGTTTTCTTTTCTCGCGTCTCTTTGTGTTTTGGTAATTATGTACATTTACTGTTTTCTTGTTGTGGTGCTGTTCGGGTGGCTGTTTATTTTGTATGTGGTGTTTTCTGCAAGACTCATATTTGTACTTTTAATACAGCCCCTCATATTGACTCCTTCTGATGCCTCTGTAAAATTCGCCTTTTGACACTATTGTGGTAAATAGAGCATGTTCTTATATAGGAGCAAATAATATATTATCACAATGTTTTCAAAACTAAACAATTCTAAATGCCCCGGGGGAACATGCCACGACCCCTTTAGCCACCGTGCGTACATTACATTTGAATGCAGCTACGCTCCTGGTAATACACATTGAACGTCTCCAATAAATCCGATGCACCTGTATCACATCACAATTTACATTGTTTGTACCTTGTGTACTTTAAATGTCTTTAAAATATTAAATACACTATTAGAGTTTCTGATCATGCTGAAATAAAGTAATTGTAGACGAAAATGACTGTTTAATTTTTAACGAATGCAATTTCGTATTACACCATAATCAATTTGTTTACAGGGGTTGTGACTGGCATTCTGATATCGAAATATGGTCTACGGAAGATTTCACTCATAGGCAGCGTTTTCGCCAGTGTTGGCATGGGAATGAGCTACTTCGCGACCTCAGTATGGCATTTATACATCACCATATCGACAATAACAGGTAAGAAGACGATGTATTACTTCAACCTCATCATCATCTGAGGTTTCTGTTTCAGTTATATAACTTGACAAAAAGGGATGCCAATTATATACATGCCGTTCCGAATTCTTCAGCAGCACGGTATGCTGTGGACTGTATATCGTTTTTTGATTGTTGGTATATTTGTATATTTATAGGTATTGGAATTACGATGATGTACATGTGTAGTACTGTGTCCATCGGCTACGCATTTCATGGAAGAGCAAAGTTAAACGCCCTGGCTGTACAATTTAGCTGCATAGGAATAGGAGCTGCAGTATACCCGTACTTGCTGAGATATCTGACATCAACTTATGGCATAAACGGATCATTTCTAATACTCAGCGGCGTTTTCCTGAATAACTTCGCAGCAGCTATCTTATTCCCAGGACTTAGTGGGAAGAACTTGTCTGAAAAGGATAAACTAATGAAGGAATCTATAGAAAAGTCAAATACCACAGATAATGATAATTTAAATCCAAATAGCCCAATGTTAAAACGATTTACCACATATATTAAAAATGAACTTTCAAGCATAATGTCTACTCCCTATATCATGACTCTTGTCGCTACAGCCCTCGGCCAGTCATTAACAGACGGGTTTACTGTGGTGTACATTGACATTTACGTATGGAAACATTTTACAAATGATCAAGCAACGGGTTCAATGATCGTTTATCAAATATCCAGTATTATTGTACGTCTCTTGGCCGGTGTTTTGATGCAATCCAAGCGCATTAACTCATTGGTCATACCCATTGTTTGCAGTCTCTGTGGATGTTTTGGGGTCGTTACAATATATTTGTCAATGCGTTACGCGATTGCATATATTGGGTCTGGGCTAATTGGTATGTCAGCTGGAGGATTTATAGGAGGATCTGGGATAGTCGTTGCAGAAATTGTCCCGAAAGAGAGGTTTGGTGTTGCCTATGGACTAATGTTTTCATCAATTGCCGTTCTCTCCATTGGAACAGCGCCTTTCTTTGGTAAGACACACTGTAAAATATTATGGACATGTTTACAAACTGACCTTATTCACCTTCCACCTTCTGGTATTATACAGTATATTAAATGAGACGCGTAACAGATACTGCACATGCTCTAGATAAAATATTACACACTAACGTTGCCCGTATCGCTGGCTGCACCACCTACTATTCCCCTACTGGCAACGCCAAAGGGACTATAGGTTTACTCCGTTCGTCCGTCGGTCCGTCAGTCAGTCACACTTTCGTTTTCCGGACTTATATCTAACCACTTAAAGATATTGAAGTGATATTTGGTATGTATCTTATGATGAGTTACCGATCAAGTAAGAACTTTGTTAGGCTACATTGAGTTGATGTTTTTACAGATGTACTGTCATTTACATCAGTTTTGACTTAGACATTTTCCGGAATTTTGAGGTCCTTATCGTATATTTTTCTTAACCCTAGCAAATGTTGAGGTGATATTTAATTTGTAGCTTTAATATAATGAATTACAGTTCAAGTTAAATTTTGTTACGCTACATTAATTTTTCACGGAATTACAGCGGTTTAGTTAGGTTTTCTAGATTATTTTCTAAACCCTAGCATATATTGAAGTGATATTTGGTATTTAGCTTTATCATAATGAGTTACATATCATGGTTCAATTTTGTTACAGATCATGATTCAGGTTTGTTACAGATCATGGTTCATTTCTGTTACGCTACTTTAATTTTTCACGACATTACAGCAGTTGATCAGAAAATTTCAGGACATTTTTTTTCCGGATTGTGTTTCTAAACCCTAGCAGATATTGACGTTAAATTTGCTATGTACCTTTATCATAATGAACAAACACAGAAACAAATATAACACATAACCTCCGCGAAACAAACAACCAAGCAATAAACAGCAAGAATAAAAACGGTTGGATATACAAACCAACAATAAATACATAAAGACTTTGTCTAACGTTAGACAAACACGTTCCAAAGTAACACACAGTCATAAATGAATTATTATTCTGAACTGTAAGACAGGAATGTGCATGCATCATATGATTATAATAAGACATAAGATAGAAACGTATATATATAACGTATTGTTTTTGTCTTGAAATATTCAACTTTAATTTTCAGGTGCCATCAGAGACAGCGCACAGTCCTATCTTCCGGTGTTCGTGTTACTCGGTGTGTCATATTTCATGGCTGCAATACTGTACCTAATTGCATTTGTTGTCCGCAGATTGCCAAAACGGAAAGAAAACAACTACGGATCTGAGACAAAGCATAATGAAGATAATGAAGATGAAACATTGTTTTCATAAGGCGGACATTGTTATAGAATGTTTACTGCTTTTTCAATTGCCTGCGTAATGCAAGGTAGAAAATAAAGAGTATACATCAACATATATAAATGGTCAGTGTTTCGTTAACAAAGCAAGTTCTGGGTCCCTGCTTATAAAACTTTTAGTTGAGTCTGAGTTCGTTCTCAAGTTTTTGATTGGTCAGATTTGAGAATCTGACCAATTAAAAGCTTGAGAACTCAAATCTGATCAATCAAAAGCTTGAGAACGAACTCAGACTCAACTAAAAAGCTTAATAATGGCGACCTCTTAAATCCAGAAATGGAAGGAGAACGTCGGATATCTGTACTATTTCATTTTTGTCGTACCCTTTATTACTTTTCTACAGTTACTCTGTTTGCAGCTCAATCATTGAGTACACTAGCGATAGGTGGATACAGTATGTTCAATTAAATGGTTGTTTTGTTATACATGCACTTTACCACTGTATTTGCTGTCGCGGTTGTTGTAGATTAGTCGGAGAGGGGATACGTTTATTTACACTGTTTGTCTTTTAGGATGGGGATGGAATAAGGGTGAGGTTGGGCGCCCATAAACCGGTTTAAACCCCCGGTGACTTTTGTCACTGACCGTTCCAAGGCGGTACTTCCATCTTCCTCCTATTGTATGTTTGTTTTGTCTTTGTGCGTCTCTTGTTGTTTTTTCTACCTATGTACATTTGCTGTTTCATTGTGTTGCTGTTCGGGCGAGTGTTTGTTCTGTATGTGGTGTTTCCTGCATGACTCATTTTTGTACTTTTATAAGCATAGACCCAGGTGTCGCATGTGCATAGTATGTCAGCTTTTCCGTTCAAAAGAGTGAGATCTTTGGTGAATGAATCGATAGTTGGTGATAGCTATCTGTGCATACAGCATAAACTGGTGAATAAACTGTATTTAGTCTATGTGTTATAGAAAACAAATAGTAAAGACCAGCAGCAAATGCCACACACAAGACGCAACCAGTAACAAAATAGCGATAAAAAACGAGACACACGCATACAACTGCACACACCAAAACGCGAAGAAAAAAGCACCAACAAACGTACAAGTACTAGAAAAAAGGCACAATGCATGTGACAAAGGCAGTACCTCCTTTTTGGCAAAACCGGTTGTCTCACTTAAGTCACCTTAGTCAATAAATAACGGTATCCCCGCCAGACTGTCCCACAATATAGAAGACGGTCAACACAGGAAACAACCATGAAAGTACGTCAAACATGCACCCACTCACTTTGCTGAAGTTAGAACTTCAGAAGTGTCATTGAAGGGGACACATATTGAAATAAGGTCTAATAAAAGTTTTAAACACACGTGTTCTGTTCTCCAAATCCAAGGAGGTCCTGGCTCTGAAGAGAAAATTCAGTTGTCTTGCGATTTTTTTACATACAGTGCCTATATGGGCGTTAAAATTTAACATGAAATAAAGTTCTGCCCAAAGTTCCTCACAGTCTGTTGAGTTATTAAAGATATTTAAACTATGTACAATGTTTGTGGTCTGAAGTACAATAGACTGAAACTTTTCAGGATTTGCCTGCCTCTGATTAATTCTGAGCCACTCAATTAAGACTTTTTCGGATTCCAAAACAGTACCAAGAATTGATGGATCTGGATGGTTATATGAATGAGTGTTGTCATCAGCATAGTTGTTTAACATAAAACGTTTGTATAGAATAGAAAATATCATTTAAGAATATGTTCAAAAGTGTCGGCCCAGGAATAAATCCCTGGGGAACCCTTTTTCAGCTTCACACCGTTCACTGTTGATTTGCCCGATTCTGAACCTGCGGTTACTAAGATAGCTTCTGAGCAGATTGCAAGTGCCATCAGAGAGCCCATATACCCTCAATGTAAGGATCATCAGGTTACGTGGCAGACAGTTATATGTTTTGGAGATGTCCATCAGAATGGCTGCCACATGGCCCCTATCATCGTGTGCCTTATTCCAATCCCCAGTCAAGCGCAAGAGGGTTGTTCTGACAGCTATATGTAGGTATGAGAGTAGATAAGTAGTAATTATATACGGTATCAAAATGTGAGTTTATTCTCAAATATTTTTGACAAAGCTGGAAGAATGCTGACTGGTTTGTAGTTCTTTGCGTCTAAGGAGTTTCTTTTTAAAACGATTGGAATAACCTGGGCTTATTTAAGATTTTCAGGAATTGCTGAGATTAAAATAATTGAATATTTATCATTTATTAGATTAGTCTCATGCAAAGATAGAGAGAGAGAGAGAGAGAGAGAGAGAGAGAGAGGGGGGAGAGGGAGAGAGAGAGGGAGGGGAGAGAGAGAGAGAGAAAAATCGTAGTTGCTTCCTGTACATTCAATTGTTGTAGATATCTGTTACTTGTTTACGAGGGGTGATTGATAAGTCCCTGGCCTGGGGTAGAACCAGACCACTTATAAACATACCATTTGATGTAAATACTGTTATGAGCGTGCCTGATCTTATATATTATGTTTTCTGAAAGTAGAATTCCTGAAAAGTGGTAGGTCCTTTCTGGGGATCTCCTGTTTCATTGGAGCATGAACATCTATAACATCTTTCAAGATTGTTTCGTAAGACCAGTATTTATCATATGCATTGTCAAAAACATCACGTATGGGACAGATCCTTATGAAACAAGTTTAACAAACAATACTCTAGTTTTACAGACTAGTTTTACCTGTTCTTTAATGCATGCAAGAATAATGCAGTGGTAGTCACTGATGCAGTAGTTTGCAACTGTTGCTATCAATAAACGTTTCTTGGTGAGTATAATAACAATTAAAGTGGGGTCAAAATCTTTACTTCAACATGTAGGATTCTTCATAATATATTTGTCATATTAAACCATCCCCCCATAGGCAGTTTTAAGATACAACCTCTTTTTATAAATATACCGAAAAGGAGCATTAACTAGAGAAAACAAAAAAATAAGAATTTTGTAATTTGAAACCATTGTGATAAATAGAGCATTTGCTCCTATAGGAGGAAATGCTCTCATTATCACAATGGTTTAAAACTACACAATTCTAAATTTTCTCGCCGCTATAGCCACGCTGCGTATACATATATTTCATTTAGACACCGCTACGCTTTATCCGTATCCCACCACGCTGACACCCGGTCAATAGTGTCTGCAAATCTTGTTTAGCTCTTTACCTCGTGCAATATTTGTGTAAGACATACTGACTCTTGATATTAGTTAGTTGAATTTTATAATGGCATCATGATAAAAGAATGTTTACCAAATCAAGCACTGTAGAACTATGTATTATCATAAGCAAACCTAAGAGACAATAATAAGACGACTCCTACAACAACCTCCTGATCTAGGTCTGAACCCTGTCCCTGTTCAATATTCATGTAATATTTATTAGCTGAAGTTTTGTGATGTAATATTGTCAAGGGAAGCCTTTGAGAGTATAAAAACTGACGATTCAAATCTAATTTCATAAGCAAGCAGAACAGACCCTGGTCAAACGGAGCCGTTTGATCTGGGTTTACTCTGTTTGCAAATGCGTGAAAAAACGTGAATAAACGAGAGAAAGGGTTGAAGCTTTCTGATGAAGGCTGGCATACTATAAATTATCTAAAATCATTATGTGAACAAATCGGAAGCGTCTAGCCCTGTTACAATTTTGCACAACCCGTTTGGTAATAAAGTTGCAAAATGTAATAAACGTTTTCAGCAGGGTGAAAATTTCATATTCATGAATGTGATATCTAAGAATATGTTAATTTTGGGATACAAGAGGATTATTAGACAGCATTTTTCATTCAATCACCCAAATGAAGTCAGATTCTGTCGGCCGGTCCTCATGTCCTTTTCAAAGTTATTAATGTGTCTATAGTCTTGCATGCATAAATATACCTACCTGTAAATAGTGAAGACCCAGATGAGACAGCTCCTGCAGGAGCTGTCTCATCAGGGTCTGCACTATTTACAAGTTGATTGTGCAACCAGTGCACTCCACGGCAGTGATTGCACAGCGAAATACTTGTACACAGTGAATATATATGTAATTATACAACAGGGCATGGGTAAAGAAGGAGAAATGTATTTTAAAATTCAGCAAGCGATGGGTTAATGTGTCTATAGTCTTACGCGCATAAATACGTCTCATCTGGATCGAAACTGCGAGCCAGGGCACTGGTAGCGGGATGAGGGTTAGCTCTTTAGCTGCCAATGTCGCATCTGTGATTACTTATGTAAACAGTTTGGATCCAGATGAAAGGATGAGTACTGTGACTTGTTTTAGAAAAAAATGAAGAAAAAAAGTGGAATTTGTAGCAGACGACAAAGTTGGCAGACGACAGAAGTTGGCAGCGAAATAGTTAATGTAACTAAAATAGAAAACATATTGTCATGGCAGTTGATAATCAGATATGTTAAATATAAACAAACAAAGCAGACACTGAACAGTCAACTCCTACATGAGGAAGTTTACATTAGTCTATTCTGTTTGTCATAAGAAGGGCTTATGGAGTAAAGAGTTGATGGGTTATACAAGATTGTATTCATAAAGTCAGAATTTGTTCCATATGTTCAGTGTTCGACTATATTGTCTTGACCATTGACTTTGATTTTAAAATAAACTTCATATAAACACATTTGCAATCAATGAAGATCCGGCTTCACAGTTTGTTTCTGAAATGATATAGATATGATCCTACAGTTTTTTTGTAATAATCCCACACATTCGTTTTAAATAAATAAATTGAATATTAACCCTTAGCTTGCTAAGCGCGATCTAACTGACATTTGTAAACAACTTGGACACAGATGAGACCCCGAGTAACTCGACGTTTCATCAGGATCTAAACTGTTTGACAACTCTGCCAATAATATCTCAAACACCTGAACAAATTAGAAGTAAGTGACAACAGCAACAGATCGGAGCTTAAGCCGACCTCATTTTCATAGCAGACTTAGAGTTAATGGAGTAGATAACTCAAACATACAGTAGAACCTGTCTTAAGAGAATTTGAATTAACTTAGCAAAGAAATCTTAAAAAGCAGGTGGTTGCTTAATACAGGGCAAAATAATTGCAGAAAGCTCCTACAGGATTATTACTTTTGATCTGCATTAATTTACCACCTGCCTGACAGACCCGCAATTAGACGTATTTTGATAGTCGCCGAAGACAGGATCTACTGTAATTGTTTGTTAGGGTCTGCGGGGCGTCATGGCACCATGCTAAGTGCGACCCGTCTGAAGTTTGCGTCTCATCAGGATCCAAGTGTTTTAACACTCGATCAATTATTTTTAACCCTTCTCTTGCTGAATTTTAAAATACATTTCTCTTTCTTTACCCACGTCCTGTTGTATAATTACATATATCTTCACTGTGTACCAGTATTTCGCTGTGCAATCATTGCTGTGGAGTGCACTGGTTGCACAATCAACTTGTAAATAGTGCAGATCCTGATGAGACAGCTCCTGCAGGAGCTGTCTCATCTGGGTCTTCACTATGTATATGTAGGTATATTGACGTGAATAGCAAGCGAAGGGTTAACACTCGATCAATTATTTTGAAAAGGCTACAACGAATTAGAAGTGAAAAAAGTACTCCAGATCAAAGAATGAGCAGACATAATGAGGATGGATCAAAACACCACTAATAGCATTACAATTCTAAGGGTGATAACTCCTTTGAACTTATATGTGCAAATCAGTTACTCTCTTTACATTTTTATAAAACATTCACTTCAAATTTGCAATAGATCATCCTGATAAAATTGTATTCTCGAAAACTACAAAACAAAGTACTGAAGATTTGTAAAATACTCCATTCTCTATCCCGTATCGATCACTTTAAATTAGAATTGTGTGCCATTTGTATAAAAAGTGGATTATAATGTACTGGCCTGTTTAACGCTTATTTCCCAAGCAGTGTTTTTGAAGACCTCATTAACCATGTTTAAGTTATGTTTGTTATTGCTGAGGCATATATCCAATAACTATCACTGACCAATTAGACATTGTATTAAGTATATTTGTAAGAAATTAATATTAGCAAATACATCTTGTAATTTGGCGAAGCTTCAGCACCGGCACTGCAACGTATTATTTCATGCATCAATGTTGTTTGCTATACAGTAAAACCCCTCTAAACCGGACTTTAAAATTAGTATAAATATCGGTCTTGGAGACAGGTGGCAGCTTAATGCAGGGTATATGTCATGCAGAAAACTCATTTAGGAGCTTTCTGCATGCCTTTCTTCCTGCATTAAGCAAACACCAGCCTAAAAGTACTAGAATTCCTGTTTAGAGGAGTTTTACTGTAGTTTTATTTTTATTTAAATGTCTATCATTTTTTTTCAAATCCTGACGAGATATTACTCGTGTAAGCATAGATTTGTCACTTGCAGCAAACGATTTACTCCCACCTCGTTGTGAAAAAACAATGTCTGCTTAAATTTTGATCGGGTGCAATTTTGACTACTTCCAATTCGATCAAGTATTTGAGTAACTCGGCTTCCAATCAGGATCCAAACAGTTTGTCAGTTGACACCCTAGTTTCAATTTGGTAAACAAACTGATGAAGGAATTTTAAGAATGTAGTGGACGACAGAAATGTGTAAACATAATGTGCTTAGTGGACTAAAGGTTAATTGCATATTTCAGACGGCCTATTATAAATTATTTTATCAGGGATGCTCTGTTAGCTTATGTAAATATATTGAAACGAGTCTACAGTTTCTGGCATGATCTAAAAAGCCTGTGCTCCTACACTAATATAAGAATTAGAATTAAATGTATGATACATGCAGAAAACACCACACACAAAACACATAGTCGCTATAATGATACCATAGCAAAAAAGAACAGCAAATGCACATGCCTATCAAAAGACAAAAATATACCCACAACGACAAAACAAGGACATTCTGGTAGCAAGATGGAAGTACCACATTGGAATGGCCAGTGACAAGTGTCACTAGGCGTTTAAACCGGTTTAGGGGCGTCCAATCGCACACTTGTTCCAACCCATCCTAAAAGACAAACAATGTAAATAAGCGTACCCCCTCTCCATCTACATGTACTCTACAACAACCGCGATGGCAATACAAGTGTATGTAAAACTAACTTTTATATTTAAATTGATAAATATTGATAGTTAATATTCACCAGGTTAATGCTTAAAGCAAATAAAGAAGATAACCTCCAAAACGCCAGTAAAACATCAGCAACACACAAGTAAATTTGGTAAAAATATGTATCCCTATATTGATGAATAGCATAGCATTATTAATTTATTATGTATAAAATACATGTAGAATAGAAGAATCCGACAGCATAAAGGATGATATTAGCCTTTACAATTTGGCCTGGATATAGAATAAGCTGTACAATTACACCACACACAAATATAAGACAAGACAGACAAACCTAAGGCATTCTAATTGCAAAGACGTCTTTACAAACAGAAATGCCGTTGGTTCCTTTGTCTGGACCGTTCAATGTAAATGGTTCAATTCAAAACCATGTCATGCAATAACAGTATTAACCCATAGCCGACCAGTTACAACTATAGATGCATTTTCAAACTGTGTAGACCCAGATGAGAGAGCTCCTATAGGAGTATGCCATGGAAAATCAGTGACTGCATGATCTATGTTTCTGCCTTGGAAAACCATTTCAACCCATTCTGTATATTTTTGTAAAGATATGTGACGGGCTTAGGGTTAAAATATATTAAAACATAATTGATATAAAGTTTAAAGCTTCTGACTGCACTAAGTTATGTTTTATATTCGTTTAGGGGTTTAATGGGTAGTCATATTTTTGTTTATTCGATAATAATACGGTACCAGAAGTGTATAATGACACTTATTTCGAACAATATGCCATTCGCTATGCACTTTTATGACATAACAACATTCAATATACTCAATCGGCAATCCCTGGTGGTCACCTATTCAGCAAGTAAAATCGCAGTCTGTTGCTTAACCGCACAGCATTTCAAACACTTAAACCATTTCGCTAAAGAGCTATCTCCCCAAGGAGAAGTTATTGGCACGGGAGCATTAGCTCCCGCGGACGCCTTGTGTGGAATTTCACTGGTAGGAGGGCTGATTTATCAAGACTTGTGAGAATATGGTGGAATTGTAATTTGTGATTTATGAGTGTAAAAACAGTATGGTTGGAATAATACAATTCTATATAGTTGGAAACAGGTCGACAAATTTGTTTCCACTGTATAATTGTATGTATTTTGGAAATGAAAATATTAGAAAATTAGTTCCCCTATGGTCTGGGCTAATACAAAATGTAATACCGCAACGGCAAGATCATCATCGTTAATCACCGAGGAAATGTCTAAGATGCTGCGAAACCGAGTATGCCTAAAACACGAAAGGAGGACTTTGGGCGAAAGGAGGCGAAAAGAGGCGGAAGGAGGATTAAAAATTAATAACGGCTATTTATTAGTTATTATAAATGATATGTACATATATTTCAAATATATTTGGCATTAATATACCGATAAAGGCCTGAATATATGAACACATCATTAAATAGTTTGATGACATTTACAGGGAAAACGGATTACTTACTCCTTTCGCCACAATAAATCCCTCGAAAGGAGGTCTTAAGTAATGTAATTGAATGAAGAACTGCGGGTTATTAATAATATGTAATAATTAGTGTTTTAATTAATATGTACACATATTTTATGCTAGAGCATGATTTAAGACCCATGCACAACATTTTACTTCATATATATTAGATACACCTTTGCAAACAGGGTAAACCTAGAGTAGACTCAAAATAAATGGTTCCTGATGAATCTTCTCTGTTTACTTATGAACTAATATAGATCTGATGCAAAAGTTTCTGCCATGGTAAACTTCCAGTGTTCAAATTTCTTTATGAAAATGCCACTAATTAATTGTCATAATGGCACTTACATGAAAACTCACTGTTACTGTACGTTAGGCAATTTGGATCTTGATGAGATGGCCAGTACCTCTAGGCTCAAAGTATCAAGTTAGGCTACAGTTACATATGATACTCTTTGGCGTTTCATTTAGACATACAGTTGAACTTTGATATCTCGAATTGGATAATATACAGTATGAAATGAATACTGTCATGTCTAAAAAACCTACAGGTGTTGTCAGCATTACTTTAGACCTGCAATAAGTTGTGAACTTAAGAAATGGTTCAGATTAGAAATTGAATATTTGTGCTTATGCAATTATAAAAAATGGGCTAATAAATATTCATGATATCATTATTTCTTACATGAATATTTAGCCTGAAAAGGGATAAAGGGTCCAGTGTGAGACTGAAAGGGTTATTGTATAACTAGGGCCACCCGACTAAAATGGCTGCCGTTTCAAGGGCATTTTGTGATGAAACTGGAGAATTTTGTTGTTTTACTAAGGCCATGTGAGCAGTCTTAAATATTTAGACATTTTGTTGACATTACTTAAATATTATATAAAATAGATTTAAAAAGCGCCTTGTGATGATTCGCATCAATGATTTTCTTGTAGTGCTTACATACGCAACATCCTCGCTTTCCACCGAAAAATCTCGACCAGAGATTTGGCCTGGGAAATAATCGTGAATAAGGCAATTGTCGTCATCCCAAGCTGCCGCCAATATAATGTGCTCTATCGTCAATTGCTGGTGACCACCCCTCCAGCCAGAGTCTGCTGCTCAACATCGCGACATATCAAAACACTTAAATCACGTCGCCAATAGTTAGCTGATGATGCACGTTACACTCATATATAGTCGGGTAGTATTCACGTCAGATCCCACTAATCAATATACAGTAAAACACCTCTAGTGCGACCACATAATAAATAAACATGTACGTCTTTATAAGCAGGTAGTTGCTTAATGAAGGTCAGATGTAATGCATTTATTCAGATGTAATGCATTTATTTTTGTCCTGCATTAAACTATCATCTGCATCTATCACCCAGCATTATACATCTCTTTTAAGTAGTCGCATTAGCGGGGTTTTACTGTACTGTTCGGCACAAGATGACTGTCACTTGCAAATAAGTAAAACCCGTCTTGTTCAACAACAAAACTAATTAGGGACTAAAAAGACACGTTGTAACTTTATGCAGGATAAAAGTGTTGCTTAAAGCTCCTGTAGTAGTTTTCTGTTGCAGCAATGACAACGATATCCATCCATAAAGAGGTCGCTTTAGAGGAGTTTTGCTGTAGCGTGGATCTGGCTGAGATTCACCATGGACCCAGCTGTTCTACGCTATATTATACCGTAAAACCTCTCTATAACGGCCACTTATTTGTGTTAATTAGTTTGAATTTAGGGCAGGGGGTTGCTGAAAGCAAGGTGAATGTAAAACAGAACGCTCCTAATGGAGCGTTCTTTTTTAATTTCACCTAGCTTTAAGGGGCCACCTGCCTTTAACACAAACTACTTGATGTAATTTAGTGGCTGTTATAGAGAGGTTTAACTGTAAATCATTTAAATGTTTGGACGATTCAGAAAGGAGCAAAATCTGCAACCCATCAGAGATTGAGCAGCCATTATTTGCTACAGCAGGAAAAAAGGAAGTTTAACGAATAGGAATCCCTCTAATCAGGGTCTGCACTGTTTTCATCGGAAATCATCTAGCTAGTTTAAGGATGTCATACTGAATGAACCATGTAACTAAACACTGATGTGTTATTCATCTCTGCATATTTAGCGTTGACAGGGTTGGATGCCAATGGACACTCTCTATAACTCATATTTAGCGTTGACAGGGTTGAATGCCAATGGACACTCTCTATAACTCATATTTAGCGTTGACAGGGTTGGATGCCAAAGGACACTCTCTATAACTCATATTTAGCATTGAAAGGGTTGGATGCCAATGGACACTCTCTATAACTTATATTTAGCGTTGACAGGGTTGGATGCCAATGGACACTCTCTATAACTCATATTTAGCGTTGACATGGTTGGATGCCAATGGACACTCTCTATAACTCATATTTAGCGTTGACAGGATTGGATGCCAATGGACACTCTCTATAACTCATATTTAGCGTTGACAGGGTTGGATGCCAATGGACACTCTCTATAACTCATATCAAGCATCCATTTTACATGCAGTATACAACATTTCGTATCATGTGGAGTTTGAATATAATCTTACATAATTCGTTACAAGTCGCAGCAGAAGCTTTCCCGAAGGGAGATTCGTCATAACTGTGTAATCATTTGAAACACAGGTGAGCATTATGCCATGAAAAAGGGTAGATTAAGTATTAGAGAAACATAGTTAGTTAATTGGTTAAGAATCTTCCTATCAAGTCAACACTGAGATTCTGATTAAACCATCTCCGTTGCTAATGTTCAAACATTCCACTGACATTACCTGTATCAAAGAGGTGTTAGTACCCTTTAAACTGAAAATTAATAATTTACTGCAGTAGTAGTAAATATCAACCCTTAACCCATATCCTACCTCTTTGAATGAATCTACTGAAAAGGGGCATTTACTAGAGAGAAGGAAAATATTATAATTGTGTAGTATATAAACCATTGTGATAAATAGAGCATTTGCCCCTATGGAGAAAATGCTCTATTTATCACAATGGTTTCAAAAAGTGAATGTTTACAGAGGTGTAGAAAGGCGTATTTATGGGAGAAATAATGTCTGCTCAAATTCGAATCTGGGAGTAATTGTAACTACTTCCGACCCGATCAAGCTTTTGAGGAACTATTGAGCGAGTGTCAAACAGCTTGGATCCTGACAAGACGCCGACTTACTCCGCGTCTCATCTGAATCCAAACTATCAGCAAATGCAAGTCAGGTGGCTTGGAGAGTGGAGTAAGGGCTGAATTGAAACGGCAAATGTCAATGTAATTCAATGCATCAATTGCCTTGCACAAATACAGAAAATGGCTCGACGAACAACACAAGGTCTACTCTGTTTGCTTATGGTATAATATAGATCTGAGTATACAGCTTCTGCCTGAGCCAAAATGTATTGTGTCCGTATGCCATTATAAAAACTAAACTTATTAATATTCATGACGCTTTCATGTCGTACATGAACATACAACAGGGACATGGTTAAGAAACGTTTTACAAACAGTGCATACTTTGATGTAAAGGAGTCCCCTGATGTGGGTCTACACACTTTTTAAAAACCATTAATGAATCATTTCCAGCACTGAAAGGGTTAAAACATAAATCTGCTTATTTGATTTTCTGAGCATGTTTCTAAATAAAATGCCTTATTAGGGAATCGACCGAAGGCGCCGTCGATTCGCTCTACGGTAGATGGTTAAGCCCAAAAAAACTGCGTGTCAAAAGTGAATTAGGCTATTTCGGGAGTTTTCATTGGAAAGCATTGACCAGCGCCGAAAATCCGAATTTGACATGTAATTTTCTGAGAAATTCTGATGATTCGGCGACGCCGTAAATCGGGTAATAAATCGTGGAACAGTCATTTTTGTTTAGAAAATTCGTATCGCTACATTTCGGACATTCTTCAAATTTTCTTCTGACAGTTGCCGCCATCTTGAAATTGACTCGATTCGACGAATTACTGTAAATAAAACATGACTTCATCAAACAAACATTACAGATAATGCCTATTAATACACTTGAGAGGGTGCAACAGATAAGTTGTAGTGTAAAAAGGTGAACTTTTATAATAGTGAAATGACGAGCAAGCCGCAAAGCGGCTTGCGAGAAATAAAGTGCATTTTAAAATGATTCGGACTTTATGCCTCCGAAAACTTACAATGATTGAGGTTCCAGTATGTTGGCACGCGACAGGTAGGACTATGTTACATTATAATAATCATTTACTAAGAGTCTACTGGTATCAGTATAAGTGTAACTCCCTTTCCCTCATATAAACGTGTTTTCACGCATTTGCAAACAGAGTAAACCCAGATCAGACAGCTCCTAGAGGATCGGGGTCTGCTCTGTTTGCTAGTAGAATTTGATAGCTCTGATTATTTGCTTTCTAAAATGTCTACAATGTCCCATCTTCCATATTTCTTTATAACAATTTTGCTCATGAAAATTCAGTAGGTATTGAAATTTGGAATAAACACAGAACAGGGAAAGGGTTAAGAGTTACACGTTTCACATAGTTTTTTAACATCCTGAGATAATTACAAGCTGTCAGCATTTTTGTTAACAGCCTAAGACAATCACACGCTGGCAACATGTATAAGCTACATGTATGTTCATATCTCAACAAACATGCCTGTCAGGGGCAGGGCTAGATTTTCTTATGAATATATAAGATTATAACTATATTATATAAGAAAATATACGATTATAACTATATATAAGAAAACCTTTAAAATTCTTCTACTCCAGAGACTGCAGTTGAATTTGAATGGCATTTGGTAGGAATAGTGGGCCGCCTTGCAAGGAATATGTATACTGCTTTCCATTCAGCACAGATTATGTTACAGTTAGGATATGTCAGGTAGAACTACATGTTAACACTTTACTCTGAACTCAGTATGCCTTAAATTTGCAAACAGAGTATACTAAAATTTCTGCCATGGCCAAAACTCCTCAGTTTATAATACATTACATGTAGTTGTACCGTTATAAGAATTCAGCTAATTAATGTTCATCCAGTGCTTTATTTCCTGCATAAATATTTATGAGGTAAAGGGTAAAAAAACAAACCTTTTGCCAGTAAGCATTCAACAGCTGCATTATCCATCCTGATGTGTGATGTCACATTAAGTATACCAGCACTTATAATGTGGCTATTTAGTAGGTTATGCATGATTGTATGTTTCAAATACTAAAGGTTTGGAGAATCAGATTTCATGTTGTTTATTTTTTGCAAATTTTAAACACAAATGTACGACTATGCAATCTATGTATATTTAAAGAAACAAGTTAATCAAGAAGCATAGAGGATGTACTTCAACAATAAATCTAAATTTGGCGCTGTTCTGATATAGTCAAATGTTTTGGGGGAGTGGGATGTGGTAGGGAATCTATCAGACATGACATGCTCATAGATTCCTGTCTAAAAACCTCAGATCTCTTTAAACATACTGAAAAATAGGCATGAATATCAAGGTCTAAGTTAGCTTCTGCTCCAAATTGCCATTTTCCATAAATGCTATCAGTGTAGTTTAATGGAAGAACACCTTCTTGGCTTAGCCATAGAGGGAAGTCTAGGTTCAAATCCTAGCACTGTCTATTGGAAAGGCTTTTTGGAGTCAGTTATTTGCTACAGAAAAACTTTAACCCTTTCCCTGTTCTATGTTTATTCCAAATTTGAATACCTACTGAATATTCAGGGACAAAATAGATTAATAAAATATGGAAGATGGAACATTATAGCCATTTAAAAACTACAGAAACAGTTCTATCAAATTCTATTAGCAAACAGAACCTATAGGAGCCTTCTGATCAGGGATTACTGTGTTTGCAGTTACATAAAAGTTGTTTGTACATGTATGAGCGAAAGGGTTAAACAGGAAAATAATGTCCCGAACATTTTTTATGATACATGTACAGTACAATGTCCACTTTTTGTGTCCATTGCTTTGGCAGGGTGACAGGGTTTATTTTTTGCATGGCATCTTTTATTTGGTCACATTTCTGCTGGCAGGTGACACATGTTCCTTTGAACACTTTTGTTCTAATTCCTGTCATATTTCTCACTTTTTTGTCCATGTGTATCTTAAAATAGATATAATAATTTAAACTGGATCTTAATTCATGGACATGATATAGCTAATTGAGTTTATTTTGTATGCATTATCAACATTTCATTATCAACCAATAACAACTCATCTTCTCATTTCAAAATTGCACACACAAACATAAGTATGAGTTTTTGTTACTGATTGTTACTTTTACAGTGATTGACCTGATTTTTGTCTAGCCTGCTTGTTGTCAGCTCAACAGTTGCCAAAGTGACAGTTGTGTAGGCACATACATATGTCTGTCTGTTTGTCCATTTGATTTTGTAACAGCAAATCCAGTTTTTTGCATAAACAGATCTCCCTATAACGTGGTCCATATCTTGAGTAGACTGTGTACCAGGTTCAAGGGCCTTAACTCTCGCATCACACATTTTGAAATTTATCCTTGATTTAATTTTCTTCATTCACTGGGTCAAACAAAAATTTAATTTTATAAATGGCTTAGTCACTAGTAGACAGTGCACCATGTATAAGAATTATGACTCAAGGTTCACTCCACCAGAGGCTGGGCTGATTTTACTTTAATTGCTGTAGTGAACATTTAATAAACAAATAAATATTTTCTCTGACATCACTGATCAGATTTAAAATAAAAAGAAAATGGCAGGAATGTTCCGTAGGTGACCATTTACAAAGGTGTAACCCATAACATACAAGAGCACCACTTGGGGGGGGGGGGGGTCCAATGTTAAAGTTTTCGAACAGTGACAATGAAAATGCAGATGGTGGAGTTACGACATAGCTCTTTTTTTCTTCGAAAAGCAGACAAGCTAAAAATGGCCACCATAGATTGGGCTAAATCCCTTCTGTGGTTAAAGGAAGCATTAAACCATTGAACAGATTTTTATGTACCAGTATTTTTTGTAAGAATAACTGGTGAACATTTGCCAAGTATTCATTTTGTTTCCTAAAAATAAAAAAATGGGGCATATGGCTAAGCGTCACATTTTATTTATAGGTCAATGTGACCTTGACCTTGGTCTTCATTTACAAAATAAACTTGTGCGGAGCAAACTTCATATACCGAATCAGCCAGGATCACAGATATGGTATGTGAGTTCATCTTAGATGGAGATGTGCCACGTTCTACATCTTATGGGGTTTATATTTCTCAACTTATTAGGTTTGCCCGAGCCTGTTCTTTGCTTGAAGATTTTAACAGACGTAATTTAGTTATAACTGATAAACTTCTTAAGCAAGGTTACAGATATCACAAACTTCGGAAAACTTTTTCTAAATTTTATTATCGAAATTTACCTCTCATTAGTAAATATAATTGCAATCTACGGACGTTACTGCGACAAGGCATTTCTCAACCAGAATTTTATGGCGATGTTATCTACAAACTTAGGAAAATTCAGGGTCATATCCATTTTCATGATTTGTTTATAAAACGCATTAAAACATTTAAAAAGAAAGGTTATGATCCTATTATATTGCAACGCACTGCATGTTTGCTACGCTTCCCTCTTTGCTTGCGCGATGACAGGCCGAGGGTAGTACTCTATGATGGTATACTCTTAAACTTGGATACAGGATGAGCTTACCAGACTCATGTATTACTTTTTCCCTGTCGTGCCCTTAACGGCTTACCTGCAGGTGCTCAGACTTCAGTAAAGTCATTGAGTACATATTTGATGGATTGTCACAGTTATTATGCTATGTTTTACATGTTGTCCTGTGCTCACCGTCGTCTATGTTGTGGGTAAGTCCAGCGGGGATACCTTTATTTACACTATTTGTAAAGCTAGGGTGACTTTGAGAGAAGTGTGAGGTTAGGACGTCCGTAAACCGGTTTAAACCCCCAGTGGTGTTTTTGCTGCTGACCGTGCCAAGGCGGTACTCTCTTTGTCACCCTTCCTTTTGTTTGCCTTGCGTATTTGTGCTTGTGATTTGTTCATGTGTGGAACGTTTGTCTCTGGTTCTTGTGTGTCTTTTGGTGTTTTCTGTGTTCATTTCGTGTGTGTGTGTGCGTGTGCGTGTGTGGTTGTGTGTGTGTGTTTGTGTGTGTGTCATGCTGTCTAACGGTGTTTTGGTGGTGGTTGCGTCTTGCATGTAGCTTTGCCTG
Organism: Azorinus chamasolen; assembly: GCA_963576725.1. Lineage (NCBI taxonomy): Eukaryota > Metazoa > Mollusca > Bivalvia > Cardiida > Solecurtidae > Azorinus > Azorinus chamasolen. The sequence continues at coordinate 15,176,312 of OY755239.1, forward strand.
CTTGACTTTACTACTTTTCCATTAGGATGGTAGAGTGTCGCATACTAGTTTTAGGTCAATGTGACCTTGACCTCATTTACAAACAAGCCCGTCCGGAGCATATCTCCTACACTACTTCAGCTAGGATAACCAAATATGGTGTGTGAGTACATCTTGGGATAGCGGGGTGTCACATACTATTCATAGGTCAATGTGACCTTGACCTTGGGCTTCATTTACAAAAAAGCTTGTTTACAGCATATTCCTACACCAAGTCAGCTAGGATCATTACTAAATATGGTGTGTGAGTTCATCTCCGGATGGCGGAATGTCGCATACTTTTTGTAGGTCATGTGGCCATGACCTTGACATTTGACTTCAATTACAAAAAAGCTTGTCTTTTGTGGTAGTTTGAGTTCAAATTCTGCTCATACTATGCAATCTTTACTTTCATTTTGCAGTGCATATGCAGACCTGCTTACAAATCACCTTTCATTGCCAGTGCTTTGCTTTGGGGGCATTTGTCACCTACTGCGACACATGTCTTGTTTGGCTATATTTTGACAATAAATTGACATACATAAATGTATGTTCTTACGTAACACTATGTACTTTGTGACCTATTGTCTCAGATGAACGATAATGGACACTATCATTATTATTGCTTAGGTTTTGTCGTGGTCGTGGCTTTCTTCACTAGCAAGTTTCAGATTTAATTTGTCACACATCTTAATCATATGTAGACAGTGCATAATTTGCGAGATTCGCAACACTTGTTTTGAATTACGTGAATTACATGGATTGACATATATCTACTTTCTTTAAATTTCATTAGTTATTTTTTACTTCATTGCATGTAAAATGTCGATGGTCGATTCCCGGTAGAGGCAGTGCCTTAGTTCATATTTCCTTTAAACCGAATGACCGTAGCTGACAAGTGCATACATTATCTAACACGTAATATATTACAACTCACAGAGAAGTTTTGAGCACTGTACTATGCGTCTGTGAATGATCTATCTATCTATGCGTCTGTGAATGATCTATCTATGCGTATGTGAATGATCTATCTATGCGTCTGTGAATGATCTATCTTATCCTTTATATCATTTTGAAATAATTATTTGTTTGCTCAAATTGGATTTGATGCAGTTTAGACTACAGTAAATATAAACCGGACGTTCAATTTAGTATATAAATATATAATATAAGTATATCGGTCATGGAGACAGATGGAAGTTTGTATTATTATTGACGCAGCGTGAAAGTCATACAGAACGCTCCTCTAGAACCTTTCTGCACGACTTTCACCCAGCATTAAATAACCACCTGCCTCAAAGTATCTAAATTCTTCTCTACTAGAAACCCGGTTTAGAAAGGTTTTACTGCATTTCCAATTTGAACAAAGTATTGAGAAACCACACTAATGCGACCCCTAAAAGAGGTAAAAGTCTGGGTGCTAAGTGCAGATGGTAGCTTAATGCAGGACAAAAGTAATGCAGAAAGCTCATAGAATGTCGACCGTTTATATATTTGCAGATGAATGGGCAAGTTCAGTAGAATTGTTGCTGCCCAAATTCAACATGTTTGTCTAATGACCTGTGTACTTATAGACATTTTCACCATTCTGTCTCCATTAACATTTAACCTTTACGCCATGAATACGCATTTCTTCGCCTTGGCAAACAGGGACGGCGTAGATCAGACGGCTCCTTTTGGTTTGCTTATGGTATAATTTAATTCTGATTCTACAGCTTCTGTGGTGGCAACAATTCCATGCGTTAATATGCCATTTTAAATAATCAATCTATTTTAATATTCTGGATGTCATAATTTCTAACATGGATATTCATGGAGTAGAGAGTTAAACGTTTTTCAACTGGAACATTGAATAGCAAGTTACCACACAATCGTCCTAACTGTTGCAATATTAACTTTGCCATTGCACGTATGCAAAATGGTGAAACTAAAGGTGCGGTATCTGCTTGAACCATCTAAAGACACTGTATCCCGTTGGCAATACATCCTTTACATTGTTGACAACTCTTTTGACAACAAATAATTTTCGTCTGCGGACATTGTCGGCATTAAGTGTCAGAATGGAATTGCATTCAATTTCTTCTACAAAATAAGTAGTGTGGCAAATGGTTTTGATTGAGATGACGTGCCGATTTACCAGTTCTCCGTGTGTCATCTCGCTCCGACTGTTTGAAAAGATAATCATATGTTCTTCAATTGCACCAAGCCATGTAAGTCGCCTTTCTTCGACTTTGACGGTGAAAAACTTAATCCGTGCTTACGTATGCACTATGTCTGTTCTGTGTGACATGTATGTGCCTCTGGGTGCATGTTTGATCTCCGGACAATGAAGGCGATTAGGAAAAGACAAGTAGAGGTAACATATGTCACACCTAGTATTAGGAAAACCGAAACGTAGGTCTGTGTATGGTCTCTAATTGCTCCTGGAAATAAAAATGATGATAATAATAATAATTATAACAACTATAAAACAACAATATTAATACTGACAATATTAAATTTGTTACCAATTATGCCTTATAGTCGTTATATTGATAAAAGCTTGGTCATCATTCATTTTTTGCATTATTGCATTAAATTATCTCTTTAACAAGTTCACATATGCTATACGAATGCTGGCGTTAAATATTTCTTACCATAAAGAGGTCCCGTTCCTGTAGAAAGTATTGCAATCGATGAAATTACAAGTCCAAACGCAAAACCGAACTTCTCTTTAGGAAGTAGTTCCGCAACGATTATCCCGGACCCTGCGACAAAGCCTGCAGATGACATACCAATTAGCCCTGATCCAACGTATGCAATCATGTAGCCCATCGACACATATATAGTAACGACCCCAACACATCCACAGAGACTGCAAACAATGGGTATGGCAAAAGAGTCCATCCTCTTTACTTGCATAACGAAACCAGATAGAATACGCACTATAGTGTTTGATATTTGATAAACAATCATTGAACATGTAGCCTGTTCGTCGGTAAAGGTTTTCCATAAGTATATATCGATATACACAGTAGTGAACCCGTCTGCGAGAGATTGACCTAGAGCAGTGGCGATGAGCGTTAAAATATACGGAACAGTAATTATACTTAAAACTTCAGTTTTAATATAAATCCAAAGTCGTTTAAATACTCGTACATTTGGATGATAATCATTTTTGTTACTTGATGCTTCATTCTCAACATTGTCGGAAACTGTGGTTCCTCGTCGTCTAGGAAACAAGAGGCTTGCTGCAAAGTTATTCAGGAAAACTCCACCGAGTATTAAAAACATTCCGTTTATACCATATGTTGATGTTAGGTACCTCAGCAGATACGGATAAACTGCAGCTCCTATTCCGATGCAGCTAAATTGCATAGTCAGCGCATTTATTTTTGCTCTGCCATCAAATGCAAAACCAATGGACACCAACGCGCAGATAAACTGCACCGTAATTCCAATACCTACAAATACAAAACAATTATGAATGAGATATGAGACAATGTATTGCAAAAACATAACGAAGGGTACATAGCCAGATCGGCAGCTACTTCTGATCAAGGCTTTTACCTCCTAAGTTATTTTATTAACCCATTACCTCATAGGCTATGTTTAGACCCAACCTCTGAATGAATCTATCGAAAAGCATTAACTAGAGAAAAGGAAAATGTTAGAATTGTGTAGTATTGAAACAATACTATTTATCACAAACAATCTATTTATCACAATGGTTTCATTAAGTGACTTTTACAGAGGCGTAGAAAGGCGTATTTATGGAGGAAAGGGTTAAATACTATAATGGCCGATGAGTGTCAACAGGTGATTATTGCCTTGGCGGTGCGGTTCGTTATGGGCTTTGCAAAATATTAAAATTAAGTGAAAGTACGATGCTTTTGCCATGACATTTATGTTTAATGTCCCTATTCCACACAGACCGCGAATCCGACGAATCGCCGCGAATTGACAAAGTTTAGGATTCGTAGTGGAATCGTAATCACTTCGTGCAGTTCTTAACTGATTCATATATATTCGTAAGCAGTTCGTGCAATTCTTGAGCAATCGGGAATTCGTGACAATAGTTTTGAGCTGTTCAAAATTTTGGCCACGAACTCCCGAATCCAAAAGATCGTAGTTAATTCGTAACAAATTTGTAGTGCTTTCTTAGGAATCGTAATTGAATCATAATTGATTCGTAGGCATTCGTAGATATTCTAAACTCATTGACTCTGAACTATTCACTTAAGTCGAAGTGTTTTCATGAGAATCGTAATGGAATCTTCCACCCTCAGCTCCTGCATCAGTCTGTTGTAGTGACCGTATTCTAGCCTTCTAGCTGGTGTCAGCCAAGGTCTAACTCATCGCCTTGGAGCTCTTCTCCTTCTTCTTCGAAGTAGTCTTCTAGCTATCAGCAGCTGGTGCAGATGCTCCAAGTCCAGGGCTAACACTACAACCGCTCTACTATGAACCTTCATTATAGAACTGATGCCATACAAGCAGGGCTGAGTGCCTTTTTAACTATACTTAGTTAAAATCAAACGAATTGTCAAGAATAGTCAATAATTCATTTTTATTCGTACTTAATTCGTATATGCATTCGGCGTATTTTTAACTGATTCCTAACGTTCGTGTAGTATTCGTAGTAGATTCTGGTAGATCGTAGTGAATTATTTAGAATATTCGTGCGATTCCAGCCGAATCCCACGAATATTCGTAACACTATCGTACCTGTATCGTAGCTAAATCGTAGAGTGTCACTAATTGGACCAGAACATTTACAAAATTCCACGAATCCTCACGAATCCTAACATTTATCATTTCTTGGTGATTCGTTGGATTCGTGGTTTGTGCGGAATAGGGGTATTAAGGATGCATAAACATTACGTTCGTTCCACAAATTGTGTTACACTGCGTCAGTAATTAAGTAACGCAATGCATAAACGATACACGTATACGTTTGTGCCACCACAACCTATCTATCTATCTGCCTATCTATACATTCTGCAGCATCCACTCACGGAGATTATGTGTAGCTGCGCGTCTATGCTAAAATTAGTGAAGAGTAATAAAGCATGATAGAAGAGAAAGACTGACACCAGACAAGATATACAGTGATTAAATATACTCAGTAATATACTGTAAAACAGGATAAAAACAATGTTGTGACTTATGGAATTTTGTGCTCCAGGGTCTGGACAGCTGTCTTGAACATTTGCAATTCAGGCAGCATGACCACACTCTGTGGCAACCTGTTCCGCTGGACAACTGTAGCAGTTCACTCTGGTATGGCTCTGACAGTAGGCGAGAGGATAGCTATGCCGGGTCATTCTGTTTGGGGTTTGGAAGTACTAGGGATTTCAATAGCTACTCCATAGTGAATTTTGTACAGCATAGTCAGTCTGGCGTCTGCTCTCCTCTGTCCTAAGGATCTCCATCACGGTATTTAACATGGAGGTGATACTGTCATATTGGGAGTACCTACCCAGGGTCAAACGGGCGGCTCGTCTTTGGCATGCCTCGAAGTTGGAGATGTTGGCCTGGGTATGCGGGCTCCATGCTGGAGAGGCAGATTCAAGCTGGGGCCTAACAAGAGTTTTATAGGCTAATTCCCGTACTTGCTTACTTTTGATTCTTATATTCCTCTTGATAAACCCCATATATCTGGACTGGATGTGGCGGCTCCATCTAAGATCATTTGAAAGGACCACCCCAGATACTTGGCGTCATCGACAGCATCCAGAGTCTGGCCATGCAGGGAGTAAGACGTTTAGTGATGCGCTTAGCTCTGGAGATATGAAGAGCATGGCATTTACTAGGGTTAAATAACATGTCCCATTTATCTTCCCAGAGCTGTAATTTCTCAAGATCGGATTGTAGAGTAGAGCCATTTTTGTCATTTCTGATAGCCAGGTAAATTGCAGTGTAATCGGTAAAGAGTCTAATTTGAGATGTGATGTTTTCAGGGAGGTCATTTATATAAAGAAAGAATAAGAGAGGACCAAATACAGGGCCTTGGGGTACCCCTGAAGTGACTGGGACAGAGTCAGAGGACTCATCCTCTACTACTACATTCTGCGATCTACCCAGCAGAAAAGGCCCTAATCCAATTCAAAGAATTGCCATGGACTCCATGGACTTGAAGTTTAGTAAGGAGTTTAAGATGGTTTACCACATCAAAGGCTTTAGAGAGGTCGAGAAGGATAAGATCTGTCTGTTTGCCCTGTGAGAGGTTCCTAGTGAGGTCATCAACCAACTGGATAAGCTGGGTCTCACAGGAACGTCTCTCTCTGAAACTGTGTTGGAGATCATAAAGAATACTGTGATTTTCTAGATGTTGAGAGAGGTTTGAAGTTATTATATGCTCCATCTGTTTGCAGAGAACACAGGTGAAAGAGATAGGACGGTTAGTGTAGCAAATAGCCCCAGGTTTGGAACACCCAACCGGTCTATGAAATATAACAAGCAATGTTATATATCAAAATGTTGGTCAGGATCTGTAGTATATGAAAATGAAATTCATTTTGACTGAAGCGGTTGGAGTTGGCCTGAAATCCAAGATGGCCGCCAAGATGGCCGCCAAAATTGAGTGAAAGTACAAAAATGAGTCATGCAGGAAACACCACATACAGAACAAACACTCGCCCGAACAGCAACACAAGGAAACAGCAAATGTACATAGGTAGAAAAAACAACAAGAGACGCACAAAGACAAAACAAACATACAATAGGAGGAAGATGGAAGTACCGCCTTGGAACGGTCAGTGACAAAAGTCACCGGGGGTTTAAACCGGTTTATGGGCGCCCAACCTCACCCTTATTCCATCCCCATCCTAAAAGACAAACAGTGTAAATAAACGTATCCCCTCTCCGACTAATCTACAACAACCGCGACAGCAAATACAGTGGTAAAGTGCATGTATAACAAAGAAACATTTAATTGAACATACTGTATCCACCTATCGCTAGTGTACTCAATGATTGAGCTGCAAACAGAGTAACTGTAGAAAAGTAATAAAGGGTACGACAAAAATGAAATAGTACATATATCCGACGTTCTCCTTCCATTTCTGGATTTAAGAGGTCGCCTTCATAGAGTACTAAACCTATAGAAATCAAACATATAATATATTGTATTAATTTTTATTCATTTTTGTACCAACTGAATCCAAACCTGTTTTATTTTGACTAATAATGAAGAAATCTCTTTAAAAAACAAACTTGCTGTAAAGTTTATAGAGGTCAATTTTTAAATATAAGGTCAAAGGTCAAAATATTTATACAAATTTTACCTCTGACAAATATGTTTTATTCTCTACATTCTAAGTATGAAACATTTTAAAAAGAATTATGCATATTGTATAAAATGATATATGCTTTCTTAACTTCTATGACTGTTGAGTTATATATACAATAGTTGCTGTTGCCATGGATATATTAAAGATGGCTGCCAAACTTAAGAAAAACAAACAAACATCATTATTTGCTAAATAAATTTGTTATTGTTGTACCTACTGACACCAAATATTTTTGATTTTAACTAAACATTAAATATTCTTGACTTGATTAACTTGAATTAAATTTAGTTTATAGAAATCAAGGTTAAGTTCAAGGTCAAAGGTCCAACTGTATCAACATTTGACATCTGACAAAACTATTTTCGACCAATCATCAAGGTCGGATATTTAAAAATTATGCTATTTTAATTGTTAAGAGTTCCAGATTTGGGAAAGACTTGCAGAGACTAGTATTTAAAAGGCGAGGAGTTTGTATAATGAAAATGACTTTCAATAACTGAAGATGGAGTCTCATTCTTAAACATTTATCTTCAAAATAGATTGGATACGTTTATTTACACTGTTTGTCTTTTAGGATGGGGATGGAATAAGGGTGAGGTTGGGCGCCCATAAACCGGTTTAAACCCCCGGTGACTTTTGTCACTGACCGTTCCAAGGCGGTACTTCCATCTTCCTCCTATTGTATGTTTGTTTTGTCTTTGTGCGTCTCTTGTTGTTTTTTCTACCTATGTACATTTGCTGTTTCCTTGTGTTGCTGTTCGGGCGAGTGTTTGTTCTGTATGTGGTGTTTCCTGCATGACTCATTTTTGTACTTTTATTGTTTCCAATTCATTCAAATAAGAGATATTTGATAAAAAAGAGTGGTACATCAAAATGTTTAGCGATGTTTGGTCTTTCAATTTTAACATCCTTATCCAGTAGATATAGTACATACATACATACATGTATATAGTAATATCACTGTGGTGCAAGCTGTACGGCCGCAAATGTTTAGACTTTTCTAAGATGGCGGACAAAACGGAGGCTGAAAGATAAACATCACATTTGTACACTGTTTAAACTATGTAGATTTTTCTTTCAGTCATTTAATTGGTGCCATAACACAGAATTATAATGCCCGTCAACAGCGGCGTATCCCATTATGGTTCATGTCTGTGTGTAAGGCTCAAAATCTTCGGTAAACTATGCAGAAACAAAAAGTCAGAAATCGAATCGAGAGGAGGTCATATTTTGCCTCATTGTAAGCTTACCAACTACGCTAAACATTTTCTAACACTGTGGATATATGCATCTGAGCCCGATATTAACGTTGAGTTACCTAGTTTGTGGCACAGATCTACATTTTGTCTTTTGGAGACGTTTGAAAATAATGTCGAGTGTACGGTTTAGCCATTAGAGGTAAAAGTGCACTGTACGGTTTAGACCCGATGTTTTTGTACGGTTAGCCACGATTTTCATTCGAAAAACTGTACGGTTTAGACACAAAACAAATGCTACCATTTGAATCTGCGCCGTAGGTCTAGATAGTATAATCCCAACTATTTTCCTTCATGCAATGCATGTTCGCGATTATGACAGCATATCACAAACAATTAGGATCGAGATCAGAAGCACAGTATATAATTGGTTTAAACGTATTTTATTTTTAAATATTTGCATGAATATTGTAATGATAACACAAAGGAAAAGAAAATGATGGAAACGAAAACAAGGCTGCTTGTTGTGTTTCTCCCCCATCACCGTAACAACTGCACTCGCTTTATGCAGAAATGACTGCCCGTTATTGTACTATATTAATTGTACTGAAAGTCTGAAAGACTAATTAAATTAATTAAGCAGGATATATCAGTTTATACAGAAACTTTTTGAAAAAGATACTTCAGAATAAAAGAAAAAAAATAAAAGAAACAAAAAAAGGAAACGAAGGTTGACACATATATGTAGAGAGGTCTAGGATTCTGAGCAGTACAAGCACATTCGAAAGAAGGTGAGCGTTACCGAGTTTATTAGAATCGTTCTGAGGTTTGGATAAACCGATGTACAGCTTCGTCTATAATGATGTTTGTATTATAATTTAAAAGAGGATCACTAAACAGAAAGACAGACAGGGACGGAGTAGTGAATCTGGCAACATCATCAAAAAGTTGTTTTCCTTCGTTGGTTTCCTTCGTTGGTATATTTGCAACAGCTTAAGAAGAAGTGCGGTGCGTTGATTGCGTTCTCAACGAGGCCACATGTACACAAGGCAGTGTCAGATATGTTCTTTGAGAATAGGTCATGGTTCAAGGAACTGCAGTTTGCACGAAGCCTCTTGTGCAGGAGCTGCTGTTTTCTGACACCGTAATAAAATGTTTGGGAACAGTTAGCAGATTGATATTCAAAGACGTTTTGAATGCGTTTAGAGTAGAAGATTGTTTTTCATTTTCGGGGAGGTTGTTCCATTCCTGTATTGTTGCAGGGGGGAAAGAGTTGCTATAATAGGTTGTGCGACAGGCCAGAGGTTGAATATCACCAGCGTTTCTTAATCTTAAATTGCATCGAGAAACACTTCCAGCCACTTCAAGTACCAGTTCTGTGAGATATTTTGGAGTTAAATGAAACACCATTTTATAAAAGAGAATAAGTTTGTGTTTTACGTCTGGTTTCAAGGCGTTTCCATCCAACTTCATGCAATAATTTACCAACAGAAACCAATTTAGTTGTCCCAGTTACTATACGGGTAGCTTCATATTGATTTTTTTCAAAACTGTTAGATTCTCTGGCATTACAGTTATCAAATATAGTATCAATGTATTCTAAAATAGGTATCACGAAATATACGTAGATTGTTTCAAGGGAATAACTGTCCGAAGTGAATTTGAGTTTTCGCATGACATTTAGTCTTGTCCACGCCTTAGTAGCGATATATTCGATATGACAGGGCCGTGTTAGATCACGTGAGAGATGAACACCAATGTGCTTATGTGAATCTACGTCATGAATTTGATGGTCTTGCATGTATACGGATGAGACATTTTTCTCGAGATTATTAACGACTCAGTCTTCTTAGGATTGAATTCAACTAGCCATTTCTCTGCCTTTTTAATATATTATTATTGATATTTGTTGCCATATGTACGGGAGTATACCTACACTAAACAAGCTAGTGTCGTAAGCAAACACACGAATGTTCCATCCAATGTCGCTAACAATATCATTTATAAAAACAAGAAATAACAATGGACCTAATGTATATCCTAGTGGAACACCAGCTTCATAGTATTCCAGTCAGAGAAGGCACCAGGTAAAATTACACGTTGCATTCTTTCAGTAAGATAACTGGAAAACCAGAATAGAATTATGGGTAGAACATTACCTGGATATATACTGGTTATTAATCATTTAAGGACAATGTTTTACTTTAAAAATTGAAGTGAATTGATTTTTAAGTTTAACTAACATGTTTTGACATGCCGGCAATTCATTTAGCGAACAAAATGGTTAATCTGTATCATCTGTCAGAAAAAAGAACCTACCCTCGGATTATGTTTTACAGGCATTTAGTTGAGTTGATGTAATTTAGGACTTGGTCGATATCTCGTCAGTTTCGCGATGACGGATCTGGGCTGAGTCTGTATGGAATGTCTAAATGCCATTTCGTAGGGCATACATGCATTTTAAAGGTGACATAAAATAAACGTGAAATAATTATATAACAGAAAAGGGTAACAAGTTAATGAAAAAAAACATATATTTATTGGACCAAATAAATTGCCAATTCTAAAATCTTCGTCAATATCTTGAATTTCAATGGTTTGCATTTCACCATTTAGAATTATTTTGCTTGTTTATTTCAAAACGCCTGGTATTACATTAAAAGTTAATGTACGTTGCCCCGACTTTCCCGATATATATGACTTAGCTCTTTTCTTCTCATTTTCATTGGATTTCTCGGATTGGCATCTACACAGTGGCTGATGGTTTCCTTTGTCTCGCAATAGTAACAGGCAAATAATCTGAAAAGATATGTAAAGTAATGTTAAGTAACAATACAAAGTGCTTGACTTAATTTCAGACGCTCTGTATTTGCATTAGGACTGAAACGGGTAAAACACTTTTACCCAAATACCCAATCAGTTAAACTTAAAAATCATTTCACTTCAAAACGTTTTAAGTATAACATTGTCTTCAAATGTTAACCAGTATAGATCCAGATTATATGCTATGCTTCTGGTCTCGATCCTAATTGTAATATACTGTCAATATCACAATTAGGCATTGTGTGAAGGAATATCTACACTAATTAGTTGGGATTACACTATCTAGATCTACGACGCATATTCAAATGTTAGTACTTGTATGTGTCTAAACCGTACAGTTTTTCGAAAGAAAATCGTGGCTAAACCGTACAAAATAGATCGGGTCTAAACCGTACAGTGCACTTTTACCTCTACGGGCTAAACCGTACACTCGACATTTTTTTCAACCCTCTCAAAAAGACAAAATGTAGATTTGTGCTTCAAACTAATTAACTCAACGTTAATATCGGACTCAAATGCATATACCCACAGTGTTAGAAAAGGCTTAGCGTTGTTGGTAAGCTTACAATGAGGCAAAATATGACCTCCTTCTCGATTCGATTTCTGAATTTCGGTTTCTGCATTGTTTACGAAAGATTTTGAGCCTTACACACAGACATGAACCATTAGGAGGTAAACCGCTGTTGACGGGCGTTATAATTCTGTGCTATGACACCAACTAAAAGCCGGAAAGAAAAATCTACATTGTTTAAAAAGTGTAAAAATGTGATGCTTCCCTTTCAGCCTCCTGTTCGTCCGCCATCTTGGAAAAGTCTAAACATTCGCGACCGTACAGCTTGCACCACAGTGAATATATCAACACCGTTTTTTATTCATCATTTCAAAAATATTTGACGTGCCATGACATCGTGTGTCTTATTGCATATATGTTAAATGAAGCTTTATTCTCTTTGATTTTATGGCTGAATGCATGTAACAAAAATGTGACGTGTATTTTGACATGATAATCTTTGAAAAATGCCCTTAGTGGTCGAAATATTAGATCAGAGCATTTGAAGTATTTATGTATTATATTAATTCCTTATTTTGGAATATTTTCTTCATTGTTAAATGAAGCTCAAGATCAGTCTGCGCATACGGAGAGTCTGACCAGAGAGCTTCATTGTCCATTTTTCTGTACAATAGGGTTACATTTACTTAAAAAGTGTAGTTCTAAGGTCAGGCTGTGCATATGTGCAGGCTAGTGCTGAAACGGTTCCTGGATATTTGTAACCGTTTAATCAGGAGTATTAACTGTCATTAACCGATTAATTAGAACTTTGTCACACAATCATTCAAACCTGGGTACACCGTAAATATTTATACTAAATGCGACTGCATATATCAACATAATTATCATGAAAGAGTAAGGAGAAGGGTCATTGTTATTATTGATATATGCTCGCGATAGTTACCTGGGTGCTAGTATTGACATATTTCTGCGCACAAGCAATGCCACAGATGTTCAATCTATATATATGTAGATACTGGGCTAAGATTTTATCTTGTGATAATTATGTATATCAGGCTCTTTTAGCTGATATGCAATTAGGAAAACACAATTGGGTATCGACAGTCAGAGCATTTGCTACGTGGTATGCACAAAAGGAAAAGAAAAAGAAGACAACGGTAAAACATGTATTAAGTTATCTCATCTATCAAACAGTTGAATAATTTTGCAACACCCTTAGCATTTTTTCATATTGTTCAATGCATAACCGTTCCAGATTGTTTTTTCCCTTTCTTTCCTTCCCTCTTTCTTTCTTTTTTCTGTATTTCATTCGTTCTTTCTTTCTCTCTTTCTTTTGATGTATATACATGCAATTTATACTACTCCTCAATCATACTTATTGTAATGCCCAGCCTCAAAATTTGTCAAGATTTAGAAAAAAAGAAATATCTTCTCTTTCGTTATACCAATGTCTTTAAATTTGCAGGTACACATACTTTGTTGATATGTGTAAGCTTGCTCATACAATTAATTGTATCATGTAACAATAAACATGTCAATGTACGTTATTAATAAAGTGTTTTGAACCTTGGATAAAACTTGTTCAACTATCAGCTGGGAATACAGTACAGTTGGCATGGCCGCAGAGACTATATTGCGGGAAGCTCTCAAGCTAGTTTTGTGCATAAACCGAGCGTGACTTCACACTTGAGAAATTAAATTGAACTTTGATGACATATTTTATCATAATAATGTCGTATCATAATCAAGTTAAGCTAATAGTTTCATCACAATTCACTCGAAATCTTTCAGAACCAACGACTTTTGAAAAGATGACAAATAACCATAGTGAAGAAGAAAATCGATCGGTTTGATGTGCTAAATAGAACAATCAGCAAATAGTTTTGAAACAAATGCATATACTTCAAAAAAATTATTGAACATGAAACCAAATTTATATTACCGCTGTAACCTTTAAATTAACACTCTGCTGACGAACTAAGTGGAGTTACCAGTCCGGTTAACCGGTTACGGATTTTGTAACCGGTTAAACGCCATTTCGTAATCGGCAACGGTTAACCGGATAATCGTTTCAGCACTAGTGCAGGCTGATCTGGAGCAACTTTCCGCATATGCAATAAGACACATAATTCCAATGCTGGCGTGTCACATATAGCACAATATACTATATCAGATAAGAACAAGCTTCGATTGCAACATCAAACTTGTAAAGTGTCAAAACCAGCATAACATTAGAGACTCATTGAGTATTTGTTTTGCTCTGATTTGAATCAGGAGTATGATTTAAACAATTTCTACTGTCATGGAAACTGATTAACATACTTTCACAATGATGAATATAATATGTGACGCATCAAATGGAAAGGGGCCTTTGGACATAAGCGGACAGTGTAGTTCAAGATAAGCCTGTGCATCCACAGTCTGATCTGAGAGCTGCACTGTCCGTTAGTCTGTGAAATTGGGTCTTATTGACATATCATCGGACAGCAAAGCTCTCACACCAGGATGCACACATGCGAAAGCTGATATTGAGGTACGTTGTTTATGTATCTAAGGCCAAGTTTCGCATGACGCGGCCCATATATGCTCTTTATTCTCCAAAGTTTAGTTTTCATTTTCAGAACTGTCCAAATTATGACTGTAAATAGATGAAGTAAAAGTACAAAAATGAGTCATGCAGGAAACACCACAAACAGAACAAACAGTCGCCCGAACAGCAACACAAGGAAACAGCAAATGTAAATAACTATAAAAACATCAAGAGACGAACAAAGACAAAAAACATACAATAGGGGGAAGATGGAAGTACCGCCTTGGAACGGTCAGTGACAAAAGTCACTGGGGGGGGGTTAAACCGGTTTATGGGCGCCCAACCTCACACTTATTCCATCCCCACCCTAAAAGACAAACAGTGTAAATAAACGTATCACCTCTCCGACTAAGTGTATACACATTCACACACACTATGTTCTCAGATTACATATTGCTGGTACATGAACAAGCCATTGTATATGACTACGGGTTATGAAAACATTTACATGTTTTACTGCAGATGGAAAAGTAGTAAAGTCAAGCAGGCAAAGCCACATGCAAGACGCAACCACCACCAAAACACCGATAGACAGCATGACACACACACACACAACCACACACCCAAACGCACACGCACACACACACGAAATGAACACAGAATACACCAAAAGACACACAAGAAACAGGGACAAACGTTCCACAACATGAACAAACCACAAGCACAAAGACGCAAGGCAAACAAAAGGAAGGGTGACAAAGAGAGTACCGCCTTGGCACGGTCAGCAGCAAAAACACCACTGGGGGTTTAAACCGGTTTACGGACGTCCTAACCTCACACTTCTCTCAAAGTCACCCTAGCTTTACAAATATTGTAAATAAAAGTATCCCCGCTGGACTTACCCACAACATAGACGACGGTGAACACAGGACAACATGTAAAACATAGCATAATAACTGTGACAATCCGTCAAATATGTACTCAATGACTTTGCTGAAGTCAGAGCACCTGCAGGTAAGCCGTTAAGGGCACGACAGGGAAAAAATAATACATGAGTCTGGTAAGCTCCTCCTGTATCCAAGTTTAAGAGTATACCATCATAGAGTACTACCCTCGGCCTGTCATCGCGCAAGCAAAGAGGGAAGCGTAGCTACCGACTGTAAAAGGGTCGATAACCAAACATGCAGTGTGTTGCAATATAATAGGATCATAACCTTTCTTTTTAAATTTTTTAATGCGTTTTATAAACAAATCATGAAAATGGATATGACCCCGAATTTTCCTAAGTTTGTAGATAACATCCCCATAAAATTCTGGTTGAGAAATGCCTTGTCGCAGTAACGTCCGTAGATTGCAATTATATTTACTAATGAGAGGTGAATTTCGATAATAAAATTTAGAAAAAGTTTTCCGAAGTTTGTGATATCTGTAACCTTGCTTAAGAAGTTTATCAGTTATAACTAAATTACGTCTGTTAAAATCTTCAAGCAAAGAACAGGCTCTGACAAACCTAATAAGTTGAGAAATATAAACACCATAAGATGTAGAACGTGGCACATCCCCATCTAGAAAAGGATAATTAACAATTTTAAAATTAAAATCTTCTCTTTTATCGTATACTTTGGACGAAACTTTATCATTTGTAATTGAAAGATTCAAATCTAAAAATGAAGCATTAATGTCAGATTGATTAGCTTTGTTTAAAGACAGTTCTTTTGGGTAGATTGAAGAAACCATAGTATCAAAATAAGGATTATCTAAATTCAAAATATCGTCTAAATACCTTGAAGTTTTATTAAAAGCATTAACAATATCGGTCTGTGTATCAGGTTTTAAGCTAAGCATAAAATCCCTCTCGTAGCAATACAAAAACAAATCTGCAACAAGAGGGGCACAATTTGTACCCATGGGTATACCAACAACTTGACGATATATGGTATCTCCATAACGCACAAATATATTATCTAAAAGAAAGGTAGGAGATCTACAAACATCAAGGCAAGTCCACATTGTGTAATGTTCAACTTCTGAATTCGAAAAGAATGAACGTTGAACATTACAAGCAATGAACATTTTGTTTTCTCTGGCAAAGGTTTTTTCTATTAATTTAATAAGTCTATCCTTTATAAGATGGTGAGGTAGAGTAGTATAGAGTGTAGAGAAATCATAAGAGCTCAGTAAAGAAATGTTATACTGTTCATTTTCAAGTTTTGTTAAAACATCATTTGAATTGTTTATGGACCAAAAAACATTAATACCAGAATTTTCATATATTTTATCACAGTAGCGTTTAACATGTTCTTTGATCATAGTAAGACAGGACGTCAAAAGTATAGATAATTTAGTAGTGGTACAACAGCTAGAGTTGGCAATAAAACGCGACTTATAAGGGTTTTTATGTAGTTTCGGAATCCAGTACAAAGTAGAAAGTTTATGTTGTTTTATGTTAGGACCAGACTTAAAATCATTGCACATTTCTACATGTTCCGAGACTATATCTTTTTCAGGTGTTTGAACTGTTATATAAGTTTTTGAATCAGTTAGCTCCTTCTTTAAAACATCAACATAATACAATCTTCAAATAATGATTACATTGTTTGATGCCTTGTCAGCAGGAACAAGAACATAATCTGAATGAAAATTAGAAATGTTTTTCTTCAAGTAGCGAAATGTAACTCTAGGTCGAGGTGGTAAAAGATGGTTATTTGATTTGTAAAAAGTTATTCGTGTATAAATAATATCGAAAATACATTTCTTCCAATCCGAAAGGGCATTAACATCAGCATGTTCTCGTCGACACCATTTGATGCAGAATTCTTGAATAGCTTCCGCAATATGAGTTCGACAAGCGTCAAAATCAATAAGGGAAGGTAATCTATATTTAGGTCCTTTAACATCAATATTTAAGTCAGAGACAATTTTATTGTAGTTCAAAATAACATTTCTAATAGGTTTATTATATTTATAACAGATGATAGGTGATTCAGAGTTGATGAAATATTTGGGAATAGCCTCGATTACATTCTTATCACGAAATATACTTTGAATATCAATAAAATCGATACCTTTATTTAGGAACTGAAGTTTCAGAAAATGTCTTTTATGTTCAGATTCTTTATCAATACGTGGACGAAGAACATGCTGTGTGTAACTTTGTATAAGTGAGGCAGTATTAATTAACGGATCTGTACGCATATAGATTTTATCAGCCTCTTCGTCTATTGACTTAAGACAGGAAAAGGGTAAAGACGATAAACAAGATAACATAGAATGTTTACCAGTTTGTTTTAGAATAGTATGTAAATCATGAATAGACATAATACGACGTAATTTACGCTTAATATTACCATTTCTACGTCTGCCATATGATCTATTTTTACGTTTTCGAATAGAAAATATCGAGAAAATATCGATACTTGGATCTTTAGAAATATTGCCGCTTTGGAAAATGTTATCATTAAGGCCTAAAGGAAAAGGTGTTTGTAATTTCTTTATCCAGTCTAGCTCTGTGATGAAACGAGCTTTAGATTTTAAACTACCAGTAGTTTTAGAATCATAATAAATTTGTTCTACTGGTTGAACCGAAACATATTTGAAAGAATGTCCTGTATGACGAAAATGCTGGTAAAGAAAATTGCGTACTTTTTTGATCCGGCAATGGTAACTGTGTTCACGAAACCTAGTTTTTAAAGAACGTCCTGTCTGACCTACATATTGAATGCCACAACGTGGCGCATTTCATGTAAGAACATATATAATATTAGATGAGTTTCAGTCTAAATCAGAATTAATCTTCACACTAAACACTCTACCATTAACAAGAGATTTAATTGTTGATCTAGTAGAAATGAAATTGCAACACATACACCTCTTACTATTGCACTTAGTAATTATTGGATACGCCCTATGTCTTTTGTTCAAATAATGTGAATTTAGATGGACTTTACTATAACGAATGATAGATTGCTTTAAAGGAGACAAAACGATTTTAGGTCCATTATGAAAAATGTTACTAATAGCCGAAGAGGGAACATGAAAAGATGAAGCAGAAGACAATTTTAGAGGTTTAATACAAACTGACGGCTGTAGTGATTGGAAATTAGCCAGGTTATGAGGAATCTGAACGGAAGACACAGAGTGTAAGTTTAAGTTATTAATTTTGAGTTTAGGGAGACTATTCATATTTTGTGTAGTAATTGTAGCACCCTTCTGTAAAAAGCGACATACGTATGTAACGAAAAGTGGTGTAAAATAATAGAAAACATACCAGAGATTATGACAAAAATAAAGAAGACTAAGAATATGAATGAAACATTGAATAGTTAAACATTGAATGGGTAAAAAGTAAGAAGAAACACAAATAAGGTAAAGTCGCACTAGAGAAAACGCAAACGGCACAAATCTTAAAAGGGAAATTAAAATAGTCACACAATATGTCGGTGAGTACGGAAGCCACCATGAAGTGCAAAGTACGGTGTAAAGGTATGAGGAAACACATTGAATGTAGAGCAATTCCTGCAAGAGGAAGAAAACAATATTGATTGGATGTACGGGGAGACGTTTCACCGCCGCCACATTCACATTCACATATATCATTCACTAGCTCTGGCGCTGCAAAGGACTGTTTCATTACTTTGGGTGGAATTCCAGAGCCATCTACAAATTCGTATCCAGAACTTGTGACCGGAGGAAGGTCATGTAGTGGATTTATGGCAGTTTTCCAAATTCATAATTGGTAGACTCAGCGTAGGCAGTGGCAAACTATCCTCAGTTGGTGGAAGATTTCTTGGATGCTCTTATGCATCTGAGCTGACTGCGTGAAACGACATTACCTCCTCCATACAAGTCCACAAGAAAGTGCATACAAGCCATTTTCTGTGGTTTTGTGAACACATAATTATGTTCTCCCATGTCTCGTAGTTGTTGGTACTTATTGGCATACTTTATCAACTGCTTGAACTCAGTTTTCTTTCCTTTGCCATGGAAACTACTTGTGCCACAGCCGGTCAAAATATAAACTGCAGGACATTTTGCTGTTCATCTGGCAGCTTATGTCTCAGCGAGTGTACTGGAATGTATAGTTTCATGTCTGTAATGGAAGTAATTCGTCCAGTTGACATGTACATATGCTTCGGAACAACCTGTTGGTAATGATGCAGAAGCAAAACAAAAACAGCTGTGTCTGGCGTTTGAACAACTGTACAGGAAGACCCTTTATCTGCCTTATATTTAGCATGTAAAATAATTAGAGTGTCTGTTTCCTCTTGCTTTGATTTCATTGAAGGGGTTTTGATGGTGTTATTTATTCATCTGTAGCACTTGGACTGTAATGTACTTTGCATAGGAAGATCTGTTGGAGGCAAACAAGAGAGGTATGGGCATAAGTTTGGCATGCTAATGCATAGTCCAGTTATGGTCTCTTATAGGTGAAATGAACATCTTGAAGGGTCAGTACACTCTCATGAGATAATCCTCACAGACTTTGTCTGGTGAGATATGTCAGTCATTCTGAACTCATCCAATAAAGGCGGGATATAGTGTCGCAAAGGTCTGTCATGTCAGCTCCATTGTGTAAGTCACCATATGCTGCTCTTTACTGTGACAACATCGTATACACAACATTAGGAACACTTTTGTTGTTTTCTTCACACCACACGTCACAGATGACCACCAGAAGGCGGATATGTAAGGCGTCGTCAATCATTTTGAATGCGGTGAGTTATCTGTCAAAGTCTTCACCTGACAGTGTATTAGAAACTGTGGCTGTTGCATATAAATCTATATCTGTCAATAGCTGCTTACGACCAGTATCATCATAGAGGTGACATATTCCTGCGAACACGGACACGAGGACATGCATACTTTAATATATAACACCTTGCAACTCATCCTTTCTGCACCAAACGATTTCCAGTGTCTTTGCTAGAAGGCTTATGCCGAACACAATCGGTACATATGACTGCCCCAGACAATTCATAACTTCCTTCCTTGACGCGGAAGTGTGTGGTGTACACAGTTCTGCAGTCTGTAGGAATGACCATAATGATGGGGTTGTATGCTATGCTTGAAGTCTTGATAAAATATTCCTGCATGCAAGTACTTGGATGTCTTCTAATATGTAGAATATTTCATTGGTGTTATTGACCTTTCAGCGGACAGTGTAGCTGTAAGGTCAGACTGCCCAGATGCACATACTGATATTGAGCTACATTGTCTGCATTTGGCATGTGACAAATGTCGCCTGTGACGGCAAAAGGGATAATTCATTCAGGGCATTCCATTAGTCATTCAAAACATTAATCATCAAGAACAAAATACATGTAGCTAGTGTATACATATTCAAAATTAAAAATAACTATTACAATAACTAATGGTAGATCTAGTAGATCTATCAATATGATTTAAGAAATAAAAAATTCATACCAGTGTTTTATCGTGCAATCGAACACTGGTAGGAGTTGAGATGCGTAGTAATTAAATCACGAGGCCGATAGACTACCCATGTTCGATTGCATAAAAAACACTGGTATAAATTTATTATTTCGATTCTAACACTTCAATTTAACAAAATTTGCACCGCCACAACGGCACTACGTTTCTTGTCGTACGAATTTTCGAAGCCATATTACGTCACGTTAAGCCGTTAAAGCGCGTGCGGTGTTTTATCGAGAATTCAAACATAGATACGTCCCTTCTTTGTTTATGTAGATGTGTGCGCGAGGTGTGTTAGAATTAGTAATTATCCACGGCTAGAGATGGATAATTGATATCTAGTTTTTAGTAAATTCATCCTGAAAGTGGGAGATCCTTCGAAAGCAAGAAAGCAAAAGTAACAATACCCCCCCCCCCACCCCCAGAAAATTGCAGACTCGGTTTTATTGAGTCTGTTTATAGACACTAATGATGACGATTAACTTCTATCCTGCCACATACATCACTTGTCGGTTGTCATTTGCAAAAAGTGTAGATCCAGATCAGCCTGCACATCTGCGCATATTGAACTAAGAGCTAAACTGTCGTTAGTATGTAAAATCAAGTAGCATTGGCTATAAACCAATGGACAGTGTAGCTCTTAGATCTTACTGTTGGTTGCTGTATATAGGAATATATCTACAAGCTGTATCAGTTATAACTGTTAAAAGGAAAGCAAAACAGAATTTATCTAACTTCTTTGAAAAGGAAACTTTTCATACCCACCTGTTGGTCATTTTCTCTGAAGAATCTGTCCCTTTTTTGTTCTTACTTGCGATTTATTCACCAGATTACATTGAAGCAAACTACATAAATAGTGGCTAAATCATATACAATGCAAGTAACTTTGCATTTCTTTCAAACATATAATTTACTTCAGAGTGAAAAAAATATTTTGGCTAAATTCTGCTTTTTTCCATTGGAAATTGTCACAATAATTCCATTTGATGTCTATTTAGCAGGCACCACCAGTTTCACTTATTCTGAAAAAAGTCACACCACAGACATGTGATCCGCAATCTTGGACATCACCATGGCAACCAGATATATTTGAGGAAAAATGCTAAACATTCAAAAGTAATACCTTATAATACGTGTTAGTATACAATAAATGGTATTTTGTTTTTGTAAGGAATGTTTCGCATTAAAAAACTTGTTAAATGACCATATTTTAAATAATTTGACCATTGACCTTGAACTTGACCTTGAAATTGACCTTAACCTGTACTTTAATGAACAGTTGTCAGTAAATAACTTGAAGGAGGTTTGTTTACGCTTAAAACAAAACAAATTTGGTTTACATATATGTAAATATACCGGAGTAATGCAGGCATTGGATAAATTTTATTGTTTTTGCAATTTTGGCGGCCATCTTGGATGCCATCTTGGATTTCTGTCGACTCCAATCACTTTGGCATTAACGAACATCGTTTTTATAGTCTACAGACCCTGACCAACATTTTGATATATGACACATCTTGTTATATTTCATAGACCGGTTGACCCCCTAAATATGCAAGGTACGAAGTCTTGTTTGCTACACTAGGTAGTTTGAGGGATCACTTGGTTCGCCTTTTTGAAGACAGGGCAACCATATTGCTTTGGACCAGTCAGCTGGGATGGATCCTGTATCAAGAGATCGCAGGAAGATGGTCTGGATTATCGGGACCAGTTCTTTGCTCATTTCCTTCAAGATCACAGGCTTTATAGAGTCTGGACCGGCAGCTTTTGAGGGATTTAGTTTCTGAAGCAGTTTTTCAACACCGGCCAGTGATATGTGTATGTCAGGCATTTGAGGAAAGAAAGAGCCTTCAGGCATCGGAAGTTCAGGGTAGATATCAGTTATGTCAAATTGTTTTTTAAGGGCATTTGCTTTGTCACGACTGTGTGTATATTCTATATTATTCTTTATGAGTGGTGGAACACCTTGTGAGTCTTGCCTAGAATTTTTAAGAATCCGAAATTAGTTTTTCCATGAAAAGTTCTGTTCATTTGAGTCAGGGGCTGAATTTATGCCAATAATATTTTCCAAATAATTATTTATGAATCTTTCAGTTTCTGTTTTACAGTGTTTCTGGCTTAAAGGAGTTCTGTCGGTGTGTATGATTCCTGATTTTTTTGTTTGTAAAAGAGTCTATCTCTAATGAGTCTTTTAATGGGCTGTGTGATCCAGGGCAGGTCTTTTTTGAGCCGGTCTGTTTGGAGGAGACAAAGAGTGAAATACCGTGTTCCAAGTGTTTTCAGCTTGGTCCACATAGTCTCAACAGATAAACCCGTACATGTGGCCAGGAAGTCATCTTGGAAAGCCTTTGTATATTGTCTGAATCTCTCCCAGTCAGCCTTTCTGTACAGAAGGAACCTGTGTGGTTTGCATTTGGCGACTTTGGGTTTGAAGTCAGCCGTACAAGAGACAATGTTATGATCTGACATACCCGGTAAGATTTCTGGGGT
This sequence comes from Azorinus chamasolen, assembly GCA_963576725.1. Classification (NCBI taxonomy): domain Eukaryota; kingdom Metazoa; phylum Mollusca; class Bivalvia; order Cardiida; family Solecurtidae; genus Azorinus; species Azorinus chamasolen. The sequence continues at coordinate 15,199,583 of OY755239.1, forward strand.
ACTTATGAGTGTTGGATTCGTGGTCAGGAAAAGGTCAATCACATTTTCTTGTCGCGTGGGTGCAGTGGCAATTTGTGTGAGATCGTAATCCTGCAGGAGTTCAACACAATTTTCATATAGATTTGGGTACCTGCAAGTAGGTTGAATAAGGGGGTATTTTCTTTCCAGGTGAATGTGGGGAAATTAAAATCTCCAAGGAGCCAGATGATGGCATTCTGCTTGCTTACCTCCTCAATGGATTTGCGGAGCTCTTCTATGATTTTATCATCTGCTTCCTTTGGACGATGATATGCTGTAACAAATAATGGTTTGGCACCCTAAGGTTCAACCTTAACCCAAAGTATTTAACAATTGGTTGTGAACTGGCACTGGGCTGGTGCAGAGATGTTGTCTCTAACCATAATGCAGACTCCACCGCCTGCACCAGCTTTCCTGTCTTGTCCTGTAACCCATATCAATTTGGAAGAATTCCTTTATATCTGGTGTCAGCCAAGATTCCGTGCCCACTAAGATATGAGGATTCTGGTCGTTTAGTAGGGCATGGAATTCTGGCTTTTTGTGTTTGATAGATTGGAAATTTATGTTTGAAACTTTTATATTTTGTAGCTTTTTACTAGTATTAACATTTACATTTAGTTCTGGGTTTCTAAATTTTGCCATGTCACTTCTGGAGGATGAGTCAGAGCCTTCGGCAGTCGAGTCTAGTATACTGAAGCTGTTTTCAGAATGTAATATAGAGTACATACAGCATGAACGTTTTGAGTGGTTTAGGCATTCACATGTTATACACTTCCACGAGAAGGAGGTATTTAGGGCCGCCATATTGTTGTAGGACCCTGGGCTCATGTTTTGACATTGGATGTGGAACCATTGTTCACAGTTGTCACAAGATATTGCAGGGTCATTTGTGTCTACTTCTAATTTGCATATGTCTGTCCCTTATCCATTTGGATTTAGGCTTTCTCAGAAGTCCTGCAATACAGACGAGTTTGCTTGGGGCGAATCGGTTTGCGCCTATTTGTGGTATTGGGACTCTTGAGTGGGACTGCGTGTGTTTGTCTGGGACACATGTTACTGTTTGAGCAAACGAGTAAACTGCTAATGGGAAAATGATACTAGTGAACAATTCCACTTACTTGTGTGGATATTGTTCCCCTCGAATATGTAAACAAACCTCAACATAATGGATGCTCATGTATACACGTTTCCGGTGGGAGAAGGTCAAGGTCAGCTGACCAACAATGACAGTTGTCTTTGTTTGTTAAATTCTCTTTAAATACCGTGAGTTATACTAGAGCATGAATGAGACAAGTAAATCAATTCATAGCTTGACCTTTTGAGCATGACACATTTACAAATTAGTGTCAGAAAATATTGCCTTTAACCAAAGAAGGCGAGAGCTTGTAGAAACAGCTGTTATGCGCAATAGTCTATCCCTATGCTACACTGTGCCAGTAATAGAATAAATTGACGCATGAACGATACATGTATACAGATCATCTTTACGTCACCAAGGGATATGATACACTACAAGTAACTGATAAAGTGTGATGTGCGAGTACTTGAATAAAATGATGTATAAACGATACATATATTCACCTCGCGTTAACACCACGACAGGCTGTGGCACTATACCAGTACTTGAATAAAGTGATGCATAAATGCTACAGGTATATAAATGACGTTCACGCCACCATAAGCTGTTTTTCACTACCTAGTCAAACAACTAGGTCCGACTGGTTACGGGTTAGTCGATTCCATTTATAAGGGCGATATACATATCAGATATCCACGTGCCATTTGTTTAGAAAAAGAAAAGGTTTAGTTATAGGTAGATATAGTTATCGGAAGCTATCACAAGCTGTATTAGTACTTGATAAAGCGATATATAAACGTTACATGTACATGTCACCACAACCTGTGCTAAACTGTACCAGTAATTGATAAAGTGATGTATAAATGCCACACTGAAGACGCAAAAAACCCTAAGCTCATGCCGATACTTGATAAAAGACTTCCTAGGAACGAAGATTTCCTCAGACCATAGTTTGATATTAGAATACCAGCTACACTTCCTGTGAACAAAGTGAAAATAATAATTATCCGCGACTTGGATTTAGATGGGATGTCGAGTAACACGGTGTTTTATCACGACCCAAGATGTTTGATTGAATCGGAAGTATCTAAAATTGAACCAGATCCAAAGCATGATAAAGATGAATGTACATGTCAATGTCTACTCACATGTACCAAATACGAAATTTACATGCCATTTGCCTTTCAGTCTACTTTACTGTGTGCTATAGACGAATGTGTAATAGTCTTTTACAAGGAGTGGCTGATTTCAAACGGAATGCGTCTAAAAATCTGATTGAATACTTAAAGAAAGTGTTTGAGAACCGGTAGACGTTTTAGCATATGCTGAAACACTTAATGTGGTACTTTACCAGTGTCATCCGTTACCTTCATAATGACATCTGACATCTTTGGAAATGTTGTACAAATAGAACCGTTAGGGTCCGCCACTTTGAAGCAATATTAAACACGTGTATTTTAAGAATGGAATAGATGAAGTTCATGTTGAGCTTGAGCTCGCAATCTGAAGCAGATTTCATAAAAGCCGACAATAAAACGTCTCGATATTTGGATTGTATCTTCAATATACATTTGTAGATAACCCTTTCTTTGATAGTTTGATTCCCGCTATTTACCCAAAAGCATTAAAACTGAGCAAAGCTAACCCTTCCGATACTTATGCAGCTTTTCTTGATATAGACCTTAAAATTGACAATGGAATGGAACATAATTTTCATATCTTCCATAATTTCTGACAAGAGAGACGATTTTGATTTTAATCTTTTAAATTTCCCTCATCTTGTCAGAGATGTCCCACATGCCCCATCTTATGGAGTTTACATATATTTCTCAACGTATTAGTTTCGCTAGAGCGTGTTCTTCTGTCGAGGATTTTAACAGTCGAAATATCATTTTAACAACCTCAAGCAAGGATAAAGATATAGATGAAAAAAAGAAAAGAATCTCTAAATTGTACCATCGAATTATCTCTCTTATTGGAAAGTATAAGTGAAAACGTGTGGCACTCCTGTGACACGGTACCTCACATTTTATATTGATGTGATTTACAACTTTCGTAAAATTATGGGACATGCCTATTTTTTCACTTTTTATTTTACAAAATATGTTAAACAATTCATTAAAAAGGGATATGATCGTATAGTACTATAACATGCTGCATGTCTAGTTGTCAGCCTTTTTATAGTTTTCAAAATCACCATGCTTTCGTTCCATGTACGCCAGCAGGAAAAAATTAGTACTCTATGAAGACGTCCTCTGAAATCTAGAAACGGAAGGAGGACGTCGGATCTTTGTATTTGTTGTACCCTTTATTACTGTTCTACAGTTACTCTGGTTGCAGCTCAATCATTGAGTACACTGCTGTGGGTTGATCCAGTTTATTTCGCTTAAATATGTTTTATTGTACATGCAATTTACCTATGTTGTTGTGCGCTTAACCCTTTCCTTCATATTGACGACTTTTGACGACTCTGTAAAAGGCACTTTATGAAAACATTGTGATAAATAGAGCATTTGCTCCTTTGGAGCAAATGCTCGATTTATCACAATGGTTTCAAACTAAACACAATCTAAAATTTTCCTTTTCTCTAGTTAATGCTCCTTTTCGGTAGATTTATTCAAAGAGGTTGTATCTAAAAATAGCCTATGAGGGAATGGGTTAATCTATACCGAATTGATACGTGTGGTAATTGGTGATTTACAAACGAAATACCTCAACGCTTGGTATGTATGAGCATTTAGGTGTTCTTTACTGTTTAAAAGGAGTGTACGCATATTCGTCCTTATGTAGTGAAGGAATATAACACTCGCTTAATCACAAAATCTGAGAGAGAGCCAATGTTTAATAGCAAATGTTCGTATGATGATAATGGAGGTCTGTAAGGACGATTTTCTGTGGTTTTTCGTAAATCGTGGAAGACTAATTTTGCACAGATTTGAAGTTTAGCGTCATTTTCTGTGGTTTGAAATATAGCGTCATTTTCTGAAAGATCGTATAACTTAACAAGTGTGAAAAACTATCAACCGCTAGTCAACAGCTTGGATCCTGAAAAGACACCAAGTTACCCCGTGTCTGATTTGCATCAAAACTGTTTACATTGATAAATCCAGATCCGTGTGTTTCATGCTAAACCACAAACATTCTGAAGATTCTGACCAGGCATTACGCATCTAACACTGATATGGTATGCACTATATGTATCAGGTAAAACCCTAGGCATGTCTTCTAATTGTATCGTAGCAATATGTGCAAATGTAAGAACCCAATGGTTTAAAACCCAACTGATATCTGTCTACTGCTAATTTATACGTGATACCATGTTGATCATAGATCTTAAACTTTACCCTGCTGAGTTAATTATTAGTAGTAGAAAATGTCGCCTCTACACTTTTCAAAATCGATTTATCAGGCATATCTTTTCAAAACACTATCAACGTGTCACACAGATTGCATCCTGATGAGACGTCGAGTTACTCATTCAGGGGTAAGCATGCATCCGCCCACAGCAGCTACAGTTAACATACATTGTAGAACTAATGAAAGCCACATATCAATCAGCGATTCATTTGTGTTAAAAAGTTAACAAAAGTCACAGAATGTGGCTGAATATTGTATATAATTTATTTTTATTAGGGCAATATTAAGCAGTTTACGCTCAACCCGCGTTAATTACTGATGTCGCTAAAGTAACTTATAATAAAGTTTATTTTCCGCTCATAAATGGATGACAATGATAACAACGTAATTACTTATACAGTATAACCTCTATATTAACCGGAATTCTACTAGATAAGAATTTAGATACTTTTAGGCAGGTGGCTGCTTAATGCAGGGTGAAAGTCATGCAGAAAGCTCCTAGAGTAGCTTTCTGCATGACTTTCACCCTGCATTAAGCTGCCGCCGGTCTCCAAGACCGATAATTATACTAAATTTAACGGCCGGTTAAGAGAGGTTTTACTGTATTAACCCTTTCAACGGTGAATTTTCGGAGCGGAACAGTTCATCCGTGTTTAACTATACAGTTCAGTCTTTATGAAACTACTAGGAGATGAGGATGGTCTTCTTCGAGATCGAAGGACGAACAACATGAAAACATGGACCTCGTACATTAAGACCTCTCTATATGGACCTAGTACATTAGGACCTCTCTAATACACTTATGTCCTTTGAAAGCAGGTGACTGATTAAAATAGACTCAGAGTAATTAGTTGAACATTCCGATATTAAGAAATTTCTGCTTTAGTTATATTTATCTGTTTACCCTTTCTGAATATGTTACATTACATGATCAGAGCCTGAAACACATTGGGAACTACAGCAGAATCCCTCTACTGCGATCACTTAAAGGATATACATGGGTGTCTTTATAAGCAGATGGTTGCTTAATGCAGGGAAAAAATAATGCAAAAAGAGCTTTCTGCATTAATTTTGTCCTGCATTAAGCTACCACCTGCATCTAGCACCCAGAAATATGCCTCTTTTAGGTGGTCGCATTAGCGGGGGTTTACTGTATTAAGATGCCGAACTACTTGGCAGGGTTCACACTCATCGGTCTCTTCAAGGATCAACCACAGCTTGTTATAGATACGTCTGTTAGCATTTACATATAATACATATCAAATAATGTAGATCCTGGCCATTTGAATCCCTTTGATCTGGTTGTGCATTTTTGCAAAGGTCTTATAATTATGTTCGGGTTAATACAGTTAAACAGTAAAACCTCTCTATAACGGCCACTAAATTGTGTTATTTAAACGGTATTTAGGGCAGGTGACTGCTTAAAGCAAGGTAAAAGTAAAACAGAACGCTCCTATAGGAGCGTTCTAAGTAGTAAGTATGGCACTTTGGACCCCCCCCCCCCGGGCGATATCCAAATTAAAATTTAAAATAATGTTACGTAATCCAGACAGGAGCCACCCGGTGCAGACTTGCGACGTAATCCAACTTATCCTCGAGCTATTAATCCAGACTGGCGCAAAGTCATTAAATTTTAATTAGTCTTATCCTCCAGCCATGTTCCACCTTCCATATTTCGTTTTAATTAGTTTGCCCACGAATATTCAGTAGGTATTGAAATGTGTAGTTAACATGGAATGAGGGATGGCTTTAAACTTTAATGCTGTTAATGGCTGGAGGATAAGACTAATTAAAATTTTAATGACTTTGCACCCGTCTGGATTAATAGCTCGAGGATACGTCGGATTACGTAGTAAGTGTGCACCGGGTGGCTCCAATCTGGGTTACGTAACATTATTAAAAAAATTATTTGGATATCGCCCATACTTACTACTGTTCTATTTATTTTACTTGCATTGCTTTAAGCAGCCTCATGCCTTTGACACAAAATACTTGATGTAATTTAGTGGCCGTTATAGAGAGGTTTTACTGTATTCTACCTTGTACAGATACTAATACGTGAATGGTAAAGTAGTGAATCAAAGTTTTAGATTAGCCTTGTCAGCATCATAACCTAACCGTCTACCTTCGTTTAAAACCATTACACATTATTAACTCGCAATATGCTGATTCATTAAAGAAGAAACCCTTTCTGAATACTACATAAATAGCTGCCACTGAAGAAAATCATTATTACAAACAGTACAGATCCTAACCAACAGAACTCCCCAGGAGTCGTTTGGTTTGGGTCTACACTGTTGAAAATTATATCTTATATACTGTTTAACAATGAACATATATACCACTTCTGTAACGCTTAACATGATTGAAAATAGCATTAACCCTTTACTCCAAGACTATTCATGTAAGCACTAATGACATCATAAATAGTAATTAGATTAACTGTTATAGCAACTCATTGACACAGGGAATGTTTTGCCATGGAAGAAACTGTAGAATCGGATCTATATTATATCATAAGCAAACAGAGCAGACCATGGTCAGACGGTTCCTACAGGGGCCGTCTGATCTTGGTCTACACCGTTTGCTAAGGCATAGAAAGGCGTATTTATGGAGTAAATGGCTAACCAAAAACTGACTAAAACTTTGTTGGTACATGCAGTTGGCAACTAAATGCTGTGGACGAAAGCAACACAGACAGCTCTGATGCAGTACTTTCGTTCTACGTCTGCCTATTATGTTTATTTACTGTGGTAACAGGTATAAACACTGACTAGTTTCAATGATATATATTAAAGAAACGAACTTTATAAAAATAATTGAAAATAAATTAAAATATTAAAAATTGATAGTAGTGACGAAGCACACATGTAACTGCAATAACTTAAATTTTAATTTTGACAAAACATCTATTCCATTATACACAAACATAGAATGAAAATGTATGAAACCTCAGTCAGCCATTAACAATACCCCATTACTAATACTTATCCTGTCAACTATCGTCAGCCCTAAGCAACACCCACTACTACTTCTTATCCAGCCAAGATAAACCATTATAGTCTTGAGTGATATATTCAGCCACTATGTGAGATATACAGATTATGTCATCACCAGGAAACCGAGAGAATAAAATCTAGCATACCCACGGTACAATGATATGACATTTGCCTCTTAGACAAGTGTTACGAGACTCTTCTTAGACTGGACATACATGTGTCCCTACACATAAGTTATCTGCCTATACATGTGCTTTCCAGAGTGGGCATATGCCCTTTTACTTAGGACATTTGCCATATCAAATAGGAAATTTGCTCCTTTTAATAGAAAAATTACCTATACAGTAAAACCTCTCTATACCGACTATTAAATTACATCAGGTATTTATTATTGAAGGCAGGTTGTTGCTTAAAGCAAGGTTAAAGTTAAACAGAACGCTCCTATATGAGCTTTCTGTTTTGCTTTCATCTTTTTTAAGCAGCCAACTGTCCCAAATACAACTAATTAACACAATTAGTGGCCGTTATAGAAAGGATTTACTCTAGTACTTTGTGAAATTATGCATGACAAACTACGTTTTGAAGGAGCAAATGTCTACTCTGGAATATTCAGGAGGTTGCATATGTCCCCAATGAAGAACTCATGAAAGGGTGAAGGCACGGACAGGGGAATTCGCCAACGGGCAAGACTTCGCCCTGGATAACTGACGAATAGACTCGGTAAACTATCCTTTGGGAAATGCCACTGAAACCGCCTGTCCTTTCGATATGTTTCACGAGTACTGTGTTAACGTTTATTGCATTAGAGTTTTGTTAACAATTCAAAGCGTTTTATGTACCAAACATATAAAATATTACAAACATAATAGAAATTACTAGAATTATTTGATTTAAGCATCTATAACTCTGATAAATGTATTTCTTTTTATATGTTTCCTTAGGAGTCAGATTCATCCATTAATTCCTTCTTTCTAGCTCATCTCTTTAATAGTTGCTTTTTGATGTACATGTATGTTCATATAATGTACTATATTTTGTACACTTTTTCTATCATTCAAAATGCGCTGCACAACATGTCTAGATATATATAAAATCTAAATAGATATTTAATCAGATAAACGAGATTTCCAGATTTAAGAGTTCAGAATCATTTGCAGTCGATATTTTATAAAACAAATAATTTCTTTTTATGACATATCTAACAGGTAGACGTTTATCTCTTTCATTAGTACAGCAGAACCACTCTAAATCGGAATTCCCCTAGAGAAGAATTCAAATACTTCAAGGCAGGTAGCTGCATAATGTAGGGTGAATGTCACGCAGAAAGCTTATAGAGGAGGTTTTTTTTGCACGACTTTCACCCTGCCTTAAGCTGCCTCCTGTCTCCAAGACCGATATTTATATTAAAATGAACACGCGGTTTAGAGGGGTTCTACTTTATAGTTATTGTACATGTAGACTATCTTACCAAATCCTGTCGTGAATATCAGCAGTGACTGGACAAGTGCTATTGATGTTCGGTTGGTATTGAACATGTCTATCATGTCGACGAATATGGCACCAAGGGAAAGAACGAACCCTAGGTCCACCATAGTGACCAACATAGCAACAATAAAAAATACCCAACGTCTGTGAATGAGGCTGCAATGGAAATTAGATCAATGTATTTACCTGTTAATGTCTATATTGTGTATCTGACCGGATGGCCAAATACTGTAGTTTCTGGTGAGTGTGAGTGGCAGATAGTAGGGACTCTCATAACTTACTAGTGTGTGTCATGATTGCTGTGCTTGGTGTACAATAAGTTTGATGTCACGGATGTCCGTATTTTTCTGAGGTTCAATTTAAATTATTACCACGTTCTCTCATTTATTCACAGTGTCCAATTATATACATGTACATCGAAATGCTGAGATGTTCAACACGAATTATATGTATCAGACATGTGCTATGGTAGATATTTTGAGATTCAATAACCTCATCTTTCCGTTATTACATTAGTATACAGATAGCGAACTACCTACGTGTAATATTTATGCAATACGAATCAAACTGAATTACGTGTTCTCCGCCACTATGTTTCAAGCATGTAGTGTCAAGAAACAATCAAGATTATTTTGCCATCACTTCATGGCTGATGTTTGAAATGTAGGAATTGAGTTAGCTTAAGATAATATACATGTACATATTCAGTAATGTTCTTGTTAGTTCATAGTGGTTGCAAATACTCATTTACTGAGATAAATGCAATTCTGTTCAATAAATTATATGTTTTTGTATGTTTTATGACTGGTCAATGTCTAGGATATTCATATCCGCGGATATGAATGACACGTCCTTCAAATCAGTATTAAGTATTTGATATATAGTTATAATCGGTATCTTCATTGAATATGAATCATATCCGCTGGTAATGAGAAATACCGATATTAATCTAAAATTGGGTATATGGCAAACTTATTGAAGAATTAACAACTGGATATGGAATTATCACTGATTTAACCCTTCTCTTGATGAATTTTAAAACACATTTCTCCTTCTTTACCCATGCCCTGTTGTATAATTACATATATATTCACTGTGTACAAGTACTTCGCTGTGCAATCACTGCTGTGGAGTGCACTGGTTGCACACTCAACTTGTAAATAGTGCAGACCCTGATGAGACAGCTCGTGCAGGAGCTGTCTCATCTGGGTCTTCACTATTTACAGGTAGGTATATTGACGTGAACAGCAAGCGAAGGGTTAATCTAAAACTGGGTATATGGAAAACTTATTGAAGAATTAGCAACTGGATATGGAATTATTATGTACCACTGATTTAACTCCCACGGATATGAAACGCCACGACGTTTCGAAAATAAATGTTCATGTAAATCCGCAGTTGATTATATAGGTCATCAGCTAGTTACCAGCCAAACTTTCGCGCCCTTGAATTTATGACCCAGACATAATAAAGAGCCAAATGTAGGCCTACATATTGCAGAGAATTTGTAATGCAGTCTTTCGTAATGCAATCAAATTTAAAACGGTAAAAGAACTGCTTTATCGCGCTTATGTGTTTTGGGAATATAAATTTACTGAGTACTTTTGCAACATCGAATTCCAATGTCAGTCTCTAATCTATTTTTCAGTGTCGGGTTGGTAGTTCTAGTCGATTTTATCCCCCATGGATATAAAATGACGCCCATTAAGACGGCGAAATAACAAACACGAACCTATAAAGCAATATGTCATATTTAAAAATATATCTTATCTAGCAGACTGATTTTTTCTACATAAATGATTGTCTTACATTTATTTTAAATACGATTGATCCTGTGCGTTCACGTTTGTTTTGAACATGAAATACAGTAAAGACTCTCTAAACCGAAACCAGAGCTCCAGATAAGACGCGTAAATCAAAACTTTTTCAAGAATAACTCCTTCATTTCTCCACCAAACCCTATACTGTGACCACTCTTTAGAATCGTCTCTTCGAGACGATTCTAAAGAGTGGTCACAGTATAGGGTTTGGTGGAGAAATGACGATTTAGTATTTGGGTACGCATCGTTATCTGTAGCTCTGCGAAACTGTATTAAAGAAGCTTGTAGGTATCTTAGGCAGTTGCCTTTCCACATGACCTTCACCCTACATTAAGCTACAACATGTCCTAAAGAGTGACATTGATACTAATTTGACGTCGTCATCATAATCATCATCATCATCATCATCATTTTGAGTAATCGCCAAATCTATCGCGATGACTCATTAAAAGCAGCAGTTTATGCATATGGGCGAGAACAGCTAAACTTTACTCTAAATATACTATATAACTCTTCACTGCCAAATACTGCAATCTGCAAACAAGTGTCGTCTGTTACACTTTTGGTTTGTTTCTTTCCATTTTTGTTTCAATAATATTACCTCAGAAGCACACGGTGTGGACCACCACTGAAGCACCTAGATCCCAACTGAGACACCTGGATCTCCACTATGACACCTGGATCCCAACTATGACACCTGTATCCCGACTATGACACCTGGATCCCCACTGAGACACCTGGATCCCATCTATGACACCTGTATCCCCTCTATGACATCTGGATCCCCACTGAGACACCTGAATCCCCATTGAGACACCTGGATCCCAACCCAGACACCTGGATCCCAACTGAGACACCTGGATCCCCACGGAGGCACCATGACCCCCACTGAGACACCTGGATCCCCGATGAGACACCTGGACCTCCACTATGACACTTGGATCCCCACTATGACACCTGGATCCCCACTGAGACACCTGGATCCCCACTATGACACCTGGATCCCCACTGAGAAACCTGGATTCCCACTATGACACCTGGATCCCCACTGAGACACCTCGATCCCCACCGAGACACCTGGATCCCCACTATGACACCTGGATCCCCACTGAGACACCTGGATCCCCACTATGACACCTGGATCCCCACTTAGACACCTGGATCCCCACTTTGACACCTGGATCCTCACTGAGACACCTGGATCCCTACTATGACACCTGGATCCCCACTGAGACACCTGGATCCCCACTATGACACCTGGATCCCCACTTAGACACCTGGATCCCCACTATGACACCTGGATCCCCACTGAGGCACCTGGATCCCCACTGAGAGACATGGATCCCCACTATGACACCTGGATCCCCACTGAGACACCTGGATCCCCACTATGACAACTGGATCCCAACTGAGACACGTGGATACCCACTCAGGCACCAGGATCCCCACGGAGACACCTGTATCCCCAATGAGACACCTGGATCTCCACTATGACACTTGGATCCCCACTATGACACCTGGATCCCAACTGAGACACCTGGATCCCCAATATGACACTTGGATCCCCACTGAGACACCTGGATCCCCACTATGACACCTGGATCCCCACTGAGACACCTGGATCCCCACTGAGACACCTGGATCCCCACTATGACACCTGGATCCCCACTGAGACACCTGGATCCCCACTATGACACCTGGATCCCAACTGAGACACCTGGATCCCCACTTTGACACCTGGATCCCCACTGAGATACCTGGATCCCCACTATGACACCTGGATCCCCACTGAGACAACTGGATCCCCACTGAGACACCTGGATCCCCACTATGATACTTGGATCCCCACTGAGACACCTGGATCCCCACAATGACACCTGGATCCCCACTGAGACACCTGGATTCCCACTATGACACCTGGATTCCCACTATGACACCTGGGTCCCAACTGTGACACATGGATCCCCACTATGACACCTTGATCCCCACTATGACACCTGGATTCCCACTGAGACACCTGGATCCCCACTGAGACACCTGGATCCCCACTATGACACCTGGATCCCCACTATGACACCTGGATCCCCACTGAGACACCTGTATCCCCACAATGACACCTGGATCCCAACTGAGACACCTGGATCCCCACTATGACACCTGGATCTCCACTATGACACTTGGATCCCCACTATGACACCTGGATCCCCACTGAGACACCTGGATCCCCACTATGACACCTGGATCCCCACTGAGACACCTGGATTCCCACTATGACACCTCGATCCCCACCGAGACACCTGGATCCCAACTATGACACCTGGATCCCCACTGAGACACCTGGATCCCCACTATGACACCTGGATCCCCACTGAGACACCTGGATCCCCACTATGACAACTGGAACCCAACTGAGACACCTGGATACCCACTCAGGCACCAGGATCCCCACGGAGACACCTGGATCCCCAATGAGACATCTGGATCTCCACTATGACACTTGGATCCCCACTATGACACCTGGATCCCAACTGAGACACCTGGATCCCCAATATGACACCTGGATCCCCACTGAGACACCTGGATCCCCACTATGACACCTGGATCCCCACTGAGACACCTGGATCCCCACTGAGACACCTGGATCCCCACTATGACACCTGGATCCCCACTGAGACACCTGGATCCCCACTATGACACCTGGATCCCCACTGAGACACCTGGATCCCCACTATGACACCTGGATCCCCACTTAGACACCTGGATCCCCACTGAGGCACCTGGATCCCCACTGAGAGACATGGATCCCCACTATGACACCTGGATCCCCACTGAGACACCTGGATCCCCACTATGACAACTGGATCACAACTGAGACACCTGGATACCCACTCAGGCACCAGGATCCCCACGGAGACACCTGGATCCCCACTGAGACACCTGGATCCCCACTATGACACCTGGATCCCCACTGAGACACCTGGATCCCCACTATGACACCTGGATCCCCACTGAGACACCTGGATCCCCACTATGACACCTGGATCCCCACTTAGACACCTGGATCCCCACTGAGGCACCTGGATCCCCACTGAGAGACATGGATCCCCACTATGACACCTGGATCCCCACTGAGACACCTGGATCCCCACTATGACACCTGGATCCCCACTGAGACACCTGGATCCCCAATATGACACCTGGATCCCAACTGAGACACCTGGATCCCAACTATGACACCTGGATCCCCACTGAGATACCTGGATCCCCACTGAGACACCTGGATCCCCACTGTAACACCTGGATCCCAACTGAGACACCTGGATCCCCACAATGACACCTGGATCCCCACTGAGACACCTGGATCCCCACTGAGACACCTGGATCCCCACTATGATACTTGGATCCCCACTATGACACCTGGATCCCCACAATGACACCTTGATCCGCACTATGACACTTGGATTCGCACTATAACACCTGGATTCGCACTATGACACCTGGATTACCACTATGACACCTGGGTCCCCACTGAGACACCTGGATCCCCACTGAGACACCTGGATCCCCACTATGACACCTGGATCCCCACTGAAACACCTGGATCCCCACTATGATACCTGGATCGCCACTGAGACACCTGGATCCCCACAATGACACCTGGATCCCCACTGAGACACCTGTATTCCCACTATGACACCTGGATTCCCACTATGACACCTGGATCCCCACTATGGCACCTGGATCCCCACTATGACACCTTGATCGCCACTGAGACACCTGGATCCCCACAATGACACCTGGATACCCACTGAGACACCTGGATCCCCACTGAGACACGTGGATTCGCACTATGACACCTGGATTCCCACTATGACACCTGGGTCCCCACTATGACACCTGGATCCCCACTGAGACACCTGGATCCCCACAATGACACCTGGATCCCCACTGAGACACGTGGATTCGCACTATGACACCTGGATTCCCACTATGACACCTGGGTCCCCACTATGACACCTGGATCCCCACTGAGACACCTGGATCCCCACAATGACACCTGGATCCCCACTGAGACACCTGGATCCCCACTATGACACCTGGATCCCCACTGAAACACCTGAATTCCCACTATGACATCTGGATCCCCACTGAGACACATGGATCCCCACTATGACACCTGGATCCCCACTGAGACACCTGGATTCCCACTATGACACCTGGATCCCCACTGAGACACCTGGATCCCCACTGAGACACCTGGATCCCCACTATGATACCTGGATCGCCACTGAGACACCTGGGTCCCCACAATGACACCTGGATCCCCACTGAGACACCTGTATTCCCACTATGACACCTGGATTCCCACTATGACACCTGGATCCCCACTATGGCACCTGGATCCCCACTATGACACCTTGATCGCCACTGAGACACCAGGATCCCAACTGAGACACACGGATCCCCACTGAGACACCTGGATCCCCATTTTGACACCTGAATCCCCACTATGGCACTTGTATCCCCACTATGATACCTGGATCCCCACTATAACACCTGGATCCCCACTATGACACCTTGATCCCCACTCTTAAACATGGATCCCCACTATGACACCTGGATCCCCACTATGAAACATGGATCCTCATCATGACACCTGAATCCCCACTATGACACCTGAATCCCCACAGAGACACCTAGATCCCCACTGAGACACCTGGATCGCCACTATGACACATGGATAACCAATGACACATCTGAATCCCCACTATAACACCTGGATACCCACTACGAAACATCACACTTGGATCCCCACTATGACACCTGGGTCCCCACTATGACACCTGGATCAATACTATGACACCTAGATCCCCAGTACGACACCTGGACCCCCACTATGACACATGGATCCCCACTACGACACCTGGACCCCAACTATGACACCGGGAACCCCACTGAGACACCTGGATCCCCACCATGATACCTGGATCCAAACTGAGACGCTTTGCTTCCCACTGAGACACCTGGATCCCCACTGAGACACCTGGGTCCCCACTGAGACACCTAGATCCGAACTATGACAACTGGATCCCCATAATGACACACGATCCCCACTATAACACCTGGATCCCCACTGAGAGACCTGGATCCCCACTATAACACCTGGATCCCGACAATGACACCTATATCCCCTCTGAGACACCTGGATCCCCGCTGAGACACCTTGATCCGAAATATAGCACCTGGATCCCCACTGAGTCACATGGATCCTCACTGAGACACCTTGGTCCCCACTGAGACACCTGGATCCCAACTTTGACACCTGGCTCTCCACTAAGACACCTAGATCCCCACTTTGACACCTGGATCCTCGCTGAGACACCTGGATCCCAACTATGACACCTGGATCCCCACTATACCACCTGGATCCCCACTGAGAGACATGGATCCCCACTATGACACCTGGATCCCCACTGAGAGACATGGATCCCTACTAAGACACATGGATCCCCACTATGACACCTGGAACCCCACTGTGACAGCTGGATCCCCACTATGACACCTGGATCCCCACTATGACACTTGGATCCCCACTGAGACACATCTTTCCCCACTTTGACACCTGGATCCCCACAATGACACCTGGCTCCCCACTGAGACACCTAGATCCTCACTATGACACCTGTATCCCTCTATGACACCTGGATTCCCACTGAGACACCAGGATCCCCACTGAGACACCTAGATCCCAACTATGACACCTGGATCCCCACTCTGACACATGGATCCCCACTATGACACCTGGATCCCCACAATGACACATGAATCCTCACCATGACACCTGAATCCCCTGTATGACACCTGAATCCCCACTGAGACACCTAGATCCCCCATTGAGACACCTGGATCGCCACTATGACACATGGATAACCAATGAGACATCTGAATTCCCACTATGACACCTTGATCCCCACTATGACATCTAGATCCCAACTATGACACTTGGATCCCCACTATGACACCTGGACCCCCACTATGTCACCTGGATATCCACTATGACATCTAGATCCCCACTATGACATCTGGATCCCCACTATGACACCTGGATCCCCACTATGACACCCGGATCCCAACTATGACACCTGGATGCCCACTGAGACACCTGGATCCTTACTGAGACACCTTGGTCCCCACTGAGACACCTGGATCCCAACTTTGACACATGGGTCTCCACTGAGACACCTAGATCCCTACTTTTACACTTGGATCGCCGCTGAGACACCTGGATCCCAACTATGACACCTGGATCCCACTATACCACCTGGATCTCCACTGAGATACATGGATCCCCACTATGACACCTGGATCCCCACTGAAAGACATTAATGCCCACTAAGACACATGGATCCCCACTATGACACCTGGAACCCCACTGTGACAGCAGGATCCCCACTATGACACCTTGATCCCAACTATGACACATGGATCCCCACTGAGACACCTAGATCCGTACTATGACACCTGGATCCCCACAATGACACCTGGATCCCCACTGAGACACCTAGATCCTAACTATGACACCTGTATCCCCACTATGACACTTGGATCCCAACTGAGGCACCAGTATCCCCACTGAGACATCTAGATCCCAACTATGACACGTGGATCCCCACTTTGACACATGAATCCCCACTATGACACATGGATCCCCACTATGACACATGAATCCTCACCATGACACCTGAATCCCCAGTATGACACATGAATCCCCACTGGGACACCTACATCCCCACTGAGACACCTGGATCGCCACTATGACACATGGATAACCAATGAGACATCTGAATTCCCACTATGACACCTTGATCCCCACTACGACATCTAGATCCCCACTATGACACCTGGATCCCCACTATGACACCTGGATCCCCACTATGACACCCGGATCCCAACTATGACACCTGGATGCCCACTGAGACACCTGGATCCCCACTGAGACACCTGGATCGCCACTATGACACCTGGATCCCCACTGAGACACCTGGATCCCCACTATGACACCTGGATCCCCACTGAGACACCTAGATCCCCACTTTGACACCTGGATCGCCGCTGAGACACCTGGATCCCCGCTATGACACCTGGAACCCCACTAAGACACCTGGATCCCCACTATGACACCTGGAACCCCACTGAGACTCCTGGATCTCCTCTATGACGTCTGGATGCCCACTATGACACCTGGATCCCAACTGAGACACGTGGATCCCCACTGAGACACCTGGATCCCCACTGAGACACATGGATCCCTATTATGACACCTGGATCCCCACTGAGACACCTAGATCTCAAGTGAGACACATTGGTCACCACTGAGACACCTGGATCCCCATTTGACACCTGGATCCCCTTTGAGACACATGGATTCCCACTGAGACACCTGGATCCCAACTATGACACCTGGATCCCCACTGAGACACCTGAATCCCCACTTTGACACCTGGATCCCCACTATGACACCTGTATCCCCACTGAGACACCTGGATCCCCACTGAAACACCAAATTGTTTGCTGTCTCACAAGGGTCCCAACTGTTGCAAACATTGGGTTATCACATATGCGACTTTGACATCGAAATAGTTAAAATGCGGCTACGATGTCTATTATTTTGTCAATGTATAGTATATAAATATCACATACTATGGAGAGAGACAGCACGTACTGTCAACCCGAGGTTGGTTATGTCCACCGAGGCGTTAGCCGAGGTGGACATTACCATACCGAGGGTTGACAATACGTGCTTTCTCTCTCCATAGGATGTGATATTTATTTTATTATACCGAACAGCACATTCAATTTCGTCAGCAAAAATATTTATTCAATGACAACAATAAACAGTCTTAAACAAAAATTATAGAGCTACTCGGTGGTTAAAAATCGCGGAACAGCTTCACATTTCTATTCATGACACGTTATAAGTACTGGAGGTTGATCAAATTGCAAGCGTTAAATGACGCTAATATATGACGTAATTGGATGACGTCACGTACACAATTTAATAAGCGCTCACTGATCTAGATGTTCCGTTCCTATGGTAGCGGGAGACAGTATTTTTCCTACAGTATTTTTTCCCGCTGGGCCTGACAGTATTTCTATGTCACGGTGGCCTATGGGAAATTAACATTGTAAATGAAGTTGAGGTATAATAATAGAAACTGTCGTAAGCGACCTTATATTTACTGAGCACATTAGTCTAAAAAAGGACGGTGGTTTGCTTAATGAAGGGCAAAAAAATAGTTTATGCATCACTTTTGACCTGCATTAAGCTACCACCTGTTTTACAGGCCCATAGGTGGACATCTTTTTGATGACCGCTTTAGACAGGTTCTACAGTATATGATTCAGTCTCCGATATGTTCAGTGTAGTTCGTACTGAATGAAAGTCACACGGATATAAGGTGCATAATTATACTGGTTATAAAGGAGAAAACACAAAACTGTCAAAAACAATATTCTCACACCTTGTAAAACCAATATGAGATATGCAAACAGTTTCCTTTTATATATATTTGTTAATGGTAAAAGGCAATATTTATTGCTGATATGCCAATAAACTGTATAAACTGTATATTCATGTAAGAAATAATGACGTCATGAATATTAATTGATAAGATTATTTTTTATAATGGCATATGAACACACGACATTTTGCAGCAGGCAGAAGCTGTAGCATCATATCTATATTACAACACAAGCAAATAGAGCAGACATAGTTTATTTTTTGTAATTATCAACATGCATACATGTGCATAACTCTAACAAGGATTGGAATAGAAACTATTAGCTTATTAAGTTTCTCTCCTTAGTATGTAGTACTGTACAAAATCAGTTGTTCATCGCAACGAATGAAACACATTAGTAACACATGAAAATTACGAACTTTTCAAAATGAATGGCTGTTTGAAATATCTATCTGTTGAATTGGGAAAGAAAAGGGACGCGAAAGTGAGAGGTAAAGTATAACATGAATAGAACGAGAAGCTAAAGTCCGTGGCGGATACAAAACAGTTCGTGCTTATACGTATTCTTATACATGACGTTCCTAATATAACAATTGTATTAAGACAGGAACCGTTTGGTTTTTACAATGCATTGATGAACTACAGACAGTATTTATAATCTTCTCGAAGAGATTATTGATACTTAAGAGTGGTCAGAGAGTAGGTTCTGGTGGAGAAATAAAGTTGAAAATGTTTACATGAACACATCTCATCTGAAGCTCTGAATTATTATAAGTACATTGTATGTGTATTAACCTATTACCTCATGGACTATTTTTAGATACAACATCTTTGAATAAACCTACCGAAAAGGAGCATTAACTAGAGAAAAGGAAACAAATATAATTTTGTAGTTTGAAACCATTGTGATAAATAGAGCATTTGCTCCTATAGGAGCAATTGCTCTATTTATCACAATGGTTTCACAAGGTGACTTTTATAGAGTCGTCAAAGTCGTCAATATAAGGGAAAGAGCTAAAGACCGGTAGTTACATTTCGGAATGGTTTAACCCTTTCTCCTCATATAAACGCCGTTTAATGCATTTTAAAACATAGTAGACCCATAGCTGACAGTAAGAGCTGTCTGATCAGGGTATGCACTGTTTGCTTAACGGAATTATAGAGATGTAATTGTACAATTTCTGCAAATGTAAACATCCTGTGTCCATGTATCATTATAACAATTCAGCTAATAAATATTCATGATGGCATTATTTTTACATGATTATTGAAGAGATGAATTATTAAGTCCAATGTACATTAACGAAGAAAAGAGATTCACATACCTAACGTAAGAGAAGCACAGCTAAAATAACACCTTGTCAGGCGTTTCCTGTGGAAAGAGGCTACCACAGATAAAGACTACATAGCCTAAAATACACATAGCCTAACAGAATTTAAACTTGAGTACACTTGCGATTCTGATTCACGACACTTTTCTGAACATTTTGGTACCCATGAAAAACAGTCTATGGGGTGCACGGTAGACCCCATTGGATCCCCGAGTATAGGACATTACAGTCAACGTACCTATTGTGATCCTCTTCCATTTTTTATTTCCCGTTTGGCTTTCTTCAATACAAAACACAAGGGAAACTAGCTGAAACGACGAGGCAAAACAATCGATTACGTCTCTATAGAAAAAGCAACAAATATCCATATGCAATTACCATTTAAACTTCTTGAACATAATGATACTATTTACAACTTTATAGATACAAGACTGTACATAAATCATTCATTTACAAGTTTGGTAACATGCTACCCATGCGTCACATTCTAGGTCAAAGGTTATAAAGCTTCTGAGTCTGAGTCTGAGATCAAGCTCAGAATCTGACCATTCAGATGCTTGAGAATGATCTCAGACTCAAGCAAAAAGCTTTATAACCTTGGAGCCTGGTCCTGAATTGGCTAACTTTGTAACACGGTTTGGTACATGCTCCGATTAACAACAGCTCGGAGTACACTGGTTATGTTAAACAGTCGACAAGAAACGGAAGTCAGACAGGAGTTGTCACACAAAATCACAAGACAGGTTTAGACGGGTTCTCTACAGTGTACTACTGTACACGCTATCAATTGTTCAAAGGTGTAACTCAATCGCTTTTCCGAAGCCAGAACAATTGTAGAGAAACAATTATAGAAAAAGTATCCGACGTCTTTCTTCTATTATTGATTTGGGAGATCATCACCATAGAGTACTAAGTCCTTCCTATCATCGCACAAGGAACAGTATCATCACCATAGAGTACTAAGTCCTTCCTATCATCGCACAAGGAACAGTATCATCACCATAGAGTACTAAGTCCTTTCTATCATCGCACAAGGAACAGTATCATTACCAAAGAGTACTAAGCCATTCCTATCATCGCACAAGGAACAGTAGATTGCAGAGGGGTCGACTACCAAATATGCGGTGAGTTGCAATATCAATTGGATTATAATATTTTTCAGAATTGATTAGACGCGTTTACAGACTTTGAAAAATGATTTATTCCAACTATCTTACCAATACTGTACTTTCCTCTTTTCCCATTACTACTGTCCTTTGAAAAAACTTTTGTAAATGCCATCGAAATAAACACCCGGGTGTGAAATGCCTCGTCGAAGGAGTAACTTCATATATCTGTTTCTTCCTGTCATCGCACAGGAAAAACGGGGTATGTGACGACCAGATATACAATATTGCAATATCATTGGATTATAATCTTATTTCAGACATTTTAGGTACGTTAACTCAACATACTTTGAAATTAAATATTTCCAACTATCTTACGAATGTTGTAAATCTAATCACCATGAATGGCAGGGTGTGAATACGAAAGTCCGGTGGTGACATTCTAAAATCCTACTTCAAACTTCTGTCTTACAAGTTCTTACTTCTTACTTCCAAGATAATTTGCTATATGGTTATTGTATATAGTTTTACACCCGAGTTCAAATTTCCTACTTCTTAGTTCCGACTTCCAAGTTCCACGTTCCGACTTCCAAGTTCTGACTTCCAAGTTCCAATTTCCAAGTTCCCACTTCCAAATTCCAAGTTCCGACTTCCATGTCCCAAGTTCCGTCTTTCGTATTCCAAGTTCCAAGTTCCAACTTCATGAGGTCTCTTTTTGCGCCTGTAGAATCTTTGTAAATCGTGTAAACAAAAAATGGGAGGCAACTTTTTGGAAGCATTTTAAATATTTATCAATTTTAAATTATTTTGCAGATACAAAGCAACGCAGTAACCAACCAATAAATGTCTCATCGACTTTCCTTATCTGGGAGGCGAAGCAACCTTTAACAACTTAAGACCATCTGCGACGCCTAGCATGTAAGCTACGTTGACATGCGTGAGGTAAAAGTCACGAGAAAACTTAGAACTTTGAAGTCGGAAGATGGAAGTTGGAAGTCGGAACATGGAACTTGGAAGTCGGACCATGGAGTTCGGAACTTGGAAGTCGGAACATGGAACTTCGAAGTCGGAACATGGAAGTCGGAACATGGAACTTTGAAATTGGAATTTGGAACTCGGGCTTTCGTATGTGAAATGTCAAATTACACTTATACGTGTTACTGAGTGTGGAATTTAGAGAATGTTTCGCGGAGTTTATAATATATCTTACCTTGTTTAAGACATTTTTCAGTAGCAATAAGAACATTTACAACTGGTCAAACGATTAGCCCATTACTCCATAAGTACGACCTTTAACGCCATTGCAAACATAGTATAACCAGATCAGACGGCTCCTATGCGACTGATCTGATCAGGGTCTGATCTGTTTGCTTATAAGACAATTCTGATAGACTTATACTACAGCTTGTGTCATACTAAAACATTCCCGTGTTCTTGGTGTGATTTTAAAAATGCGTCAATTGATTTTCATGACGTCATTATTTCTAACATGAATATTCATGGAGTAAAGTGAGTGAGTTGGGTAAAGAGTAAAGAGTTTATATAGTAGAACAATTTCAATGCGGTAAAGTAAATGTAGCCGGGTAGAGATTATGGTGAAATAAGTTGATAGGCTTTACTGTGTGGCTTGGTAGCTCAGTCGGTAGAGTGTTGGCATGGTAAGCCAGAGGCCCTGGGTTCGAGTCCC
This sequence comes from Azorinus chamasolen, assembly GCA_963576725.1. Lineage (NCBI taxonomy): Eukaryota > Metazoa > Mollusca > Bivalvia > Cardiida > Solecurtidae > Azorinus > Azorinus chamasolen. The sequence continues at coordinate 15,222,986 of OY755239.1, forward strand.
AGTCGAGTCACAACTTTTTCACCATGTTACATTTAGCACCCAACGTAAATAACCCACAGGGAGATTTATATGAAGATTATATGAACTGGGTTCGAGTCCCAGTCGAGTCACAACTTTTTCACCATGTTACATAAATCACAGACGATCTGTTGAAGCTAGTTTCACCCTTATTATCCGCTGCCGAAGGCAGAATGATGTTGTTTATGCGTTGTCCGTCCGTCCGCCCGTCCGTGTGTGTGTGTGTGGTGTGTGTATGCGTGCGTGCGTGCGTGTGCGTATACGTGTGTGTGTGATGTCTCAGAAACGGTTTGGAGTTTTTCGGTGAAAATGTTTAATACCATAACAGAATGTGCGCCTGCAAGCATCACTCACATTGACGTTGGAACATCGACCCTGTTTGTCAAAATATAGAGCATTTGCGTGACAGAACCAATGTGTTAGAAACTGTATGGAATTTTTCTGTGAAACCTTGTGTGAATGTTAAGTAGCATAAGGTCATGCGGCTCTCAAGTATAATTTATATTGACACAGGAACTCCAGCTTATTGCCCTTTGTATACGAAAAATGTAACACTTTTGTCTGTCCGGAACCATATCTCAGGGCCTAATTGGAAGTTTTCCAGGAAACAGGGAAAATGTTTAGTAGCATAAGGACATGTTGCTCTGCATGTTAAATTTATATTGACCTTAGAACGCTAGAGTTATGGCCCTTTATTTGAGAAACATGTAACAATTTTGATTGTCCAAAGTCATATCTCAAACTATTTGGAGTTACACTATGGAACTTTGTGAAAATGTTTGTTTGTCCAGAGCCATATTTCAAGAATTTATTTAGATTTTTTCTATGATACTTTGTGCAAATGTTTAGCAGCATAAAGACATGCGACTCTGCAAGTATCATTTATATTGACCTTAGGACACTAGAGGGATGGCCCTTTGTTTGCAAAACATGTAACAACTTTGATTGTCCAAAGTCATATCTCAGAAACTATTTGGAGTTACACTATGGGACTTTGTGAAAATGTTTGGTATAATTAGGAAATGCGGCCCTGCACGTATCACTCACATTTATCATGGAACATCAGAGTTGTGGCAATTTGTTTGTGAAGCAACTTATTGCTACCTTGGTCAATAACTCAGTTAAATACTGAGGTCAGCGCTTGCTTGGCGGGGATATCAATTCCGGAAATTTAATTGTTATGATTGAAGTCAATTATTTATATTGTCTTACTCAGCATTAAAGTTTTACTGGTTATATTATTAGTCCCCCACCGGTTACCGGTTGGGGGACTATAGGTTTGCTCGATTCCGTCCGTCCGTCCGTCCGTCCGTCCGTCCGTCCGTCCGTCTGTCACGCTTCGTGTCCGGGCCATATCTCCTACAAAGTTATGCCAAATTCATTATAACTTCACACATTGAAGAAGCATGATGAGGGCTAGTGTCATGCACAAGGGCCATAACTCTAGCATCAATATTTTTTGAGTTATTCCCCTTTTACATATTTTTTTGTCCGGACAATAACTCTTTATCTACTGGTTCAATTGATTTGAAACTTCACATATGGAACAATCATGATGAGGGGCAGTGTCATACACAAGGGCCATAACTCTAGCATCAATATTTTTGGAGTTATTCCCCTTTTTCATATTTTCTTGTCAGTCCATCTGTCACGCTTCGTGTCCGGGCCATATCTCCTACAAAGTTATGCCAAATTCATTATAACTTCACACATTGAAGAGGCATGATCAGGAGTAGTGTCATGCACAAGGGCCATAACTCTAGCATCAATATTTTTGGAGTTATTCCCCTTTTTCATATTTTCTTGTCAGTCCATCTGTCACGCTTCGTGTCCGGGCCATATCTCCTACAAAGTTATGTCAAATTCATTATAACTTCACACATTGAAGAGGCATGATCAGGAGTAGTGTCATGCACAAGGGCCATAACTCTAGCATCAATATTTTTGGAGTTATTCCCCTTTTTCATATTTTTTGTCCGGACAATAACTCTTTATCTCCTGGGTCAATTGATTTGAAACTTCACATATGGAACAAGCATGATGAGGGGTAATGTCATGCACAAGGGCCATAACTCTAGCATCTATATTTTGGGAATTATTCCCCTTTTCATATTTTCTTGTCCAGTTAATAACTCTTTATGTACTGGTTCAATTGATTTGAAACTTCCCATATGGAACAAGCATGATGAGGTGTAGTGTCATGCACAAGGGCAATAACTCTAGCATCAATATTTTTGGAGTTACTCCCCTTTTTCATATTTTCTTGTCGGGACAATAACTTTTTATTTACTGATCCAATGTATGAAAGTAGGTACTAATACCGTTCAGGTGGTCATGTATATACCATGGTCAACCACACCATGGGTGGGTGGGGTGGGGAGAGTGGAGGTTTTTTTTCAGTCCGGTGGGGGACTCATGTCTTGCATAGCAATACAACATGCCCTTGTTCCCTTTTAATTGTATTAAATCGCCTGCATGTTTAACCCTTTAATCCATAAATAGGCCCTTTTAACGACCTTTCAAACAGTAGCCGTGTGATCAGAGTCTGTCCTATTTGTTAAGTAAGTATATAGATCTGATTCTACAGTTTTTCCCATGCCCAAAATGTGCCGTGTGTATATTCCATTATAAAATATAATCTAATTAGTATGCATGGTGTCATTATATTTTACATCAATATTCATTGGTTGAAATGTTTAGCATATCAAAGCCTATCTAGCTAGAAATATACAAACTTTAAGGAAATATGCGCGGCTTCCACACATAGAGTAAGACTGTTTACTTAACTCAAATGTACAGTGGAACCTTAAGCGGCCATTAAAAGGTAGTCAAAATATTGGTTTCTAAAACAGGTGGTAGCTTAATGCAGAATAAATGTGATACAGAAAGCTCTATAGGAGCTTTCTGTATCACATTTAAGCTGCATTAAGAAGCCATCTGCGTTTCAAGACACCTATGTTTATAGAGAAATGGCCCTTTAAAACAGGTACTTTTGTAAACACCGTAGCTCTAATGCGCTGTGTCCTCTGAATACACACTGCGCATCAACACTGAGTTTTTCAGAGGTGATACTTCTTACAATTTGGAGGAAACGATGGTTACATGTTAAAATAAATATATAATGGGGAAATATAATTGCTAGTATATGATCATTAAAACAATCGATGAGTTTAGATCGTTGAAGGTGACACGCAATTACGCAATAAACAATCATACACCGTGTTGCCTGCAAAAAATGATTATCATATGTCTCAAAGGATTAGCCGATTCTCTTCAAGCCACAGTTTGGATCCAGATGATACCACGAGTAACTTGGTGTCTCACCCGGAACCATTTTAGTTTAAGCATGGGACTATTTCATGTATATCCAAACGTTGCATGGATAAATCTTTTTCAATATCGAGCAACAAGACAATAGTTAAACATACACATACATATTTTAAAATTATAACAATACAACACTTAATAATAATAATGTTATATGTGTTATGAACGACGTCTATAAGCATGCCTGAGAAGCACTGAGCTGCGTTGTTCAGAGTCGAGTAAATGAATAACAATGTAATGATAATTACTGAGATTGTAAGTATGGAAGTCATCAACCACACACAAATGATACTCGAAAATAACTTTACTTACGTGAAGGTAACGTTCAGTTTAGTACATATACGCATGCTATGCTATGTCTTCACAGTCTTCTCCTTGTATTTCCTTTAAAAATAATGCTGAACTACACCAACCCTTCAATTGATTACAGGTTTACTCCGTGATACTATAAATTCGGATAGAGTTACTTTTTTTTTTAAAACCAATCCAGAATTAGTATATACTGGTTACATGCTACCAACACTGTTGCGACCTTTTCGATACGTAGATCTGCACATGTAGGTGTATATATTGCAGTACTTGTAAGTAAATACGTGATCAACGCTGGAAAATTAGATTTAGGTTTGTGTAAACTATTTGAAGGACACATTTCATCTGTTTATCAAGCATAACGTTTTGAATAAAAACAGCATGTACTAGTTTATAGATCAAAGTGTTTCTTGTGACCCTGGGTACATTTTGAAATATCAGGTGTGCGATAATGTGTACAATGCAACCCCTCTAATGCGACAACTTAATGAACACACATGGCTATCTTCATCAGCAGGTGGTTGCTTAATGCAGGACGAAAGTTATGCAGTAGGCTCCTATAGGAGCTTTCTGCATAACTTTCGTCCTGCATTAAGCTACCACCTGCCTTTGCCACTGTGAATTATGCCCCTTTTTGCTGGTCGTATTAGAGGGGTTTTACTGTACATACTTTCAATAAAATGACGACACTCCTACACACAAATAAGTTGTACTGCACTAGTGGCTGATGCAATATGTCAAATTAAAATTCTTTTTTGCTAAGTTAATTTATTGCAAACATAATGTAATTTTAATTGCATGAAATTAAGACTAGCGTTACCTATTGCATACAGTAGAACTTGCCTAGAGCGATCATATCATAAGAAAACATGGCGCTCTATTAAGGCAGGCGGTTGCTTAATGCAGGCACTTTCTCTTTCTTTTTCCTCCAGGAGATTTCTGTATAACGTATTTTGATCTCTTATTTTTGAATAGTCGCTCTAGACATGTGTTGCTATATCAACCTGGGCATTTTAACAATGTAGTTATTGCGTAATCTCATGCAGTCCAGTATGTGTGAAAAGTACATAGCGTAACACTTACGTGACACTTACGCCTCGTTTATGTATGGTATGTATTGTCTGTAGTTTGATTCTTCCTTCCGGTGTATGCTTAATGATGACAAAGCGTCAATATTATGAATAAGCGATGGAAAGCAATATATACACAACAGTTAATTGTTTATTGTGCTATTTTCTAGCCGTTATCATTGCAAGAGTAATGAGTAAAAAACGAAGTGCATTTTGCAGTCAGCGCAACATGTCCAGGTGCTCAGTGTTACACGGTATTCTATAACTTGTCCATTCCATGTATCGAGTGTCTAATGCCTCATTACATTTTCCGGGATATTACAATGGGCCCAATTGAAATAGTTTACTTCGCAATCATCTGGCATATCCTCACTATCACTTTCTGCTTCTTCCGGTTGTGGTTCGGGCTGATAATGCATTTTAACATTATCATTATCATGTTTTAACCGTTTACATGATCAATATTCGTGTAAGAAATAATCAATTTATACATATTATTTATGCAAATCATGTTAAGCCCCCAATAGTCTTTTGTAGCTAATGACAGTTACAAGGCAGTATTCCTGATTTCGCCCTGTGATATACTTTGATTATATATGATAAATGTCTTGTCTTTTAATGCATTTCGTCATGCTTTGTCTTGATATTGTGCTGTTAGATGGTGTTTTGGTGCCCTGCCCATTCGTGTGTGGCGCTCCCTGTAACATTGTTCTATTCAATTTGTACAGCATTGTAATCAATGGAATAGTTGACTGTGGCAGAAACTGTAGACTCAGATCTACATTTTCCAAAAGCATGCAGAACAGATCTTGATCAGACGTCCCCTAGGACTGTTTGTGTAAGAAATAATGAATGTATGAAAAGCAAGTATCCCAATTAGTTTACAGGATAATTACCAATGGAATATTTGATAGTGACAGAGACTGTAGAATCAGATCTGTATTATTTTAAATGCTAACACAGTAGATCCTGATCAGACGACCCCCTTGTCTAAGGGAAAGCGTTATTAATATCGTATTATCAGTCTGTTTTGCTCAAGAAAACTGCTGCTTCTAAGTCGTTTATGTTCTGAAGTACTCAGTGGTAAATCAACTATTAAATGACCGTACGGTTTGCATATCGCTTCCTTGAACTCATAATGGTGGCGCTGAGAAATAACTCACTCAGGGTCAAATCTCCAAATTGCCCAAAGTGTATTAGTATACTTCTAAAGGTTAAAACAGTCAAACAGTGGATACAGATGATGCAAAACTAGATAAACGTAGACATCATTCCTGTGATGTTTCATCCATCCGATTTTAATTCCCTGCATTAAGCGAATTACTTTATTTACAGTAATTGACATTTCTTAAGATCCAGATCTGTTCGATTGTGTGATCATGTTTTTTAAACCAAAAGGAATAACAACTTGGAATCTGATAAGACGCCGTGTTACTGAATCCAAGTTGTTTGCATTGATGCAAGTCTGGGTCCAATGTTATAACACTTCGGAGTCTGAGTCTGAGTCTGAGTCTGAGATCATTCTATAGTATCTGATTGTCAGATTCTGAGCAAGCTAAGACTCTAACCAATCAGATGTTTGCGGATGGTCTCAGACTGAAGCTAAAAAAATTAAAACATGTGAGCCAGGTCGCGCTTAGACCGTTAAGCACTTATAAGTCACTTCTCTTATATGACTTACATGTATATTGCAAATATACAAAAATATATCATTGAGGCAGCCACACAAACATATTCAATTAGCCGTATCTTTTTCCCTATGAATATCTGCATCAGAAATAATGAGTATTAAACAGTTGACTGGTCAACACTGCATCATGTGTCGTTTATTGGACGATAACATCAACGTACTTTGGTTGATACTTTAATACTCCATTTTGTCCCTTCTCCTTGCAAAGGCGTCAAAATATGTTTCTATGGAAACAATAAAATGTCAACTCGTGCTTAGCGACCTAACCATTTAACCACTAATTCCATGAATAATATTATTAGAAATAATGACACCCTGCATATTGATTAAATGGAGATTTTAAATTGGCACTATGAACACGTCTTCTCTGTGTCTACTCTGTTTGCAAAAGCATCAATAGTAATTAACCCTTTACTCCATAAATACACATGTCTACGCTTTTGCAAACACCGTAGACCCGGTTCATAGTCTGCCATGTTTCCTTATGATATGATATAGATATGGTTACAATTACTACCATGACTAACAATGCCAGTGTGCAGGTGCTGTTATAACAATTAGTCTAATATTCTTACATGAATATTCATGGAGCTCAGTGTTTAGTCTTTAAGGGTGAACTGCAATATCAGTGATACACACATAAATATACATTTAATTGAAAAATACATATAATAAGTTTATGCGTATGAATAATAAGTTTATGCGTATGAATAATAAGTTTATGCGTATGAATCATAATGGGGTTGTGCCTTATAGCTGAGGTTAGCGTACCGCGGCAAAAAGGAAATATGGGACTGGGCCTTATAACTGAGGGTAGCGTACCAATACAGAATGATATATAACACCATGTGCTTCTAAATGTGTTTTACAATGTATTGTAAGGATTATTATATGGCGTGACAGAGCAATTGTGGACTGAAAACCTTCAATATGATTGTAAAGAGTGGTTACAACATAGGAGTTGGTGGGAAATACAGGGGCTATTCTTGAAAATGTTTTAATTTACGCATTTTATATGGAACGTTGCGTGCTGTTTAGAGTTCTTTAGGCAGGCCACTATCGGACCTACATGTCATACATAGCTTTATAGTTGTCAGGAGGACGTGCATCGGTCAACCGACCTCACCACAAAGGCGTTTTTACGATGGAAAGGAATAACTCTTTTCTCTCTCTGTTAATTTGAACTCCCGGGCTAAACCATCAACAATCGTCAAACGGTGATAAATTGTTTCATGTTAATGCTTAAAACGGTCAAGCAGTGGGTAAAATTAGGTCTTTAAATACAGGTGATGCAAAACGAAATGAACGCTAACAACTTTCTGTTAACTCTGCGATTTGCGAACTACAGTAATTGTAAATAGGTCGTTTGATTCCAGATGGAGCCAGTCTGATTGTTTAAACAGAGGGAAAGAACGTTCGATTCGTTACATTGTTTGAAATTCCTTTGACCGATTGTCAAACAGTTTGGATTCTGATAAAACGTCGTGTTACTGAATCCATGTTTCCATTAATGCAAGTCTGGGTCTAATGTTATAAATCTTCTGAGTCTGAGTCTGACATCATTTTCAAGTATCTGATTGGTCAGATCATGCGCAAGCTCAGAATCTGACCAATCAGATGATTGAGAATGATCTCAATCTCAAGCAAACTGTTTTATAACTTTGGGAAATGGACGGGCTTAGAAGGTAACGGAGTAAAACATGGGAACACCCACTCACTTCTCTTGAATATCACGATGCCGTCTGACGGGGACACCTTTATTTACAAAGTTCATTTAACGAGGGTGAATTTGAGATAGGTTAGGACGTCCTTAAACCGGTTTAACCCCCCCCCCCCCAAAGTGGTGGTTTTGCAACCGACCATTCCAATGCGGTACTGTCTCTATCTCTCTCATTTGTGTGTGTGTGTGTGTGTGTGTGTGTGTGTGTGTGTGTGTGTGCGTGTGCGCGCGCAATAGTGTGCATGTGTGTCTCACTTATTTTCTATCGGTATTTTGGTAGAGGTTGCGTCCTGCGTGTGGTTTTTCGTGCTTGCTTACATTTACTATTTATTCATTTACGCAGAAAAATACAATAAAACGTCAATTAGACGGCCAAACAAAATGTTCAATAAACTTGACTCTTTCCTCCATGAATATCCATATCAAATATAATGCATATTAATCAGTTGATTCGTCAAAATTGCATCATGTGTCGTATATTGGACGATGACAACGACTCACTTCGCTTGATACTTTAAAACTGCGTAGTGCTTTATGAAACATTGACACCTCTTTCGAGTTCAACCATATGACCTCCGCGATCCTCTATTCAGTGATTCGATGGCCCTTTAGCCCAGTCATTTAACCCAGAAATCTAAACATTGACATAATCGGTAGGTATACTATATCGTATATCGATGTCCATTACATCTAAAAGTAGGAGAGCTTTCGAAAGCAAAAGCAGCAATGGGAGAAGAGAACATAGCATACTCTGTTTTATCGAGTCTGTTCATGATCAGTTGTTAAACGTGCACAACTAGAATATAAGTCAGAAAAGAAACTGGAAAACTACACACGTCAGTGTACGGCAACACAAGAAGCTAAAACAAAAACAAACATTGATGCAAAGCATCAAAGGGCGCGAATAGAGTTGGATAATAGCAAAGGAGAAATAAAACATGGCATTTACAGTCTGTACCCTAATGCTTACAAGCAGTATATGTTCAAATCATGGAAACGACAAATATTTCCTGTGTTTGTTATTAAAAACTTTGCTGATGTAATAGAGTTAATTCCTGTGGAGGTTATTGTTACTGTTAAAAATAAAATATTGAAGAAAAATGTATATTTTTGTATCACAAAGACAATTTTTGTTAGAAGTTCAAATAGACAATTTTCATAAGAATGATTGCACTTTTAACAAATACTACTCTGTATGATGTTATATAAATTGTGCGTTTATTCTAGAGATTAGCACATTAAATGTGGAAAGTAAACTTTGTGAAATAGGGCAATTCATAAAGATAACACAAAAAATTAAATAACTTTAATTAACTTTAATAATACTGGACAAGTAACTTGACTAGAATAAATGGAACTTGTAAAAAAATAAACATTTGTAGTATCATGGTCAACTTTATAAAAGCTGAACAACTTGAAATGCGTGTAGACAAACGTGGCGTGTGTCTACATCGCATGTACATTCCCATTAGATGTGCAACGCAATTAAAAATGCTAGTTTTCACCACTAAATCAATTGCTGTTAATTTGTCTATTTGTTATAAATTAAACATTATTTAATTGTGTACAAACATAGAGAATGACAGGAGTTGTTTTCTTTGAGCGTTAAAGGAATTAATAGTCCTTTAATACAGGTTCTACTGTACATTGAAATTCTAATAGGGTGACGAATGTGATGATCAATTCTGTGGCATGAGTAATCTTTAAGCTGCTAATCAAAATGGCATCTGCTCCATAACTTGAATTCTATCATGTTAAAATATTGTATGTATTCTTAAACCATATTTGCAATGCACGCATCGAACGGTTTAGATCCGGAGGCGACATTGAATAAACCGATGTGTCATCGGGATCCATTGAGAAAAAGTGGAGTACAACAGCAACTCAATTTTAGATTAGACTTTTATTCAGAGTCATAGCTATATGGAAACTGGCAGCATTCGCTCTGACTTTTCAAACCAGGCTCAAGCCACCCCTTCTAACAATTCAGCTCTCCTATTTATACATGTTAAGTGAACTAGGAAAACCTATCAATATACACAGCTGACCAGCAACTACCGCCATCCAGTCAATATGCAGATAAATGATTACTTCCTTATTCAAATGTTATCCCTTAATATGCTACCAATCTCCATATTTACAATACAATATTACTCCCCTCCCTTACCCATACAAATAAAACAAAAACAGTTATAAGCATGGATCAACATAATATTGTAATATCCAGTCTAAGGCACGTCTCTTTAATAACTAAAGTTCATAATACGCGTTGCTGTAAATCCGATGCGTCCAACGCTGATGGATTCAGAAGGAAAGTACATGTATCAAGGTTATCATTGTTCTAACACTCGAACATCAATGTAGAGTTGGCATATAGAAAAGTCCAATTTTTCAAAGTTCTACTTGATTTAGATATATCAGCACTTGTTTAACCTTAAGAGCACATGTAGGTGTTTGAACTTGACGTTGATGTCATCACTTGACAGCTCATTAAGTCACACGATTACGATAGACAGTTCAATTAAATTATATGAACTGACACACTTTGCAATGCTCACGTCGGTTGCTAACATGTCACTCGGCCTATCGGTAGGTCACATAGCCATAACTTGTCGTAAACCGCTCCAATTATGAAGCATCGACTTATTTCGTACTGACTGTGACACTTTTTCTGTTCATATAACTGATATAATTGCCAATATTAGGACTATTCCAAAAAATCAAAGATCGTCCCCTCTATAACCATTTGTTACAAAAGAGACACACTTCCGGTTTCAATAAGATTATCAACTCATGGTGGTAGGTATTATTAACTTATTGCAAAGACTTATAATTTTAATCTTAGTAGTTTAACAAATCTCGCAGCATGGTGTAATGAAACGACAAGACGCGTGACACAAGACGCATGACACGCGACAATACTTTTGAAACCACGAACATCAATAAAAGAAATCAGTTTGCAAAAAAAGCATACTATCGTTATAAGGTTGCGCATTGAACAATCACCTCTATCTATATACATTTAACATCTCGTATCTGAACATAAGTTGTGCTTCTCTTATAATAACATACGACAGCAATTAAGCAATACATTCTATTTACAATCATGTACCGTTAATATCTCTGATATCATAACATCTCGTTAGTCATATTTCCAACACAAGGGAGTATTAACTCGTTAGTTATATTACCAACACAAGGGAGTATTAGCTAATCGCTGTACCCTTAACATGCACAATTCTGCATAGAATCTACTTAAAGAATTTCTCCATTCTAATTTACACTGACACGAAGGCAACAGTTTTCCTTCACCTTCAAACCAACAGGTTTACAGCTTAACAATCAACTTCTATTTACAACTTCAGTCTACTAATAGTTTTTCTGGGCTGATACCAGGAGATCTACACAACGAACATAGAATTCTCTGGACTGTGTCACGAGTCATCGGATGCATTTTTATATTTTTTGTAATTATTGTTGTATGTAACCTCAGATTGCCGGGTCTCTTTTTGAATAGCAGGTCGATAACTAATGTTATGTAAGCCTGCTAGATTTACACACTGAAAATGAGTTACTTGGTAAAAGTACACGTAGGCATTAGATATAGTGTAGGGTTTTATTGCATAGGTTATTCTGTGTACTTACATGTTTATTTTACTTAAATTGATAAAGAATAATGAGTAATAAAGAGTTTAGATTTTTTTCAGTTATATTAAATATAGGTTTTTGGCATGACGGGCCTCAGTTTTTCTATTTTGCACAAGTCAGTTCAGGCTAATTCAGTTCAGTTTTTCTATTTTGCACAAGTCAGTTCAGGCGGTGTATGTATAATTGGACGTGTAGTCAAGGACATATCGACCCACACACTGATACAGCCACGATTGACAGGTTGCGCTAAGAAAAGCTAGTGTCCATTATACACGGCAATTGGCCGTTCTTACTTGAGATCCAGAGGCATGCACGCAGCAGACGCCATAGGGATGATCTGATCTGCCGAGGCCATACACGTTGGTGTTCCTACTCTTCGGGGTTTTTCGTGCCGCCATAGACGTTGGTGACCACCGAGGATCCGGTGTTGATATTAGACGTGAGATAATAGATTACTGAGACGTGAGTTAAGAGTTCATAGAGACGTGAGATAAGAGTTATAGAGATGTGAGATAAAAGTAGCTCTATATTGAGTGCTTCATTCTAGACTGGGTAGTACATTATATACCCTAGTGAACACGCATGTGTGCGTAATATTTAGTTTAAAGACAGCAAGAGACAGTTTTCAGCTAGTGGCCACGAACATTTAATGGAATAGTTTTTTTATTTGATTACATTCTGTATATTTGTGAATTTCTTTGTAAATACATTTATTTTGTTAAATTTACTTCTTGTTTGTTGTTGGTTGGCAACCTAAGGTATCACCCTCGGTAGCTTGTCGTTACAGACTGATACCCAGGGGATCTACACAACGAACATAGAATTCTCTTTGTTGTTTTCCTAGTCAAATCCAACGACATTGTTCTATCCAATTGACAGGATTTAAGTATTCTATAATAGTTTGCATCGACATGCGGTCATCAGGTGCACTGAAGGCGGAAATGTCGTTATTTCCGGGAAAGTCACCTCTTGTTAAGTCGACCGAATGTGTAATAGGAGATTGTGAACTGAGTGTGATAGAATTGGATTTAGGCATGTGTGATATGTTACTTGCTGTTTGGTTTTTGAACAATCCAGATAGGCCATGTTCCTTTACCTCAGTTTGCGTTTTACGTAATCTATACTGTGATTCTAAGTTAAGCAAATCGCGGTCATTTAATTCCCAGCCATATCTATTGTAAAAGCTTCTTACCATTTCTAGCGTGTTTTGAAAGAAGTCGCTTTGTCTTGGAGGAACATATAGTGTTGACTAGAGTATCTTCAGTTTCATGTTTTAAAATATAGCCTCGGTCGACAGAACATACTTCATATTGTTTGTTTACCTGATGAGACGGGTTATTCTTGAGTTTACCTTGAACCTGGTAAACAGTGCGAGGTTTTAAGGTAGTAGGTTTCGTTAGCCTAATGATAGAAGCAATACAAATGTCATCCTGTAACGCTACATAAGTGTCCTTTATTCTAATGCAGTTTAGGTCAAAATAAATTCTGCAGCTATTTTTTGCCAAGAAGTCTTTACCAAGTACACGAGTAACACGACCGGTTAAGATTATTTACTATGACGAAAACATGATCTAAAATCAGCTTATTGACCTTGAATGAAATTTCAGCTGTTCCTAGTACATTTAGGCTACTGCCAGCGGCAGATTGTAGTGACAGGTTTGATTTCCTTAATTGATAGCGCGGTTTCAAATATTTGAATATTGAATAATTTAGTAAACTGCAACTTGCTCCTGTATCTACTAAAGCTCTAAGCTGTTTCCCTATTTTGATTAACATAGAATTTGGAATTTCCTTATTTGCAACAAAAGAGTTTCCTGTTTCGTGTGACAAATTCTCTGACCCGTCGATCCCTGCACGGCGAGAAGAATCTAGTTTTTTAAAACCGTTGAAACTGTTCGTTTCGCATTTGAAGCAGTCGCCACTTGAGAAATCGGCACGTATATGACAAAATTTGCGACAAAAATAACACTGTATCTTGTCCCTATTCGTGGAAGCCCTAACTGTAGTTTGCCTATTTTGTGTCTGATCTAACAGCGTTTGCGCTACGTGTTCTGCATTCATTACTATTATGACCCCTGCGTCGGCACGAAGTACAAAATTTTGCTCTATGCAGTTGACTAATATCCATACTTTCGTAATCAGGATAAGGGATTCTCGTATTTCCCTTAGAAATTCTGAATAAGAAGCGTGCGAGTGTGCGCGCGGATTTTCTGTAAATTGATGTAATTTAACCCAGATGTTGACGTTTTGTTCTTGTACCGCAATTTGTACCGCGTTGTCGAAAGAATTCGGGTTTTGTCTGATTAGTTTTACCCTACGATCATTAGAGAGACTATCAGGCCGATCCACAGTGTTGGAATTGGATGTCGGAGTATTGTCGGATGGTGTACAAATCATCTCAAGGAATTTTGAATTGGGATAGTAACAAGAATATCGCCGTCTACTGGACGGGACGAGTCGTGGCTATTCGCATGCGCGAGTTTTGGTTATATAAAAATACGCAGTCAAACTATCACTAACCAATAAGGAGTTTGAATATCAAAGTATTTATAGAAAACGTGGTTGGAATTGAAAAAATATACATGATTATGTTATCCCAGAACAAAGTGCAATGATTTTGGCATTCCGTATTATATTCGAGTAACGGTAGGCTCAGTTTCTATTTTTAGACTGACCTACTCATAAATCGATGGAGCTGAACAGATTATTTAGGTCTATGCCAGTGCTCGTCCCTATAAAAGTTTCTTTATCTAATTATTATGCGAGCAGAAAGGAAACATGTACTTCCTATCCATTAATTCTTGCTTCCCGACTTGATTCTTATTAAACCGCGTTTCTCCACCGGTGGATTAAGTTAATAAAACTAATAAAATCAGTGCTATTTATATCTATGGCAGTGTTCGACTGGACTAAGGCGTTGGGAATTAGTGTTCAAGGTACCCTTTATATGACCCGGCGTGGGTTTGAAATCCACCTATTACCAAAACATTTTTTTCTTTTCTCGTATTTGAATAATTCTATTGGTGATTTTTCCGTTATTCCATCAACATATTTACAGAAAATTGAAATACTAGGCAGTGGTGCTTGATAGTCATCGTCTCCGTTCTATTTATAGTGCATGTACTATGTGATATGCACAATACATGTAGTCATTTATAGAAACCTATTCACGATCCGGTGCCAAAACCTTGTTAAACGGCCCCTGTATATAGCAACTGTTCGATAAAAAACTGCTACAGGCCTCTCGTTGGCTTCCTTTTAGAAGGAATCCAACTTGTTGTCTAATGACCATCTATGAAAAGCCCTATGATTTGATGGTTGATTATACGTAGACCCGTGTCAAAACATGTAGACGCTTACCAATGTTGTAATTCTGTCCGCGAAATTTTGTACATTTTCTAATCGTTCCTGTTTAGCAGACCGTAATTTTTAAAAAAAGAAATTTCGCTAAAAGGTGCTGTTAATTCATTTCGTACGAGCTCCCAAGTTGTATTTGGATTGCTCTCAAGAAGTCTTTGCAAGAAATCAGATACTATCCCCTCGCTAAATCTGTATGCTCTCTAAGGTTTACTTGTTTCAGGAAAATTGTTTACAACTGCGCTTTTGTCGGTAGCCTTCAGCCAAACACGTAGTTTAGATTGCTCACCGTTAAATAATGGCACTATATCAGATAAGCCTAAGTTTTCACTTTTATCAGTTAAAAATGAGTTTTCAGTTTTATCAGTTAAATAATGAAGCAGCCCTGCGAAGTCAGTTTCAGCCATTTTTGCAACTTAAAGAGCGAGTAAGTAGATTAAGACTTCACAAGTCTTTGTTCCATCCAGGTTCCATCCTTTGGTCATGGTCACCATTTTCAGCAGTGGAGTACAACAGCAACTCGATTTTCGATTCAACTGTTATTCAGAGTCACAGCTATATGGAAGCTGGCAGCATTCTCTCTGATTTCTCAACCCAGGCTCAAGCCAGCCCCAACACACTTCTAGCAATTCAGCTCTCCTATTTATACGTGTTTAGTGCCAAAATAATCATGTCATTATAAAAAAGCAGCTAATAACTATTCATGTTGTCATTTTTTACGTGAATATGCAACAGGGAAAGAGTTAATGTAATAAATCCATAAGCACAAGCTGTTAGGAATAAACGAGCCCCGGACGAGCACCTTCAGTACTTTGAGTTCTGCTCTATTGTTAGATTAATGAACTGACTAACGTTCTGTTCAATGTTGTATACCATACTGATCATTTATGGTAATTTAAAGCAGCAAGTCAATTTATCAAGGACAGTCCGATCACAGTTTGGTTAGAAACATAATACACGAAGTATTCAGCAACAAATGACATTAAATTTATTTATTTCTGTTTCGAAATTGTAAAGCGAAATACATGTATGTGTTGTCGGCTCCGATGAAATGACATCAATATCGTCACTGACTCCAAGTCGATAATAAACTAAAACATCTATTTATAGATTTGTAGGATTTTTACTCTTAAATAGGCCAAACTTTATAAAGAAATATACGTTATTTCTTAAAACTAGCTTTAAATCGGCATTAAACCAGAGACATGTGTGTATATGTCTCTGATTAAACCAAAAAGAAATACATTGGAATGAGCATTTATCTTCCGCCACGTTTTAGTCATTGTACCTCGGCTATTACCGTTGGTATAATCTTTCCGGAGCACATTAGTCCTGAGCATAGGATACATTAGGAGAAATCATTATATAATATTTTCTATTTTCAAAATACAAACAATGCAACAGGGATTAAAAATGTAGACCTGTTTGCAACTATATAAATTGTATTATTTCCATGCATAGTGTTATTACACTTATAAACCAAAAATTACATTTCAAAATGTTTCTCAAAATCCTTAATAAATCAGCCCTCCTACCAGTGAAATTTCACTGAAAGCGTTCGATCTAAACGCGAGGATTTTATGCCCTTGCGCCAATAAAATTTACGCCCCCCCCCCACGGCGGCAACACCGGACTAAGCGGTATTCAATTTTTATAACTAGTAGCACCGACATTGATAATCCCTCACCCTTACATTTTAACTATTTATTAAATGAATATTATTATAAGTAATAATTATATCATGAATATTGGTTAAATGATTGATTCTATTATGACACTATGACCAGGGATTTATGTTCATAATTACAGAAATTGTAGAATCATATTATGTCACAAGCAAACGGAATAGTCCCTGATCAAACAGCTCGTTCACTGACCTTCTGATCTGAATGTATTCTACAGTAGAACCTGTCGTAAGCCGCTATCAAAAAGTGGTCTAATTATTGAATGTAAGGCAGGCGGTAGCTTAATACATGTCAAAAGTAATGCCAAAAACTCATATAGGAACTTTTTGCATTACTCTTGCCCTGTGTTAAGCAACCACCTGCTTTTAAAGATTCCTGTGACTAGTCAATATAAGGTCGCTTAAGACAGGTCATACTATATTTTTGAATGTGCCAGAAGGTGTCTCTATAGTGCAAATGATTAAAACAGTGCTAAAAGAACGTAAAAGTATTTCCATATAACTCCCATAAGTTACATTCTGCGTTTAACCCTTTAATTAACAGAGAAGCCCTTTTACCCTTTATTCCATGAATATTCATGAAAGAAATGATGAAGTCATGGATACTAATGAGATTTATTGTTGAAATAGCAGATTAAAACGTCAAACATTTGCCATAGCAGGAACTTCTACAGGAGGTGTCTGATCTAGGTTTACTTTGTTTGCAAATACGTAGAAAGCGAGTATGTATGAAGCACATTCCTGGATTAAAGACGATGAGTATATCCCAATCAATTCCATTATAAAAGGTCTGATCAAGATGCGATCTGTTTATTTATATTGCAATTTCTTTATAGATCTAATATGATCTGTTTGTTTATACTTCAATTTCTTAATAGATCTAATAAAAGTGCAATAATTAAATAATTAATATTCATAATGCACGGAATCCTGTATGAATAACTATACTCACCTTTATAGATCTACCTTCATATGGATTTACTTTAAAGCGAGTCTAATGGAATCAGGTGGTACTGGACCAGTTGTAAACTCTATACGTCTAAGAGTAAACATATTGGGCAATGTGCGCCCAGCATGCATTACATCGTCAATATTGTGTAGTCAATATGCACACACGCGTAG
Organism: Azorinus chamasolen; assembly: GCA_963576725.1. NCBI lineage: Eukaryota > Metazoa > Mollusca > Bivalvia > Cardiida > Solecurtidae > Azorinus > Azorinus chamasolen. The sequence continues at coordinate 15,240,931 of OY755239.1, forward strand.
ATCTACGAAGTAAAAAAGTGATCTGCACAATGGTTTATTCAAACCATTACAAATCGTGTTTCCTTGTTGAAAACTGATCGATTTTATTGTTTGATCATCAAGATACTAGTTTCATGTTGCATTCTGTGGAGTAGCGAAACTATGATTGAAATGTAAAGCAAAGAAGAAGTAGAAGGTATGTAGACGAAATTGTTCTATTTTTATCTCAACACACAGCAATGTTGCCGTCTGCTCCTGCCGTAAACACGCCATCTGCTTACACTGCACTTATACACCCATCGGTATAGAACCAGTCAGCAAGGTAATTTATACTACGGTATATTGAAACTGTTTACCCTTTACTCCATGAATATTCATGTTAGAAATAATGACTCCATGAATACCACTTAGTCTCATCAATTAGCTGTAAGGCAGCATGCTAATTTTGTGATGGTTAACAGGATATCGCTAAAACCGAAAGTAGCTCGATGTCATCACTAAGAGCACACACATGTGAACTAGAATAGTATTTAGCTTAGTTTTTAAAATACCATATTAACACATGTTTCTATTTGTCACAACAGAGACGGCAGAATCTGATCTACGTATATTATTCCATAGGCATATAGAGCAGACCCTGATCAGACGGCTCCTCTAGGATCTGGGTCTACTTTTTTACAAAGGAGTAGAAAAGCGTATTTATGGAGTAAAGGGTTAAATAATAGTTTTGCAGATTTTATCTCCACAGTTCGAAGTTGAATGATGAGTATTCAAAGCATGCTTAATGATAGAAACCATGCAGTGTGAACAAACAGCGTAGACTGTAATTATACGGCGTCTCTGATAGCCCTCTGATCTATATCTACACTGTTAGCAAATGTTTACAAATAACAGTTAAGCAACATTCAAACGCTTAATGATTATCATATTCTAATCAGTATATAGGCGCTTTACACGTGTCTGGATTCACAGCGCTTTCTATAGACTGTAAAGATCAAAGCACTGAAAAAGCTGAAAGACACAGCCTATAACTTGGGTTATAAAATTACCATGACAAAATGGAACTCAGCAAGTGTCTGAGATAATATTGCCATTTTTATTCCTTATTTGCAATATGTATTTTAACGTAACGTATGTGTTTTACAATATTGTCACCATTTATGAAATTGATATGATACACAATATTCCATGGTACAGTGTCTCATTATTCTTACACTGTATTATGTATGCAGTCTGAGTATGCTGTCCACACAACAGGTGCCACTAACAATATATTCTGCGCACAATTTTGATCCCAATCACCAAGGTGTCTCGTGCAAGAACAGTAATCGAGGGATTGGTTCAACACCATTGTAACTCCTTCACAATGTGAAGGAGTTACCATAGTTTTGCACCAAGCCATCGGGTTATAATGTTCACCATGTCCGTCAGAAAACAATTGAACTGAATTTAACACAGACAGTTGTTTCTGTGAATGCTCATCATATCAAATTACCTGCTATCACGAACACACGTGTGAATGAGTTGTCATCAACAAGGGCGAACTAGATGTATGCAGTGCAATCCAATTATCCTTACATTGGTCACCAGGTGATCGCGAAAAAAGAAACAGTGTATAAACTGATTTGGAATTTAACTATCTGGTTTAACCAGCTATCTTATATGGCAATGTAACAGTTTGATTTCCATCAGATACACTACGAACCCAAATTCAGTATAGTTGGGTACCTCTCATTACCCAGTCGTATCATGTTTTGAAATTGTCGAATGGACATGGAAAGACATGGATATCGCACAATATTAGAATATACACATATATGTCCGTTTAGAGATCAAAGTGACACGAGCGCTATGCTCAATGAAGGTATTCTAGCTTGCATGAAAAGCGTATCATGACCGAAGAAACACATTTTGATATTTACATTATTGTACTTCATAGTCTCGAAAGCCCAATTGGTTTATAATATTTTGCAAACTCTTTTATGTACGGGAGTATGGTGTAGCAATCGTTTCTTTATAGAATAAATTTGAATGCAGTAGGTCACTTGACCAATTTACTCTTCTAATTATATGTATTGGATGCAGATGCTGTCAAGGACAATTGTTATTTTGAATGGACCCAATTCAGTACCATTAACACTAAACAATGTCTCTAATACATGTCGGTCGATTTGGAATCCATCACTTTATTATATATTTCTGTGTATATCTCAACAGATGCGATACCTGGGATTCGATATCTAGACGATGAAAACATATTATAATAATTTGAAATTAACGTCTTTCACTTTATCTTTTCTATCAGGACCATCCATCTCTTTACACATGTTTTTGTTTCTTTCATAAATATGGTCTGCATTGAGACGCTGCTACTGGAATCTAAATGTACTTGCTATGTCCGTTGTTTAAGATTGTGAATAATTACTATCATCGCGTATTGTAAACAATTTCAGTTTCTAGGTGAATACACACAGGAGTCGTAAGATATATGATGAAGCTACCACCTATCTTACATGTCCAAAAGTAGACATCTTTTTGATGGCCGCTTAAGACATATTCTACTTTACCTTTTCAGTATTTATGACAAACGCCGCCTACTATGCTTATATAACAGGATATGTTTCGTACATTGACACACAACTTTCTAGACAACTTTAAAGATGATGTGTATGTGAGTCAAATTCTTCCAACAGTGGTTATGTTCTTAAGCACATAAGCGCGGTAACCTTATATGTTTAAGGTGTCATTTGTATAAAAATGCTTAAACGTTGACTGTGCAAATTTTAAAAAAAAATATATCGGCTAGAAATAATTTTTGCTATGTTCTTCTGTGCACGAAACCATTCTATTTGTTGCGTGCACGGACACACCTCTGGAGCAACTACTTGGACGTCCCGATATGACATAAAAACTGTAAAAGCGACATAAAACCCCAATAAAAACAACGAAAAACATACCGGTACACGTGTGGCTCCAAGTTATGTGAAGCATATCGTATCGGGTATCTCTGTAAATGGCCCTATTTACATTCTCCCTGTTCTATGTTTATTTCAAACCCCAATACCTACTGAATATTCATGGACAAAATATAAAAGGTTGAGCATTGTAGACATTCTAGAGAGTAAAGAAACATTACTATCAAATTCCATCAGCAAACAGAGCAGACCCTGATCAGACGGTTTCTATAGGAGCCATCTGATCTGGGTCTACTCTGTTTGCAAATGCACGGAAAGCGTTTCTATGCAGGAAATCTATGAAGGAAATGGGTATTTAGATGAGACCTCATTGTAATGGGGCTACAGTTGTGAATCTGCTTATGTAGTCTTCCATTTTAATGGAGTAAACATTTGATTGTTATGTTCAGTAAATTTCAGTGGATTCAAGGTGCACATTACAGTTAGGTACACAACCGCCGGTCAATGAATCGCTGCCATTTCAGTATGTCTTATCTGAATCAAAACGGTTTCTGTTATCACAAATGCATGCACATTGTATATGCTACACGGATATTTTTCTAAGGTCTGGAATGAAATGGTTCTTGCACATGCAGATGTCTTACACAAACAAATCCCTGATCGTGTTGTAAAGTGATGTCTGCTTGAATTCTGACCAGTTTATTACTTTATTACTTGATTAACCCTCTCCCTCATACAAGCTCCCTTTGACGCGTTTTAAAATAGAGTAGACCCAGATCCGATGGCTCCTGTATGACCTATCTGACCAGGGTCTGTTCGATTTGCTTATCAGATTATTATCGATCTGACTACACTTTCTACGAATGCCGTAAACTCCTCTTTAAAACGGCCACTAAATTGCGTTAATTAGTTGGTATTTAGGGCATGTGGTTGCTTAGAGCAAGGTGAAAGTAAACATTTCACCTTGCTTTAAGCAACTACCTGCCTTTAACACAACACACTTGATGTAATTTAGTGGCCATTATAGAGAGGTTTTACTGTACCATTATAAAAAGTTCAAATAAATAAATATTAATTTCATCAATCATAATTCATTTATTAACCCTTTATTCCATAAATACGCCTTTCTGTGCCTTTGAAAACAGAGTAGACCAAATCAGACGGCTCCTCTAGGAGCTGTCTGTACAGCGTCTGCTCTGTTAGCTTATGATATAGTATAGATATGATTCTACAGTTTCTGCCATGTCCAAAACTTCCCGTGCCCATGTGCATTTATAATAAGTAATCTTATTTATATTCACGATGTCATTATTTCGTACACGAATATCCATGGGGAAAAGGATGAAACGAATATTCAACAGGTAAAATATTACCCATGTCGAGCAAACCATTGTCAAACCAATGTCAAACATCTTTGTGAGTCGTTCACTTACCCGGCGTTTTCCATCACGACCCAAGCTGTCTGGCGCAAGTCATGTCGCGGTAAGAGACAGCAGGGTAAGGTTGAATGTGTAGTAGAACTTGTCTCAACCCTTTCCTCCATAAATACACCTTTCTACGCCTTTCTACGTCTCTTTAAAAGTCACTTTATGAAACCATAGAGCATTTACTCATACGGAGCGAACGTTCCATTTATCATAATGGTTTAAAAACTAAACAATTCTAATAATTTTCTTTTCTCTAGTAACTGCTCCTTTTCTGCAGATTTATTCAAAGAAGTTTGATCTAAAAAAAGCCTATGAGAGAATGGGTTAAGCGATGATCAATACTAGGTCTAATTATGGGTCTGTAAGGTAGGTGGTAGCTTAATGCAGGTCAAAAGTAATACAGAAAGCTCTTACATGAGTTTTATGTATTAATTCTGCCCTGTTTTAAGGAACCACCATATTTGTAAGATTCATGTGCTCAGTCAATACCAGAAGCGTAGCTTGGCTGAAACAAATGTGTAGGCACGGCTTTATATAGGGGGGTCCGGAAAACAATGATGGAGGCGCATTTAAGGGGGTTCTGGGAAGAAGTTTTATATAAAGTGTAAATGATATAAATGCTTCAAATGTCAGGGGCGTGCCTGGTCCTAATTATTGGATACGTACCAATGCTAGGAAAGGTTTAAGGCATGAACCCCATCATCTCCCAGGAATAATTGTTTCTAGAATCTTTGAGGTACAATCGTGAATGTATTTCGGCAAAGGTACTGGCTAGATCATCAATTTTAAACACATACTATCTAACGTATATATAATGTCCAAAGTTTGTGTTAGTAACAGAAGAATATTGAGATAACAAAACATGACAGAAACCGGGCTAGGCCTTGATATTTCAATATATTTAGCTCAAATATGCTAATATATACAAACATTAAAACAGTAATTCCACTATCCCAATGCCAACAAGGGTTTAATTACAACTAATCTAACATCAACAAAACGGACGTATTAGACGGGAAAGTAAATGAATGGAAGAGAATTAATACATGTTATGATGCATACATTAGGCTCTTAATTAAATGCATGTCTTTGCTCTAGTTCAAATTTGTAGATCTTAAATGGTGCAAAGGATAACGACGACTTTAAATAAGGGCATGTGCATTGCGCAAACGACTGGTATATAGAAAATGGCTATCAAAGTACCACCAGTATTGACATGGTTATATATCAGGGCTTGAACACAAACCTTTTATTTTGATCTTTAGCCTTTGTTTAACCCACTCAAAACTTGACCAACGTCGTATTTAAAATATACGTCAATGTGTCTTTCTACAACCGTTTAATTCGAATGCTAATCACTAAAAATACCGAAAGAGCTATCCATGTTGCATATCATTTATTTCAACTGCTTCGGGTTCGTTTATCCAAGGTCAAGGTCACATAATTGGACTTAGAATTTGAGTTTAGCAAAAATGTTAACATACCCGTCTGTCTGTAACATCTCTAATTCAAGTTCCCCTTGGTGGAGTCTTCCCAAATTTAATCACAATATTCATCTAGACATGCTACAGTAGCCTGCCAAGTCCCGGTGCGTTTATCCAAGTTCAAGTTGCACAATTGGACTTAGAATTTGCGTTTAGCAAAAATGTAAACCTACCTGTCTGTCTGTAACATCTCTAACTCAAATTCCACTTGGTGGATCCTTCCCAAATTTAAACATACTTATATTATACAAGTTCGCTTGATAAAGGATCTAATGTATTGTATGCATTGTCAACATCTGTCACTAATTTTACTTTAAAGCTTCACACAAACGCCCCGTCACGCAATAGGTATTGAAACCGTGTTGGATATACATTCAAATAGGTAAGTAGAGCTTCTAACAACAAAGTTCGATTACTTTAGTAAATGACTTGTCCATTTGTAAGGACCAGTGTTCACACAATGCATCTGCAAATTTGGTGAAAAATTCTTAATTATCTAATGCATGCAGTAAAGCCCCTGTACACAGGAGTTTTACTAAAGAAGACTTTAGATATTGTAACGTGTTTTGTGGTTATGCTCAGCTGAAAACATTTGAACGTCGATCAGCTGAGCTAATGAACATATATTAATTCAAACAACACTATATAAAATATTTCCTCGGGGTCTACTTTGACCTATGATTGTTGAACTTAAAGATGGGCGAATATTTACAAAACCCAGTATCTATGATTAACAATGATTAGAAAATGATTGGCTGAACAATAATCAAGTAGGATCAACAACTAATTACAGTTATAAACTAAAAGTGGATGAGCTTCTGTTCTTTATATGCTCGTCTATCATGAGACTACTGGCTCAGCGTATATAGCTGAGCAGCCTGGCTCGACCAGCCAGCATCAACTGTATATACTTCTCCACTAGCTCAGTGTAGACATCTGTCACTAATTTTTCTTTCAGAGTGCTGAATAAAGCTTCACAAATACGCCCGTCACGCAATAGGTATTGAAACCGTGTTGGATATACATTCAAATAGGTAAGTAGAGCTTCTACCAACAAAGTTCGATTACTTTAGTAAATGACTTGTCCATTTGTAAAGACCAGTGTACACACAATGCATCTGCAAATTTGGTGAAAAATTCTTAATTATCTAATGCATGTAGTAAAGCCCCTGTACACAGGAGTTTTACTAAAGAAGACTTTAGATATTGTAACGTGTTTTGTGGTTATGCTCAGCTGAAAATACTTGAAAGTCGATCAGCTGAGCTAATGAACATATATTAACTCAAACAACACTATATAAAATATTTCCTAGGGGTCTACTTTGACCTATGATTGTTGAACTTAAAGATGGGCGAATATTTACAAAACCCAGTATCTATGATTAACAATGATTAGAAAATGATTGGCTGAACAATAATCAAGTAGGATCAACAACTAATTACAGTTATAAACTAAAAGTGGATGAGCTTCTGTTCTTTATATGCTCGTCTATCATGAGACTACTGGCTCAGCGTATATAGCTGAGCAGCCTGGCTCGACCAGCCAGCATCAACTGTATATACTTCTCCACTAGCTCAGTGTAGACATCTGTCACTAATTTTTCTTTCAGAGTGCTGAATAAAGCTTCACAAATACGCCCGTCACGCAATAGGTATTGAAACCGTGTTGGATATACATTCAAATAGGTAAGTAGAGCTTCTACCAACAAAGTTCGATTACTTTAGTAAATGACTTGTCCATTTGTAAAGACCAGTGTACACACAATGCATCTGCAAATTTGGTGAAAAATTCTTAATTATCTAATGCATGTAGTAAAGCCCCTGTACACAGGAGTTTTACTAAAGAAGACTTTAGATATTGTAACGTGTTTTGTGGTTATGCTCAGCTGAAAATACTTGAAAGTCGATCAGCTGAGCTAATGAACATATATTAACTCAAACAACACTATATAAAATATTTCCTAGGGGTCTACTTTGACCTATGATTGTTGAACTTAAAGATGGGCGAATATTTACAAAACCCAGTATCTATGATTAACAATGATTAGAAAATGATTGGCTGAACAATAATCAAGTAGGATCAACAACTAATTACAGTTATAAACTAAAAGTGGATGAGCTTCTGTTCTTTATATGCTCGTCTATCATGAGACTACTGGCTCAGCGTATATAGCTGAGCAGCCTGGCTCGACCAGCCAGCATCAACTGTATATACTTCTCCACTAGCTCAGTGTATAGCTGAGCAGCCTGGCTCGACCAGCCAGCATCAGCTGAGCATTCGCTCAGCTAACAGACGAGATCCCTGGCTTCTACTGTAAACCAGAACACACCAGCATCAGCAATAGTGAAACGTTCATATAATGCCTGTATACGCTACTGTTCAAGCCTGGGACAGAGATCTACTAAGATTGAACTAGTTCAACTGTTCGCTTCTCTACCCAGACTCTACTACGATAACAGAATACAGAACACCATTAAAGGCTTTCTATAATGCCTGCTGTTCGTCGAAGTGGACTGTATGGCTCCTTGCACAGACTGAGCAAAGATCTGCGGAGCACCCGCTTTTTATACGTTTTGAAGGCCATGTGAAATGAAAATAAAATGAGCCAAAAGAACGGAATCATCATCGTCTCGCTCTGTAAACCAACAGTGTTCGTGTACTTATTCCGTCAAAACAAATCAATTGAATACTGGTTTAAGGTTTCTTTCCTAAGTAATATTGTACAGGTAATCTGATGAATTAGAATGTATACAGAATTGTAAAGAAATCATCATAATTACGAACCTATTTGACTCTGTCTGCATGTATTGTTTCTTTTCCGGTTCTTACTTTTGGTATGGCTAAAACAATTACCTCGACTCAAACCCCATCGGCGTCACAATATTTTAGAGCAGGTAGCAGAAAGCTCTGCATTGCCTCTTACATGATTAAACTGCCATTTGGCTTACAGACCGGTACGAATACTACAGTAAAACCTCTCTATAACAGTCACTAAATTACCTCAAGTTTAGGTGGCTGCTTAAAGCAAGGTGAAAGTAGAACAAAATGCTCATGTGGGAGCGTTGTTTTACTTTCACCCTGCTTTTAGCAGACACCTGCCCTAAATACCAACTAATTGACACAATTTGGTGGCCGTTATAGAGAGGTTTAACTGTAACTTGAACTTGCGGGGTAGATGACTGATAAATTAGATTACTACATTATTCATGGGTTTTGGATGTGGACACTCACACTATTTAAACAAATAACTTCTGACATTTTCTACCAATATCAAAACATCATCTTTAATATGCCATTATAAAAATGAGCTAATACGTTTTCATGATGTCATTATTTCTTACAGGAATATTGGATAAATTAACAACCAACACGTTTTTTATTTTACTGCATTTTTGGATATATTTTTTTTACAAGAATATTCAAATGGGAGAGGGTTAATACTACTAAATTGATATTTATACTTGTAATGGATGGAGTCTGGCATGACTATTCACCAGGTAGACGGTTGAGATTTTTTATATCCACTAAAGTTTACCCTTCTCTTGCTGAATTTTGAAATACATTTCTCCTTCTTTATCCATACCCTGTTGTATAATTGTATATATCTTCACTGTGTACAAGTATTTCCCTATTCAATCACTGCTGTGGAGTGCACTGGTTGCACTATCAACTTGTAAATAGTGCAGACCCTGATGAGACAGCTCCTGCAGGAGCTGTCTCATCTGGGTCTTCACTATTTACAGGTATGTATATTGACGCGAATAGCAAGCGAAGGGTTAATTGTAGGAGAAATGATAACCGTATGCAGTAGAACCTGTCCTATGCGGTAATTAATTTATTGAACAAAGGAATCTTAACCCCTTCCGTGCCACAATGACGGGTTTATGATATCACATGCAAATAGTTTGGATCCAGATAGGACGCCGAGTAACTCGGTGTCTCATCAGGATCCAAACAGTTTGACACTATGTTTACTGTTTTATAAAGAAAATGGAAGAAGTGCACACACTTACATTAAAAATAAATATGTCCAGCAGACGACAATGCTGGCACCGAAAGGGTTAAAAAGCAGCTGATTGCTAATGCTGCGTTTACACTCAGCCATGATATCCACGAAGTAGAATCAAAGCGTTGTAGACGCTGCAGTATTCTTTGCATGGTATCGATCTGATATCGAATAAGCTTTGGCATGGAATTGCGTATCTATGTAAGGGAAGGCATTAACATTCTATCCAGTTGATGATACAGTTGCAGCTGACACTTCAGCCGTTTCCCACTATGCTTATCATCACACTGACCACTCGCAGTTATGGGCGTGATTACCTAATCGCTTGCAAAAGGTTATCCGACTCGCGCTTTTTTTATTCATTGAGTATTTTCATTCATGTTATGATCACGTGATTTCTCCATGTGACTGATATTTGTATATCCGTGCGCCCTTCTTACACATTGCTATATTTTGTTGATTTTTGCACATACTAAGCCGAAGCTTATGTTACGATGCATTTTCATGTCAGATATAGTAAACCACGATTGGTTCCGGATGCCACTTTATTCAACACCCTTTGTATCCATCGAATTGCACTATTTTGTCAGGCCGGCGAGGGTACCATGGGTTAGGCTGTGGAACGCCAACCTTTGTATTCTATTGCTTCGCAAAGAATACAAAAAGCACAGAGGCATCACGATTTATTGCATTTTATTTCTTTTACTACGCTCCTGCAGAATGATCATGTATTAGCTTGCCTGCCTTAACCTTTGACCTGTTTAAAGCTACCATCTACCTTATGGAACCTTAATTATGTCTCCCCCATATTTATATGGGGGAGACATATTGTTTTCGTGAGAGTTGTCTGTCTGTCCGTCTGTCCGTCTGTCCGTCACACTTTTTGTCCGGACGATAACTTCAATATGCCTGATGCCAGTTGATTGAAACTTCATATATGGAAAAAGCATAATAAGAGGAAGTGTCATGCACAAGGTCCATAACTCTGGCTTCACTAATATTAGAGTTATTGCCCTTTGTAAAAAGTATCATAATTTTTTGTCCGGACAATAACTTCAATATGCCTGATGCCAGTTGATTGAAACTTCATATATGGAAAGAGCATAATGAGAAGAAGTGTCATGCAGAAGGTACATAACTCTGGCTTCACTAATATAGGAGTTATTGCCCTTTGTAAAACAAATCACACTTTTTTGTCCGGACGATAACTTCTATATGGCTCATGCCATTGGATTGAAACTTCATATATGGAAATATCATAACGAGAGGAAGTGTCATGCGCAAGGTCCATAACTCTGGCTTCACTAATATTGGAGTGATTGCCCTTTGTAAAACAATCACAATTTTTTGTCCGGATGATTACTTCTATGTGACACATGCCATTGGAGTGAAACTTCATACATGGAACGATCATGATAAGAGAAAGTGTCATGCATAAGATCCTTAACTTGAGCTTCAATAAATTTAGAGTCATTGCCCCTTGTACATTTGTTTAATTCTTTCTTGTCCGGACAATAACTCCTACATGGCTCTTGCCATCGTATTGAAACTTCATACATGGAAAGAGCATGATGAGAGAAAGTGTCATGAACAAGGGCCATAATTCTGGCTTCAATACTTTTGGAGTTATTGCCCTTTGTTATATTTTTTGGTCGATCAATAACTCCTGTTCGACTGATGCTATTATGAAAGTAAGTGTCATGCACAAGGGCCATAAATCTGGTATCAGTATTTTTGGAGTTATTAGCTGTTAATATCATTTTCTTCTTGAAAAATGTAGTGTGGAAAACGCATAATGAGGGGAAGTATCATTCATCAAGACCATAACATTTTTAGTGATTTCCCTTTACATATTGTTTTTATTAGAGGGGAGACATCCGTTTTTTTGACAAAAACTTCTAGTTATTAGATTGCTTTTGATGGCTGCTAAATACAGGCTATATTGTATTATCAAGGAGTGGTTAATTAAATATTCGCTGTGTTTAGTCCAGATATTAAACATGTGATAGGAATGACTATAACCTTTAGTATTTTCACACACTTCCATAACATAATTGTTACACCGCTACTAGAATATTTTCACACGAACCCATAACCCTTTACTTGATAGATACCCCTAGCGAACAGAGTAGACTCAGACCAGGGTATAAGCTGTTAGCGTATAAATCTGTATAGATCTTATTCTATAGTTACTGCCAAGACCAAGTATACATGTACAATCATAAGAAAGTTCGTTATTAATATTTATGATGGGTCTATCTCTTACACGATACAGTAAAACCCCTCTAAACCGGAGGTCTAGTAGAGGGAAATTACGGACTTTTAGGCAGGAAGACTCGTAGAGGGGGTTTTAATACTTTTAGGCAGGTGGCCGCTTACTGCAGGGTGAAAGTCATGCAGAAATCTTTTCTAGGAGCTTTCTGCATGACGTTCCCCCTGCATTAAGCTGCCACCTGCCTCCAAGATCGATATTTAAACCGGAAGTCTAGTAGAGGGGTATGGGGTAATTTTAGTCAGGTGGCTGCTTAATGCACGACTTACCCTGCATTTAGCTTCACCTATCTCCAAGACCGATGATAATACTAAATTTAACGCGCGGTTTAGAGGTGGTTTACTGTATTATTATATGAGTTTTAAAAACTACACAGTTCCCTCATAGGCTATGTTTAAACTAAAACTCTGAATAAATCTGCTGAGAAGGAGAATTTACTAAAACAAAGGTCATTTTTAGAATTGTATAGATTTTAATTTTATTTTGTGTCCTGTAGACCAAACGCTCTGTTTATCATATTGTTTTTCAGAAAGTGACCTTTACAGAGGCGTCAAACGGGGTAAATAAGAGAATTGGTCAATAATGAGTGAATAGGTTATTGCTAATCTGATATGCTCATTTCATTTCCTGTAACATCTGGTACCTGGAGTATAGTTGCATTCGATGTAAATACAAACGCAGCGATGTGCCGTCTATAATCTGCATTTATTTGACTATTAAATAGTCAAATACAGCTCATCATCTGCTTCATGTGTCTTCTCTGGGTCAACACTGTTTGTTAAAGTTATCATATATTTGGCTAGGGCGGTGAAAGAGTATTTTTAAAGACAGATACTACATTTATATTCTTTACAAAACCTTCAATAATATGACAGAGATAATAGTTCTTTTGTAAACATGACCTGGTTAAGGAGTAAATCAATAACAGGATTAGCAAGGTTGATGTTGCACGATGTTTTTGAGGAATTCAGATCCAGATATGTACATGTATACAGTATAACCTGTCATAAGCGCTCATTTATTTATTAAACACAGGAGTCTTAAAACAGGAAGTTGTCTAATGCGGCGCAAAAGTAATGTAAAAAGCAGCTCCTGTATGAGCTTTTTGCATTACTATTGACTTGCATTTAGCTACCACCTACCTTACAGACGCACAACTAGACTTCTTTTTGATGGCCGCAAACAACAGATTCTAGTGTATTGAGATGTTTTATCACATCCCTACAGCTGTTCATTCTATTATTTCTCGCGTTCATAATTATCTCGGTCTATAGCAGCCAGGTCCGGATGAAATTTAATGCTAATCGATTTCCAGATTCAAATACCATGGTCGGGTTCAAGTGAAATCCCTAGGTGAGTGAATCTTGTTATGATATATAGTTAAATATATTCTGCATCTTGCATGAAGAAGAAGTCTAATGTTTGCCGTCATACAATTACAATTAACTATTGCTGTGCGGGACACGAGCCACTAATGCCCTTTGCAAACAGTGTAGACCCAGATGAGAGGGATCCTAAGGAACCCTCTCATCAGGGTCTGCACTGTTTGTCAAGTGTAAGCTTTCAACTTTCAGCCGTATAATAAGAAATGATATTAAACTACAGAAAGTCACGTATGAATCATCCAAACTAAAGTAGAACTGGTTTCATGTTACATTTTAGCATGTATTTGTGTTAAAACTTATTTATTTTATTCATCAACTATAGTTATGATAGTTGTACTAAGCGCTCATTTTCTCATTTATTATTCCCGTGCGGGAGTTGTAGCTGATGTTCCCACGCAACACTTAATTGAGCTTCGTAGTTTGTCTGTTTAAAGCGATATTGCATGCTAAATATTTAGCCCTGCATTTCAATTCTCACCGACCCAACCGTTTCCCTGTTCAACATTCATGGAAAAAATAATGACGGTCACACTGTGGATACTTAGTAATAGCTCAATTTTTTTCTGGTAACTTCTCAAAGGAATTTGTTTGCTTGGACAAAATTGTACAAGCAGAGCTATAGCATGTTATAAACAAACAGAACAGACCGTGATCAGACGACTCCTACGGGAGCCGTCTGATCTGGGTCTACTTTGGTTGCAAATGCCAAAGAGTATTTATATGAGGGAAAGGGTTAAATAACAAAGTGTTTCACATTGTATACATTATTGCACTGTCATTTCGTCAATCATCTTGCTAATTTATTTACAGAGCCACAGATAATTGTCTATTACTAAAACCGTAGTTTTGAACCCCGGACACCTGGGTGGCCAGCTCAACCATTAAGCCCAGCAAACCACCACAGGTCAAACTTAATGCAGAGATATTCTATAATAGAAGCTGTCTGCTTTATTGGGCACTGCATTTTAAGACTCCTATATTTCAATAATGAATGGTCGCTTAGGACATGTTCTACTGTACACTATTGTAAAACTCGAGTGTACTTCTTTGTCGCTAACAATGTTATAGAAAACATGCCAGCAACTCTAACTATTACTAGTCTTTAAACCATTCCCTCATAGGCTATATTAGACCCGACCTATTTGAATAAATCTATTGAAACGAGCATTTACTACAGAAAAGGCCAATTTTAGAACTGTGTAGTTTTAAAACCATTGTGATAAATAGAACATTTGCTCATATTGAACAAATCCTCAATTTATCACATTGGTTTCACAAAGTGACTTTTACAGAGGCGTCAAAAGTCGTCAATATGAGGGAATGGGTTAAGACAGGTAACAGCTAAATGGAGGATGAAAGTAATGCAGATAATCTAGATATCTGAATGACTTTATCCCTGCATGAAGCAACAATGTGCCTAAAAATCTAATTTCTTCTTTACTAAAACAGCGAGTTGACGAAGTTTAACTCTATATTGAATATATTGTGCTGCAAATGTATGGGATGACTCCAATCTTTTTAAGATGTGTTTCAACATTAATGTAACATAATAATGTGACAACGGCACATCTTGTATATAAACTAACCTAATTAGTGATTACACTTGCTTTATGTAGCATGTGGTTAATATTTACTATTTTTGAATATTTGCTATTTACAGGGAGTTTATAGTTTCCGTATATATAGACTATGAAGCAGCTATTAATGTTAAAAATGACACCATAGAAGCACTGAGCAGAGAGATATATGACAATTTAATTGCTCGCACCGTACAAATTTGTTCTTTGAACCCTTTACTCCATCATTTGCAAACAAAGTAGACCTAGACCAGACGGTTATGGTATGAACCGCTTGATAAGGGTTTCTCATGTTTGCTTATGCGATGATATAGATAAGAATACAGATTCTGCAATGACCAAATTTCCTGACAGTGGGTGACAAGTACTTTCTGTTTCGGCCTCCCCCAAAAAACTATTTTTTTACAACTTTGCGTTCAGACAAAGGGGTATGTCCAGTTCCATTCATAAGAGGTTTTGAACAACATCTGAGTCATAAGTAATTTTTCTATCCTTTCTGTGTGGCTTAGATACTTTGAATGAGTGGCTATCTAGAATCTACAGGTCGATTTACAATGCAATGTTTTCCTGCCAAAGTTAAGATTAAAAAAATACTCCATTGAATAATCTACTGGTAGCGACTTTCAAAATAGATATTTCCACAAATTGCAAATTATCCGCAATCTGATCTTGTAAATAAAGCATAACATCATGAATATTCATAGAGGCCATTTTCACACAAGAGCAATGGTTTTAAAATTCAAACCCCAGAAAATGATTCGGTCAACAAAGCTAACCAAAATTCGACTTCCGTCTGCTTAGGGTCCATTCTGTTTGCCAACATAAATATGTCTAATATGCTGCTTCAGCTTAAATTCATGGATCTGTTTACATTTGTAATAAACAAATATTATACTACATTCAGACAAATAAACTTATAAGCTTAATTAAGCCGGTGCTTGGGAGCGTGAGCAGTGTTGCACTTTCAATTACTGCTCATGAACAGACTCAATAAAACCTGGATCTGCAATTTTCTCCTTTTGTGTTGCAATTTTTGCTTTCGGGGGATCACCTCTCTTCAGAATTTATAAAACTATATTTGAAGATAATACTGATCCTGTTGTTTATATTTCGTCTACATATTGTTTCTTACTACATTATATCCATATTTCATACTGTTGAAGTTTATTATTTCTGGTTATATTATCACGTTATCATTAACAACAATTACTAAATATTCACTACTATAACAATTTCGTTTGTCTAAATTCTTTAAATAATCCCAATTTATTACAATTTTCGCTCTGAAATCACCATCAGTATTTTTAGTATTATGGGAACTTCCCTGTAACATCTATTTTAAGAACAGAACTTTCGACAGTCTTCCAAGCTAAATATTTCCGTAAATAATGACTTTCTGTATTATATGGCATTTTAACTGAACTCACAAATTTATAGAAAATGTATGTATAATAGAATGCCTTACAGTTGACGTGGTTAGGTTAATATGGATCGATTGCGTTGATTTCAACCGCTAATTATCATAAAGCATGGTGTTTTGAAATAACTACTACGTCGTAAGAATGACCCCAGGATTTTCATCACGTTAGCAGACTGTATATCTGGATTTACATCTAGTTTGGTCATGTGTAGAGGCGTTATATATAATATGGCTGTTGCCAGTCTAAGTATTAACTAATGAAAATACAGTTTACTACTAAATACTAGAGGGTCATATGCAAATTACAATGCAACATAGTTTCTGATTGGTGGAAAACTAGAACAAGAATGTCACTGACGGGACTCGAACGCGTCACCTGCGACTCATTAGTAAAAACTTACGATTACTTGCATTGACCTGACCGACTGAGTCGGGCTGGAACCATCTGTGAGAGTAAAAATATCATCATAAAATGTAAGTAAAAACCTGTCATCCCTATTTCGAGGACTGGTTCAATATTGTAAGTATGGTCACGCCTCAAATCTTTTTGTTTATATACCGATAAAGAACATAATTTTATGGGCTATTGTTGATATTGCATTATGTTGCCATACATGTTTCTGCTAAAAATAGAAAAAAAGAACGGTTAGACAATTACTTAAGTAAGAACATTCATATTCAATCAAACATGGTAGCGTTGTTGTTTTTCTGACCTTTCAAAATTTGAATATTCCTGAAAGGATATATTAAGCTTCGGTAAATCTGTGTTTTAAACGGTTTTCACGAGATTCACAATAAATATACATGTACCCGAATAATCCAAGTAGGAAAGCTGTTATTAGCGGAAACAATCGATATCAACCTAAGCTATATATGGCGTATTCAGTCAGCGTATAATTATACTGACACGAAAAAGAAACTGTGCAGTTGGTTAAATGGCATTATTTTATACTTCTAGTATCTGAATATATGCATATTTGGTACCACAATGTGCGAAAATGTATTGACTTTGCGATGGTTTACTTTTACTTTAGATGTGATAATTGTCCGAAAAGTATTTAACGTCTGAACAACGCAGGGTTGAAAAGTGAAAGTTGCAGATTTGTAATTTCCCGTATCTGCCTTTTGATTTTGAATATTTGTAACGATTCGCGACAATTAATCAGTATTATGGCATCCTCGTCTACGGATCATTGCTAATATTCTTGACCGCATGGAACTGACGTAACGTCTAATGACAACGTCAGGAATGGCGTTCCATTCATGAACTAAGGCTGCAGACAAGTCATTGATATTGTTGATGACATAATTTTTTATTGCCCTCCGACCAAGTAAATCCTATATATGCTCTATGGGATTCATGTCTGGAGAGCAAGCCGGCCAAGATAAGACGTTAACGTTGTTTGCAGCCAGGTAGTTCATGGTGAGTCTTGCAGTGTGTGGCCTTGCGTTGTCATGCATTAAACAACCAGGATTCTGGTGTAGGAAAGGAACAGCGACTGGGTGTAAAACCTGGTTAACAGAACTAACATAACCTTGGGCATCTAAGTTACCACTAACAAAAACCAGGTTTGTTTTCCTTCTCCCATTATACCACCCCATACTATTACATTACCCCCCTCCAAAGCGATCTCGCTCCAGCATACAGTTCTGTGCAAAACGTTCACCTTTACGTCTGAATACCCGGACTCTACCGTCAGCAGTGCTTAGGTTGAATTTTGACTCATCACTAAAGAGCACACTGGACCACATTGCATGGTTAGAGCACGATGTCTCCTAGCCCTCAATGTGTTAGCGTTGGCCCGCAATCGGTTTAAAACCGTATCCCTAGATATGCCAAGCTGTCTGGCTGTGCTTGTAGCCGTTTTGAATCGTTGGCGTATGTGCGTCAACGTCAAATGTCGATCCTGACGTGCCGTCGTCACCCTCGGCCTACCGGATCGACGATTATCTCTAACGCTGCCATTCTGCTGGTAACGTTGTCGGAGACTTTGAATTGTATTTCGATGGCAGTTGAACTGTCTAGCGACGCCAGAAACGCTGACGACAGCTGCGAGTTGCATAAGAGCTTGAATTCGTTCGTTTTCTAGAAGCCGTGGCATCTTGCTTACGAGTGAAATTCAAAAGTGAACTGTGATTTATGATTGCACAACGAGTAGAGATATCGGTCAGGGTCATAGGCTGCACGGGTAGCACGAGCGAAAAGTTGCATAATCGTCTGCGGTCAATTTGTAGGCCGTCTATGTACTTAAAATATCCATAAATGAGTGCAAAATGTGGAGGTTTATTTTCTGCACCCATGATGATAAAATTGTAATTATAAACTTTATAGCAGAAAAGGTATCTCAAATATAAAAGTGCACAGTTTCTTTTTCGTGTCAGTATATTTAAATTTTGACAGGTTTAAACCCACAACAATATACAGATAGCGTACATGGGGGAAAACTTACCTTCTGAGCCTTCGAGATCATGAATTTCAGTACTCCTTGTTCTGAAAATTGAATACCGCTTAAGCCGGTGCTAGGGGGCGTGAGCAGTGTTGCACTTTCATTTACTGTTCATGAACAGACTCAATAAAATCGAATCTGCAATTTTCTCTTTTTGTGTTGCATTTTTTGCTCTCGGGGGATCACCTCCTTTCAGAATTTATAATCTTCACAACAGCAGGTGTTAAGTGCTTGTGTGGCGGCCGTAAAACGTCGCCCCGTACTTCATTATCAGTGTTGTTATACCTTCTGATCCCTCGAGATCATGAATTTCAGTACTTCTTGTTCTGAAAATTGAATACCGCTTAAGCCGGTGCTAGGGGGCGTGAGCAGTGTTGCACTTTCATTTACTGTTCATGAACAGACTCAATAAAACCGAGTCTGCAATTTTCTGTTTTTGTGTTGCAACTTTTGCTCTCAGGGGATCACCTCCTTTCAGAATTTGTTATTGTTGTATTGCCGTGCCTCTTGTTTTTGCTTTTGTTTAACAATATAATTCCGATAGAAATTCAACGTGTTAGTATATTCTAGATATTATTGGCATTGATTTAACGAGTATTCATGTAAGATATAATGACATCATCCATGCAAATTAGATTAATTATTATTGTTATTATGGCACGTAGCTTAATGTAGCTTATGAGAAATATTGACATAGTGTCAAACAACACGAATATTGATGAACTGGTACAGTTAATCGGTGACTTGTCTTAAACAAAATAATACAAGGTAGGCCACGCTTGCAACAACTATATGAGTTTATTACAAAGTGCCAAGGTGAGCTATTGGGATTGTCCTGTGTCCTGTGTCCGTTGCCGTGCGTCGTGCGGTTGTGCGTCGTGCGTCGTGCGTCGTGCGGGCGTCAACAATTTACTTACGCATCTTCTTCTCTAAAACCACAAAACCTAGAGTTTTGATATTTGGTATGTAGCATTATCTAATGGTCCTCTACAAAAAGTTTTCAAATTATACCCCCTCCACGAACCAAAAGTGGCTCCGCCGTGGCGGCTTATCAGTTTTTTTTATAGGAAAGTCTTTAAAAAATATTTCTTCTCTGAAACTTTAAGGCATTGACCTTGGCTATTTGTTATGTAGCATTATCCAATGGTCCTCTACAAAGATTGTTAAAATTATAACCCTGGGGCTTAACATGTTTTCATTGAAAAATGTTTAAAAAGATTCCCGTTAGAAAACACATGATCCAGAGTTTAGATATTTGGTGTATAGATTTACTTAGTATACCTTTATAAAGTTTGTTAATATCATAATTCTGAGGTTAAAATTGGCTCTACCCTGTGCTTTATACTTTCACATCAGTGTTGTTTTAGCTTTCTGTATCAGTTACATATGCTTTAGATCAGAATCCAAATTGTGTGCTAATTTAAGTCAAGTCATGCTTAGCAGTGATAGAGTCAACACTGATTTCTGTCACCAAAAACTAACATTGTCGATATATCACTATAACTCTGTAATATATGAGCGATATAGTGGGCCAACGACCCTCTTTTTCATTGGAAATTCTTTAAAAATCTTCTTCTCCGAAACTGTTAGGCTTAGGCCTTTGAATTTTATTATGTAGCATCCTGTAATGGTTCTTTTCCAAGATTTCAAATTATGACACCTTGGCAAAAAATGGCCCGGTCCCAGATTACATGAATTCATTGTATACATAAATCTGTTATAACCAGGTCAGCGATTAAGGGCCATCATGACCCTCTTGTTATATTTTTATTTTCAGTGGCTAACGTTTTGAAGACAGTTGAGCGCTGAAGACAGTTACTTAGAACTAACCAATTACCGACTGTTGTCTATCAACATTTTGGGCTTGTGTACCGTACCGTTGTACTGCAGACTACGAATTTTAATAATGTCTAGGGTGTTTGTTGTGTCCTATTTACACTATTCAAAACGACAGGACGTGCACTAAAACATTACGGAGCTGATATTTGTAACCATGCGTCTTTGTCAATATCGAATGAAGATGACGTTGATTCGTCCATGGATTTGTTTAATTGCACTAGTCGTGTGTGTGGTATTATTTCAAGTGTCATATTACATGAAAACGTATTTCGTGCATGTACCACCTGTGTCTCATAGGCGTGTGTCAAACTATAATCCTGGTTTAATTAGAGATGAGAAAATTGTTACGATGTCGACCATGATAGATCGTATAATATCAAGTGAAGCCATATTAGAAGACCAGTCTCCAACTATACCCAGAAATTACTCCTGTAGTGGCTTGCCAACCTTCCATGGCGTTGAAGATTTGCTTTGTCAGGCAAGTACATTTCCAGCTAGAATTAAAATGAATAGCATGATGATCAATAGCTCCGAAAGTGAAACATTTATAAATGTTCTAGTCTAAAGGTATACAATTTACATGTGTACACGTTTCAACTTTAACCCATTCCCTCATTGGCTATTTTTAATCCTACCTCTTTGCATTATTCTACCGAAAAGGAGCATTTACTAGGGAAAAGGAAATGTTAAGAATTGAGTAGTGTTGAAACCATTGTGATAAATACTCTATTTACCTCAATGGTTTAAGAAAGTGTGGCTTTTACAGAGGCGCCAATAAATGTAAAACCGAACACATATACTGAAATGTTCAGTTTGATTGTGTTAAAAGCAAATTAATTGCTATATGAGTCAACCAATTCTGAGTTATTGACAGCAAGCGAATTCAATACACGCCAATAACCCGTGTATGCAGTTTACACGACGAATGATCTTAACATTAAAATAAAATCAAAACTCCCTTAATGATAACTTGAGGTGTTCCTCTTGCCAATCACAATATTCACATCATAAGCTTACATCTGTACGCGCTAGTATATATGTAATAGTAGACCAACTTTGATATATATATATATATATATATATATAGTTGAATAGCAACAGATCACTTAATTCTTGACGAATGCACTATTTGCGCAGTAGGATATATTACACTAAGCGTTAGCATCGGTGGAGAGGTGGTCTAGTGGTAACACGCTTGACTGTCAATCCGGAGGTCCGGGGTTCAAATCCCGGTCCGCTCGGAAAATTTCAGAGATGCTTTTCTGTGTCTCCCACCCACACGGAGTCTGAGAAAAACTGTCTGTGAAGCTTGAAGTGCCCGAAAAGTAGTCAAAAGCCCATATTGACGTGTGACACGGCTTGTCACAATGAGTCCGAAAGTGCATGGCCCGATTGGAAAAGAGCTGTGTATGTGCGATAAAGTGCAGAGTAGATTCCACCAGCATATGAAGAGGCAGTCTATCCGAACATGAGTGTGAAAGCACTCGGAGAACCATGACTAGGATTGACAACTCGAAGAGAAAACCGTGGAGACGAAATCACGAGTAACCATATACAGCGCTGAGTACGAGGAGGCAAATACAAGTATGACGCATAGCGGTGAGCCAGCAGAGGTGACTGTGGGCGACGGGCGAAACTCGGGCATGAATACGCCGCAGACAGGAAAAAAAGCGTTAGCATCGGTTGTATTGTCCTAAACTGTCGTGAACTGTGTTAGAAACACTTAAACATTCACTAATGTATTATTTGCACAGAAGGACGTCATTGTAATAATATTGGCGTTTTTGTATATTTGTGAATCCTATTAAGGGCACTTTACAATTGACTAATGTATTACATGTATTTGGACAATAGGATATATATTAGCGATTACTATATTGGCTTCAAGTTTACTCATTACACTGCTCATTTATGTGGTGCGATTTCACGAAATTATGGAATCAGGTTTGACGTCAAGTATTTCAACAACTTATATGACACGCGTTGGGACATGTTTCCGTAACTCCATCCCTGTACATACGTATGGCATTGTTCATCAGTTTTGAATGCAAAAATTAATAAAACAAGAACGATAACTCCCCTAAAGAGTCATGTAGTGCCCTCTTAGCCATCAATCTCTGTCATAACATGGACTTAACTATCTTCAATGACATTGTATACTTTTCGTCATTGCTGATATTGCGTCTCTGTGCAGTTTGTGTACTTTATTTGAATGGTCAAACTGCTTCCTGTAGCAACTGTCAGAATACCACAAGGCCAGCTCAGAATCTGACTAATCAGGCGCTTGAGAATGATCCCAGAGTCAATCAAAATGTAGAATATAACCGCGGGGCAATCAGATACCTGGTTAGGTACTAAAATAGTATCAATGTGAAAATGCGAAATTCTAGTAGAAAACTATCATTCAAAAATTTGATGTATGGCTATGTTCCAGACACTAAACTGTTTTCCTTTCGCCTATCTCTATAACTGTCATGTCTACTGTGTCATAACTTGTAATAAGAACTGTAATAAGAAACCAAAATCGAAAGTCATAATCTGTTGATGTTTACATAAGCAAACTATAAAAGTGGTATTCATTATTTAAAAACGCCAGTTCAAAAGTCCCACATTGGGTGTTTTATGTCTTAAGCTCAGCAGTTATAGTGCATATTGCACTAACGAACTTTATTCTTTAATTCAATGAAACTATTTAAAACCAGCATTACCTGCAATCTAATCAACTCGTTTATTACATACTATATATACCAGAACATGTTCCACCGCTTAAATTTCAAAATATATTATTTCATTTTAGCAACCACCGCCATTCAATAAAACATACAAAAACCCGTGTTGGTATAATAATGGACAATTCATGTGCTTACCGTATTTCCATGTTATTGGCGTGTCAAAGTGTGGTACAACAGACTTGTTTGCCCGTATACTCAATCATCCAAGTATTCTCCATAATGACGGATATGTGCAGAAAGAAATATTCTGGTGGTGCTGTAAGAGATATGGTAAAACGTTTTTATTACTTGTTTCAATAAACTGTAATTAAACATGTTGATAAGAACAGTAACACTACGTAATATGTATTATTACAACTCTTGAAGTTTGGAAACATTCATCAATTTGATATTTATGTAAAACTGACACCATTTGAATGCATTTAACCACGTTTGGTATAACAAATACATGCTGTCAATATTTCTGAAAAACGTTTTACTAATATATTACACACATATGAGTCAAACCATAATAACCACATACATTTAGTAGAGCGATACATATTCACATGTAGCAAAACCCTTCTACACCGGAATTCTAGAAGAGAACAATTTAGATACTTTTAGGCAGGTTGAGGCTTAATGCAGGATGGAAGTCATGCAGAAAGCTCATAGAGGAACTGTCTGCATGACTTTCACCCTGCATTAAGCTGTCACCTGTCTTTAAGATCGATATTAAAGTCCGTTTTAGAGACGTTTTACTGTACTTTTGTTAAACGACTAGCGGCACATTTAGTGCATGCTTCTTTGTTTTATTTCCCCAGGGCATTACCTCGAGCGGTCCCACGCAATTGAAGGCTTTTCTCGATACTGGAAGTACTTTTCCAGCGCATCCAAATCAATAAAGAAATTACCGTCGAATGATTTCATTACAGGTAAGTAGTCGATCCCTTGCAGTATACATCAGGGGCGTAGCTAGCAATACGCACGTGCGAAACATCAATATGAAAGGTGAAAACATTAGCAAATGGAACGAAAATCGAAGACTAACGGAGTAGACTTGTCAGAAAATGTTTGCCGGAGCAAAAACATCATTTCTGGCATGTAACGCTGACAAAGCTTTCTTTTCCGACGAGCCAATGAAATATTACACACATTGGACTTTCTCAGAATCATTTACTTTTCTACTTGATAACATATTTGTACGTTATGGGAATGCGATATACCGTCAAGTGATTGGTATTCATATGGCTAAGAATTGTGCACCACTGGTCGCAGGTTTGATTTTGCACTGCTGAGAGATATTTCATGTTTGTTTGAACCCGCAATCACAAGCAAGTGTAATAAAAGCCTTCAATGAAACTTCTCGATATTTGGATGATATTTTCAACTTTGATAACCCTTTCTTTGGTGTTATTATTCCTACCATTTACCCAAAATAACTCAAATGGAATGAAGATAACCCTGCCGACACTTATGCAGCTTTTCTTGATCAGGACCTTAAAATTGACAATGGGGTGATTAAATTTATGACAAAAGAGACGATTTTGATTTTAATACTGTAAGTTACATTCATCTTGACGGAGATGTTCCCCGTGCCCAATCAGCTAGAGCTTGTTCTTCTGTTGACGATTTTGATAGTCGAAATCTCATTGTATCTGAAAAGTTGCTGAAGCAAGGATATAGATATCATAAAATAAGAAAAACATTCTCTAAATTTTACCATCGAAGTCTCTTACTTATCTTAAGGCGCACCTGCGACACGGTATTTCACATCCTGAATTTTATGGTGATGTGATTTTCGAACGAATTTTATCACTTTGTTCATCAAATATGTTAACAGAATCATTAAAAAAGGATATGATTCTATAGTACTACCACATACTGCATGTCTAGTTGTCAACCCTTTTACAATTGGAAATGCTAAGTACTCTATGAAGACGACATCTTAAATCTGGAAACGGTAGGACTAAGTCGGATCGTGTATTTGTCGTTCCCTTCTTACCTTTCTACAGTTACTCTGTTTGCAGCTCTATCATTGAGTACACTAGTGATAGGTGGATCCAGTTTGTTTCACTTAAATATACTTTCCTGTTACATTCAATTGACAATTGTATTTGCCATCGCGATGGTTGTAGATTAGTCGGAGAGAGGATACATTTATTTACACGGTTTGTCTTTCAGGGTAGGGATGGAATAAGTTTGAGGTTGGGCGCCCTTAAACCGGTTTAAACCCCTCGTGACGTTTGTCACTGACCGTTCAATGGCAGTACTTCCATCGTCCCCTTATTGTTTATTTGTTATGTCTTTGTGTGTCTCTATATGTCTTTTGATATGTATGTACATTCACTGTTTTGTCGTGGTGCTGTTCGGATGGCTGTGTGTTTAGTATGTGGTGGTTCCTGCATTACCCATACGTGTACTTTTGCCATGTAAATGTTATACATTTCTTCATATTGACGCCTTTTGCCAGCTCAGTAAAAGTCACCTTTTGAAACCATTGTGATTAACAGAGCTTTTGATCCAATTGGAGCAAATTTTAATGCTCTATTTGTGACAAAGGTTTCACAGCTACACAATTCTAGATTTTCCGGGGGAATATACCATCGGCATCTAATGTTTGAAGTCTTAACATATTTCGGGTACTGCAATGAAAGTGAAAGTCCCTACAAACCGAATATTAGCAATAACATCATAACATCAATAAGTTGGTATTTGTTATGTTCAATCATTGTTTTGAATTTGAAGTTACAGTTGATCTTCGAAATTTCGAACATCATGGAACCAAAGAAAAATTACTTCGAGATAAAGAAGCTCGATTCACCCGGTTTCCAGTCCGGAAAATGTCCGAGATTTACAGCTTAATGCAGGTCTATAGTAATGCTCAAAACGTTTATATTTACCTTAAACATGCATTTTGCTGTCACGTGTGTTTCTAGATATGCGTAGCGATATATTTTAGAACAATTATATATTGTAAATTTTGGAAAACGCGGCCATTTACTCGAGTTATCCGAGTTCTAGCTATCGAAGTTCAAATGTTTATGGAAAATACCCATGTGATACTAAAACTGTGTCATTGACACTTATAATTTTTGTTCTACAAATAATATCAAACTATTATCGGCCTTTTTTGAAAAGTTAACGAAACTAAAGGGCAGCCTGAATAAATACTAATACATTACCGAATGGCATCGGGTCTTTGATATCAAACACATGAAAGTTGTCTTCTTCGGTGTTTATTCGGTTGGTTTTCTTGCGATATACTTCATTTCAGCATATAAACAAATAGTTTATGTAATATTATGCATTTTTAAAACATATTGCAAGTAGAGACTTTCGCTTTCAGAGTAAATTTGGATTAGTTTGGTTTCATGTGGCTGCGAAATTGAATGGATTATGCCAAAATGAAAATTGCAGATACTGTGATGATATATGATAAAAGATATGCCCAAACAGTACAGACACCGTGTAGCCCCGTACAAACCGGAGTGGATAAATTTTGCAAAACGGGCACTTCATTGACAAATGTGTCCCACAACCGCGGTACTATAGAAAACGCCAGTGGTATGATGATCTACGCGAATTCATGAAATACTGCACCAATAAACAAATATAATGAGAGCACATGTAAACGCTCAGTCAAGATGTTTGTCGAAGACACGTTGGCCTCTTATTATTTCAAACCTGAATTATCCCTTTACTCCATGACTATTCATAAAAGAAAACATGATATCATGAATATTAAATATTAATTTTTGAAATGGCATATTAACATATGGATTTTTTACTTAAGCAGAAGCTGTATATTCAGATGTGTATTATTCCATAAGCAAACAGAGCGGACCCGTATCAGACGGTTTCTATAGGAGCCGTCTGGTCTGGGTCTACTCTGTTTGCAAAGGCGTAGGAAGGCGTATTTATAGAGTAAATGGTTATTAGAAGGGATTGCCTCATCGGTGTTGAACTAGAGAGATTTTGAATGACATACAATGCAGACCCTGATCAGGGACTCCTCTAGGAACCCTCTGATCTGGGTCTACAATGCTTGCAAATGACTCTGCATGGGTGTTTCCGTGTTGAAAGGATTAACCCTTTACTCCATGAATATTCATATTAGAAAAATGACGTCATGAATATTAATTTATTATTTTTAATATGGCACACTATCACAATAATTTGTTACTGAAGCAGAAACACTAGAATCATATCTATTTTATTCCATAAACAGACAGGGCAGACCTTTGTCAGATGGCTCCTGTGTGGAGCCGTCTGATCTAGATCTCCTCTGTTTGCAAAGGCATAGACAGACGTAAAGAGCCTATGACATGTGACGGAAATGCTCAATCTACTAACACAGTCATCTATTTCACTTTAGAAAGATAACGGGTGTCAGATTGTAATTTTGGTATTTTATATTCTTAGTCTGTCATTTGCATTGTTACAATGCTATTAATGTTACCTATTCAGTCAATTGCATGTCTGCTTCTAGTGTTTCCATTTAAGGCAATCAGCGACATATATAGTATAGATTTATCGTTACGGTCTTATACGCTGCACATTTGAAATAAATCAACTAACAAGTTAATATTATATTGCTATGCAATACACGAGTCCCCTATCGGATTAAAAAAGTCCTCTGACCCACCCACCCATGGTGTAGTTGACCATGGCATATACATGATCAACCTGAATGGTATTTGTAAAACAGAAGAAAAACAATATGAAAAAGGGGAATAACTCTTGTGCTGCATGACACTTCGTCTCATCATGCCTGTTCCATATGTGAAGTTTCAAATCAATTGAACCATTAGATAAAGAGTTATTGTCCGGACAAGAAAGTATGAAAAAGGGGGATAACTATAAACAAAATTATGATAGAGTTGTGGCCCTTGTGAACGATACTCCCTCTCATCATGCTTTTTCAATGTGTGAAGTCATAATAAATTCAGCATATCCTTATAGGAAATATGGCCCGGGCACGAATCGTGACAGACGGGCGGACATACGGCCGGCCGGACGGACGGACAGACAAATAGACATACGGAATCGAGCAAAACTAAAGTCCCCCAACCGGTAACCGTTGGCGGACTAATAACTTCACAAACAGGCCTTTCGCTGTGATACACACGGTCGTCTAATAATGATATGTATGATTATCTATAGTCATCTATATTTTTCTATTATAAAGCATGACAAAGACTATGTATATTTCTTTATCGAAATCTCATTAGGTGACGGTACTCCACGGGATAGCTGGTGTATGACAGGCTGGGAAACAATCCCGCAGAACAGAGGATTGGAGGAGCCGACGGTTGTCACACCGCACTTGATGAAACATATAAACCCAAATGTAAAACTGGTGGTTATACTCCGGGATCCTGTTGAAAGGTTAACCTTGCACATTATCAGATTTGTTTTACAAAAAGCATGCATAGATATGTACAGGGATATCCGCCTTTACCTGTTCATGATTTATGTAAAACATAATGCCATCATGAATATTTATTAGCTGAATGTTTATAATGGTACATGAACACAGGCTTTTGTAACCTTGACAGAAACTGTAGAATCCCATCTATATTAGTTCATAAGCAAGTAGATCAGATCCTGATCAGACGGCTCCCACAATATACCTCTGATCTTGGTCTAATCTGTTTTCTAAAAGACATTTATATGAGGGAAATGCTTAATGAATAAAACCGATGCTGAAGGTGTGATATTCAAAATCATACAATGTTGTTACGATCAAAGTGTATTGACTAACACTCTGAAACGGTGAGAGGTAAGGCAATAAGTCACATGCACGAGACTTAACTTACTAATAGTCTTTATTTAAAATAAACTAATTAATTCCTATAGCAATGCATTGTCCATCACAACTGAATAGGACATAAACGCATTGAATTATAGTTAAATTACTGCCATTGTTACGCACACATTAAACCCGTTGTGCAATTGTGTTATAAGAAATAATTCCTGTCGACTTCTATTGAAATGTTTTGTAATATTATATGTAGGTCACTAGACTAATTGTTTCCGTTTTCCATATTCTTTCTACCTGATATACTTTCTACATTGCTTTTGTGATCATTAGACTGTATAGCGATTTCTGCTTCTTACGGAAGGGCAACAAGTCAGCATCAGGATTTGACAGAGCGGTCAGACAGTCCATTGCTGTTCTTTACAAATGTACCTTACAGTTCTCACTTCGGAGATGCCTGTATAACAGATCTATTCAACTCGGCGTAGCTGTACGTATAGTTTTAAAGTACAAATTGAGTAATCTTAAATTAGCTCTTGCTTTTGAAGCGTCACTGCAATCAATAATTCCCTATTTATTTAAGAACAAATCAATAATTCCCTATTTCTTTAAGAACAAATGTTCCGCTGATTACCTTAAGTCATTTATTAAACACTTTGATATGTGGACTGACTTCGTCAATAATTGTATGACTGGTATTTGTATTGATTAATACGCATTATCATGCTAGGTGTCATTTAAATTTACACATCGACTTCATTATACCTCGAAAATTATACCTCGAACTTCAAGGGACCATACGAATTGCTTTGAGACAACAAAAGTTCGAGTCATCCGATTTCTAATCTGAATAGTTTCTCAAATTCACAGCTTAATGCAGGTCTAAAGTAATGCTGAACGGTCATGTTGGAATTTTCAACATCACTTTCGACCTCCATTTACCTGCCAAGTGTGTTCCTAGGTATGCGTAATGACACACTTCAGAACGAGTATGCATTGTAAATTTTGGAAGGACCGAACTTTTACTTCGAGTTATCACGATGTTCGAGTTATCCGGGTTTAAGATATCGAGGTTCGACTGCATATATATCACATTCGAACTTAAGAATATAAAATCTCACCTCGAATACGTGAAAATTGTTATATAAGTGTTGTAAATAGTGATATAATAGATAGAAAGTATCAGTTTAAGGTAGGTTAGAATGGCTTATTTATATAACAAAGTTTTTGTGACATTGGCGAATGTGTTAAAGTACTGAAAATACGTTCAACTTCAGAACACATGCACACTCCAGAACACATGCACACTCCAGAACACATGCACACTCCAGAACACATGCACACTCCAGAACACATGCACACTCCAGAACACATGCACACTCGGTTTACACTGAGCTAATATCTTCTATATATAGTAACCTATCGAGTATTCGTACACTCAAATGTGAGATTATACTGTGTGAAGCTATATCCTTAAAGTGCCTGTAACCAATCAGTTTTGGCTGATAAAATACACTCATATACAGACGGGTCGTACGCAAATAAACAAGTCGGGCCATAACCACAAATATCGAACTCCCCATTTAGTTGTCCATGTTCTCTGTCATAAAATGTACAATAAATGTGTTACTGGAGTGTTTTTGAGACTGTCATTCGGAGTGATTCCCGATGTAGGGAGTTTATAGAGCATACAACGTACTTAGATACTTCATTGACAGTTAGCCATGCAAAAATGATGCTCTTTGTTTAGACATTAAGCATAACATTATCATTTAAAATGATAGTAAAAACGTTTCCACTGTGATAAGAATCGAAAAGAAGTAACGTCCTAGTTTATCATGCATTCATCAATACTTTACTACATTAATATTCTTGTAAGAAATAAAGACACCCTGGATATCAATTAGACGAGACCCTGATGATATATAGAGAATATTTGGTTCCTAGCTTTGAATGAGAAATGTTATCTGGCAAGGCGGATGGATATATCAGGTGAGCCGAAGGCGAACCTGATATATTCAGAAGCCGAGCCAGATAACATTTCTCATTCAAAGCTAGGAACCAAATATTCTATTTATCCTTGTCACGACAGCAAAATATAATTATTATTATTTTGTACCGAATGTACCACAAAATGCACCGCAACGTATATACCCGACTCTACTGGCTCTAGACTGTTGATGACGTCACTATAAAGGCGTTATTACGTCACTGGAATTCCAAAAAGTCACATTGCTTTAAAAATGCTCAAAACAAAACCGTTGCCCCGGTTGGTTATGTGAGAAAAAGAACCTGTCACTTGACGATATTTAGACGATTTATGATTCTTGATGTGGATTTATCTAAACACGGTAATTTCGCGACAAACAACTAGATCTAGTCTAGATCTAGATCTACTAGATCTAGTCTAGGCCTAAGAATATAAGTTTGGGAGAATGAAGTGAAAGAATTAGATCTATTTAGTTTAATGGGTATCGATTGAAATCAACAAATTCGCTTTGTTAAAC
Source organism: Azorinus chamasolen (assembly GCA_963576725.1). Lineage (NCBI taxonomy): Eukaryota > Metazoa > Mollusca > Bivalvia > Cardiida > Solecurtidae > Azorinus > Azorinus chamasolen. The sequence continues at coordinate 15,272,665 of OY755239.1, forward strand.
TTTTTTATTCAGTACTCGGTAGACGTAAATTTGTGTATTCACGAAATAAGCGTCTCGGTAAAAAAGTAGTTTCGGCTACAGGTCATGTGACCAACTGACATAATAACAAAAAGTTTATCAGGCACCTTGTTATCCGTCAGGAAAATAGGCACGTGACAGGATAAATCGGTTTTCTCTGTCTGCACCGGCGTAGAAAGGGGTATATTTGGAGTAAATGATTAATAATTACCACTATCATCTTAATCTTCACACACATATTTGTTCACCTATTTAACCGCTTACCTTATGAATACGTATACAAGACATAGTTTATGAAAATCAAATACCCACATAAAAAGTACCTAGTAGTTATAGTCTACTTTCAGTCCGAATGACCGCTCAGCCGACTGTACATTTACTCCCCTGGTCATTGAGTCATTGGCCTACACTATTGAACACTGCTAACATATATGGCGCAATCATGCAGCCGCAGTATCGGCGAGTGACCCTCACATGTACCCATTTTAACTCCTGGGTGGAGAGAATGTGTGGGTGGGAGACACGGAAAAGCGTCTCTGAAATTTCCGGGTGGGACCGGGATTTGAACCCCGGACCTCCGGACTGATAGTCAAGCGCGTTACCACTAGACCACCGCCACCTGCTGTAGATATCTGATATGGATCTACTATGATTGCAAAGGCGGAAAGAGACGTATATACACAATAAATAAAACGTATAGGGACGGTTGACTGTGTATAATGGTACACACATAGATATGACCTGAAGTTCGTCAGGATAACTGTTTGATTATTATTACCAAACTGCATGAAAATGACTATATTACTGTTTCATTGTAGACCAGGATATACATAGGCTTCTACTTCACGTTTATGAAAGACTGGCTTGATGTCTTTCCTAGAGACCAACTGCTGATTTTACGCACCGAAGATTATCACAGAGACATGTCTTCTTACATTAAAACAGTGTTTGAGTTTCTACAAGTGCGTGAGTATCTAGTTGATTTGACAGGATACTATGTTTTATAATATTCGAATCGATCATTCATGAAGTGTATGGAATGAATATTTAGGTCCAACAAAAACCGAAGGTAAAACAAATGTTTGACAACATGCTATAATAAACATACATTACCAAGTTAACCAAACACCTATAGAAGCAAGGTTGTCCTTCAGACATCGATATTGAACAATGTCAAAAAAATTGTATACAACACAACTAGTTAGTTTCTCTTCAGATCAGTATTACATAAATAGCAGACATAGTTTAGTAGGAAATCTGATTCTAAATCTGGATAATTGTTTTCAGTAGATATTGAATCAAGCCGTACTCTCTTTGTTACCCTTACATTTATGTTTGTCTTGTGCCCTTTTCTTGTACTTGTGCGTTTGTAACGTTGGACTCAACCGATTTATTTATTCATTATATGCAACTAATCAATATGTCGTTTTATGACGTCATATATTTTCTTATTCGTATACATGGAAGTTATTCTCATATAGTGCCGTGTGTGTTTCGATGATGAGCAGGAAAAGATCAGTTATGTGCAAGTTGTGTGCATGTGTATATGGGTGTGCCCACTTCATTTGGGCTTCGGGGGTTGCAGTGTCATGCTGGATCTTTCTGACCTACATTGTCGTTTTTCATAATATAGAGCATGCAGACATTGTGTAGTATAAACCTTTATGTGTGTGACACTATTCGCTAAAACGAAATGATTGTGTTCCAGGTAATCTCACAGCTACCCAACTGGATCAAATTGTCACCAAAAAGGTGAAAAATAGCACGAAAGGAAAGTCCAAAGCAGGTCCAATGCAAAACGATACAAGAGCCATACTCAGACGTCTCTACCAGCCTTTTAATGCCAAGCTTGCTGCTCTGCTCAGAGACTCAAGCTATCTTTGGCATAATTGAATTATTACATAATAGATGCGAAATAAATACCCCAGATCCAAATATTTAAATCATATTTGTGAAGGGAACCATGTATATAAGTCATTTACACAATCATAAAAATGTTTCTGAGGATGCCCTGTGATCAGGCAGAATCATTATTTTCAGTGATAAATGTTGATACACGTTTTGTTTAATTATTGTTCAGGTAGGGATGGACCAGTTGTAACTACAGTAGAATCCCTCTAATGCGACCACTTAATGAATAAGCATACATGTCTTTATAAACAGGTGGATGCTTTATGCAGGCCAAAAGTTATGCATAACTTTCGTCCTGCATTAAGCTACCACATGCCTCTGCCACTGTGAAATATGCCTTTTTTGCTGGTCGCATTAGAGGGGTTTTACTGTTTTCAGCAGATAAAGGGTTACAATTTGGTTTCAGATGATAATGACCTTGTTGTTGAAGTCCTAGTGTAATGTTTCAGTCTGTTCTATAAAACTCATTGCTATATTTGCTGATGCCACCGAAGTGGAAAATACTGAACACGTTCCCTCATACAGACGTGTTTTCACTCATTTGCAAACAGAGTGGACCCAGATCAGACGGCTCCTATAGGAGCCGTCTGATCAGGACCTACTCTGTTTGCTAATGGAATTCGACAGATCTGTTCCTTTACTTTCTTAAAAAGCTACAATGTTCCACCTTCCAGATTGCATGATCACTATTTTGTCCATGAATATTCAGTAGGTATTGAATTTGGAATAAAATAGAAAAGGGAAATGGTTAAGGTGGTAGGTATGCATAATACCTTTCATTTGACATATGTTTTAGTTTTGTTTATGAAATGTGGACACAGGAAATGTAATTTCAAGCAACAGATGGTGTAAGGTAAAACTGTTACATACTGGTCATTGGTGTTTAAGTGATTCCAGTATTCAGAATTTATTGATTTTAACTGAACCTGTGCGGTATGGCAAAATTGCAAGTAAACATGATTACTTTGTAAATTTGTACAACTAATTCTTTACATAGTGAACTAATTGTTTATAAAACAAAATTGACAAAATTGATTAAAACAATGTGAGAACGAAGTTGTTCTGTACTTGATCTAATTCATTGCTATATAAATGATATGAACAAAGTCATTCTAAATGTGAATTGATAGCAGCTGATATATAATTATGTCGCCAAAGTCGCATCTGTGGTTACACAAGCAAACGATTTGAATCGACCCGAGTGTACCTCATGCATATCTATATATTTCATATTCATTGCATTTTTTACACACTTAGGAACTTCTTGGAATCTGTTAAGTCTAACCGGCGGGCTTTATGAGATCGTATTCCTCTGGTCGTAGACAGAAAATACACATTCAAATCAATTCACATGACTGTATATCATTCTTTCCCCGTCTATTCGACCAAGCGGGGTTTTGAAAACTATTTTTTTGTGGACGACAGGCATTCAGCATTAAGCAATCATCTGCGTGCATAAATTACCGGCCCCGTCATGTGTCTATAACCACAGGGACCTGGACCGCTTCATGGGGGCCTATATGTACTATATAATAACAAGGGTTCCAACTAGCAGAACGGGTATCCGTGTACCACGAATACAAATATGACTGTAACTCTTACAATTTAAATGATAATTTCATAATTCTTTCGGCTTTCGTAACGTGTCAACAAGTATCAATCCAACAATGATTTTCTCAAACTTTCACGTGTTTTTGGTCATTGACAAACGTTCGTTCACCCCGGTTTCACTATATATTACATATTTGTAATCGTGATACACGGATATCCGTTCGGCTAGTTGGAACCTTTGTTATTATATAGTGCATATAGACCCCCATGAAGTGGTCCAGACCCCTGTGTCTATAACCTAGGGACTAGAAACTAAATACACACTCTCACATTTTATACACGCATCTAACAAAGGTGGTCGTATATTGGCGTGGCCCTGTTTTTCGTCCGTTCGTCCGTCAACATTTTGGTTTGTCCGCCGTTTTCGCGGAAAACTATTTGACGGATATTGATGAAACTTAACACAAATCTTTAATGCATCAATATCTAAGCTGAGTCTATTCTGAGGTTCATCTGAATTTTCGTTACGAAATAATGTAAATATATGCAAATATGAGGAAGGCTGTAACTGGTATTTACTTCAAAGTCTTTATATGGTATTGCCTTAATGTGGATTTTTACATATATTGCGAGTTTTTATATATGTCATTTCATTTTAAAGTTATTGCCCTTGAGCCGTGTGCGTTTGTTGTTTTGTACAATGGTCAACGTTTGGTTTGTCTGTTGTTTTCTGGAAAAACTATTAAAAAGATATTAATGATATTTTCATAAATGTTTTATGCAACAACATCTGAAGCTGAGTTGATTTTGAGGTTCATTCAGTTTGTCGTTACATAGTTGCACTGAACGAAAATCTGCAAATATGAGGATGGCCGTAACGTTTTTATTGAATAAGATATCCACTTCAACTATTTTTACATAATATCACCTTAATATGGAGATCAAGATCTGAAACACAAATTAGAAAATGTCAACACTTATAAGGCATATTAAATCAGAGAAGTTTTGCAAGTGGGCGTATCATGTATCGTACGCGGTACTCTTGTTCAAACTTTATTCGCGATTTATCTTGACGCTACAGTAATATATTTTATAAAACGAACCTCGCATTCCACTGTGATTGGATCAGGCTTTTACAAGTTTTTGTCAAATACCTTGAATCCTAATGAGACGCCGAGTTATTCGACGTCTTTCTTTTGGATCCGAGCTGTTTGCAAGTGTGGGCCATCTCGTAAATAGGGAAATAGTTGGTCAAATACCTGTAAACACTATGTGTGTATGTAAACAATCAATCGTGTAAACAAGTCATTTGTTTGTATTGCCCTAACTACGCCACTTGATATAAGGTAACTCTGTATTGTTTTTGTCTAAATTGAAATGGTCATTTCGCACGTTAAGTGATGCCCATTGGCATTCAGTCTATCTGCTACTGGGATTCAACATAACTAAGCAAAGGAGGTGTTTTCCTCTCGAACAAAGTACGTGCTTAACCATTAAACAAATAGCTTAACTGTCACAAGAATCGTACATAATATATTGATACAGCAGGCGGTCAATTAGAAACAAAGGCCTCTAATTACGATATGCTGTAGGTCACATACACAAATTGTCTTAACCCTTTCCCTGTTGTATATTCATGTAAGAAATAATGACGTCATGAATATTAACACGATTAGTTTTATAAAGGCATATGACTCAGACAGAAGCTGTACAATCAGATATATATTACACCATAAGCAAACAGAGCAGACCCTGACCAGACGGCTCGTATAGGTCTTCTCTATTTGCAGATGCATAAAATGCGCTTACATAAGGGAAAGGGTTACTAGTAACCATTAAACAAATAGCTTAACTGTCACAAGAATCGTAAACAATAATATTGATACAGCAGGCGATCAATTAGAAAGAAAGGCCTCTGAGTACTAGATGCTGTAGGTTACATACACACATCGTCTTAAAACACAGACACCAGCGTTTTTTCTAGGTCATGAAACACCTTAGCATGCTTACATATATATCACGACAAATTCGATCGTAACATGTGATGCTTTATAAATAAATTCATATCAAAACTCCTTCATTTTGGCCTTGATCAAAAGTGCAAGAGGGATGAAATCAGGCGGGGAACGCAAAGTGGTCTATATACACCGTGAAACCAATCCTCACAATTTCACCGTTTAGTAATTGTGCGATAACGAAACCATAGACTGCAATAACCCCGATTGATATTAAAAAAGCTGTTTTCTGAAATTAACCCTTACCCCGCCGTAAAGCAGATATTCCCATGGAATTTGGATCTGATGCAATTTCGAATACAGTGAAAACTCGATTAATCGAACACTGTTTCTAACACAGGCAGCAGCTTAATGCAGAATGAAAATCATGTAGAAAACTCTTCCAGGAACTTTCTGCATGGCCTTCACACTGCATTAAGCAGACACCTGCTTAACAAGACGTTAATTCTTCATTACTAAAATTTCGTAGTATCGAGTTTTTACTGTACTTCCGACTGGATCACGCTCGACGTCTCAACTATATCCAAGCTGTTTACAAACGCGACTCCAGTCTCGAATAGTACCCAACGGCCGTTGAAGAGATATACATATGCGTATTAGCTTTGTTTTATGCTTCATCTTTACTGGCATTTTCTAATATAATTGACCAAATATATGTAACAGATTCAATCTTATATTCAGTTGAACTCTTTCGCTGCCAATGCCGGATCTGTGATTACCTATGCAAACAGTTTGGGTCCAGATGAGATGCCGAGTAACTCGGCGTCTCATCAGAATCAAAACTGTTTGTTACTGTTACTATGTTTTTGAAACAGAAATGAAGAAAATCAAGAGATTGAAAATGTGTAGCAGACGACAAAGTTAGCAGACGACAGAGTTTGGCAGCGAAGGGGTTAAGGAGTGTCTCTGCAATAATTGTGTTTGTGGATTATGACCTTTTGAATATATGTGCAGCAAACAGTTATGGGCACCACTAAAGAAACCCCGTGGTTGTCCTTGTCCTGTTCAAAGCAAATTATGCAATAGCGCGTTATATCCAAAAACAAATGATCTTCCTTCTGTCAGTGGGTGAAACATATAACACAGCGAACACCGTCTTTAAGGAATTTAAGTTGAAATGTAGATTATTATTATATAAGATTCAAAGGTCACTATTCAAAGTTTTAAGTTATTGTTTTATACATCATCGATACACTTTACCTATTTAGAATGTGTATATACCGTGGTCGGTTTAAAAAAAAAAAGATTTGATTATTGTTCCTAATGTCAGTTTCTAATACAAAAATTGAACAAATAGAAGTCTGAAATTAAAAAAAAATGACACCAGAAACACTCGCATAATGTGTTCTACATACGAGAGAGTCAAAGCATAAATTGCTATCGTAGAAAGGAATCTACCAGAGGGAAATAACCAAAGCTCGATATCTTCTCTTCATAGTGTATGAGAGTCTTTATTCTCTAACTGCACCAACGATAGGCTTACGGTTACTCTCCGTCAGGGCTCGTAAAACCTTATCCCGTTATGAAAAGTAAATAATGACTGATCAGCGTTTGATCTGGTTGAAATGTGTCTAATTCGATCAAGCTGTTTGGAATATAATTGACCGAGTGTCTAACAGCTGGGATCCTGATGAGAACTCGAGTTACCTGGTGCCTCATCTGGGTCCAAACTGGGAATTTTAAGTCAGCTCGCGGATATGGGGATAAGGGTTAATCTCATATCTTCTGATATCTTCAGCATGGTATATATCTTAAGACAGACGTCAAGACTGCATCTTAATACACAGATAGCTTATTCAGACAACTGAAGATTATAAACATCGCCATGTGTTACTAGTTGACCTTGTCAATGCGCAGCAATAGTTGACTATAAAACTTGTCGTCTGCTTTGTTTTGTTAACATGCATTTCCTGCTAATTTAAACCACATTCAGAGTGTCAAACATTTCTGAAGCTTGTGGTGTTTACACGTGCAGCCAACTGATGATTAAGGTGAAATAAAAAACATATAATAATATATTAGAAACGATTGCATCTGAACTGAACCAAAGCATATTGACATTTTCCAAGTGCATGTAATATAGAAAATGAACTGTGTTTGGTGTGACACACGTGGCATTCATAGAGACTATTGTTTATATGACAAAACATGAACGACGAATGGCCAGAAGAGGTCGACGAAGGACAATAGCGCAGCATTGAACTGAATATCGCACATGTAAACAAGAATCATGTCGAGTGGTTTATTGTGAGCAAATAATCTTATAGTTTATTTCCAACTGCGACTGAATGAGGATATACAGTAAAACCTCTCTATAACGACCACTAAATAACATCAAGTAGTGTGTGTTAAATGCAGGCGGATGCTTAAAGCAATGTGAAAGTAAAACAGAACGCTCCTATAGGAGCGGTCTGTTTTACTTTCATTTTGCTTTAAGCAACCACCTGCCCAAAATACCAACTAATTAACACAATTTAGTGGTCGCATTAGCGGGGTTTTACTGTAATTAGGAAAAGGTATAAGTTGTTGAATTAGTTGAAGCGTTATACTAAAAGGAAAATGAAAGGCAGGGTTATGTTATTTGAGATATCTTGTGTACGCGAGGTTCAAAAAAGTAAACCTCAGCCAACGATTTCTCTGTGTTAAATTGCACGTACTTCAGTATCAAACAGTGTAAATGTATATTGATCGAATATTATCCTCTCTTTCGGGAGGCTCATGCACAGCTGCATTGTTACACTGAGACAGACACCTCACCATAACATTATTTAGACTTTATGGAGACACGTTGTTTTTCCGATATTTTATTTCGTATTCGATCGTACTCAACAATGCTGCGGGTGACGGAATATCCGAGAGGGCAGGCAATATTGATGCTTTGGCAAGGTAAACGGCACACAGAGGTCGCAATGCATTTCGGTATGCATATAAGCACTATAGAATTATTTGTCATACACCTGAGGCAAACTGGTCGTGCAAATAACATACCTAGATAAGGACGTTCGCGCGTTACGTCGGGACGTCGGAATAGATGAATTCAGCCTGCGCATTTGCGCAAACGATAACTGCCACAGAAAGTGCCTTTGAAATTTTAAGTAATCATAACCACCCTATCCATTCTTAAACAGTAAGCAATTGCGAGATGTTGGATTAGGGACACGATGTCCGTGCGTAGGTCCACTTCTCAGGACAGGTCGTTGTGAGCGGCGCATGGCTTGGGTAGCCACACATGCTCCCACAATATTCCTAATGAGACGGTGGATATTTTCTTTACCGATAAACCTCGGTTCTCCCTGTTTCGACCAGTTAACTTACCGGCAAGAGGAGTCAATAAATTAGTCTAGACTTACTATTCACGACGACACCGGGACAGTTCAATGACATTCACTCTCCTGATAGGTTTAGTGCCCATGATGTAATCTCAGGAACTCTGAAATGTTACATTGCTAACAAAACAAATCACTCAAGTTTCTACCTGGGTGACTACGACAGCATGCGGAAGGAAATAAAAGAGTTTTCTGAATTTAAATATTTAATGGTTACCGAAATAAAAGATATGTAAACAAAAAATAAACAAACATTGGACAATGGTAAAACTTTTCATCAGTGATTCTATAAGAGAAATATACCGTCAAAAATGTCGAGGTCACAGAAATCTCTACCATGGATCACATTAAAGCATTAGTGTGGAGAAGAAATAAAACACATGTGAACTTCTAGGCAACTGGAAGTGACAGACTTAAAAATAGATGGAAATTATCAATGACCCAAATAAAGACGTAACAGCAGCTCGTGATAATTATATAAATAACATGATCGGAGACGTAAGGGAAGATGCGAAACCATTATGGAAATACATAAGCGGTCAGAAAAATGACAGGCAAAGTATACCCACTCTTAATACTAAGGAGGGATCAAAAGCCGACGCAGATACAAAAAAAGCTCAAATTTTAAACAACCAATTTACAAGTGTATTCACAGGAATATTTTATAGTTCAGTACCATACCTGAAATCAATTACAAACAACATGGCTGAAATTACTGTTACACCGACGGAGTCAAAAAAGTCTGGACAGTGGTTGCGAACCTGATGAATGGAAAACCGTCAATATCTGCCCGCTCTTCAAGAACAATGACCGTTCCCTACCGAGCAACTTCTGATCAGTTTCGCTTACGTGCATCTGCTGCAAAATACTCGAACACATAGTCTGCTCCAACCGTATGCAACACTTCGAGAAAGACAACATGCATTTAGGAAGTACCACAGTTGTGAACCCCAGTTAGTAATAGTAACCGACGATTGGTCAAAACTGTAACATATATCTTTTCATTCTTGACTTTGAAAAAGCCTTTGATAATGTTCCATATGAACTACTTAAAGCCAAATTGCATACATATGGAATGTGTAAGCAAACTGTAAAATGGATAGATAGTTTCTTATCAAAACGGACACAGAATGTAATAGTTAATGGTTGCAAATCAGATGTAAAATGTACTAACAGGATTTCCACAAGGGAGGTACTTGGACCTATACTTTTCATAGTACATATAAACGATATAGCGGACTGTGTATCATCAGAAACCAGGCTTTTTGCCGACGACTGCGTTTGTTACCGTTCGATAAACATAATTGAGAACTGTAAAACATTAAAAGAAGATATAGATAATTTAGGGAAATGGGCACGCAACTGGGGAATGCGCTTTCACCCAGTGAAATGCAATATGATAACGCTCACTCGAAAAAGAGACATTACGCGAGTGCTGTCTGGAATCCTAATCAATAATATCTGCAAGATCATCTGGAAAGTGTTCAGAAAAGAGCAGCACGATTCATCACGTCTAACTACACAGGGTCGATTACTAGCTTTATGGACACACTTAAACTTGAAGCATTATAAGTCAGAATAAAACAGAATAAATTGATATTAATAACCAAGGGACTGAAAAACCAAGCCAAAATTCAATTAAACAGTTTTTAAGAACCCATTCGAACGACAATAATATGCATAGTAGACATTTCAAGCAACTATACTCAAGGACTGATATGCGGAAATTTAGTTTTATACCACACTATTAAAGCCTGGAATAGTCTAAATCCTACATTAATATTGAGCATCATAAAAGCTGAATATAATGCCGAGAAGTGCACTGACTTAATCAGGGGTGCTGTTTCCGAATTTTCGGCATGCATATGCGCGGTGTCAGAATGTCTTGAAGTCTTAAACAAACTTAAGATCAAAAGGTATATTGCATCCACTGTAAGCACGTACGATTTTTCTACTCTGTACACAACTCTTCCTCATATTTTAGTTACGGATAAGCTTACTAAATTAATCCAGAAAGTATTTGCCGGGGAAAAACATCATTCTTTGCATGTAATGCTGAAAAAGCTTTCTTTACTGACGAGCAAATGAAATATTACACCAATTGGACTTGCTCGGAAGTTTGCGAATCACTAACCTTTCTTTTGGATAACATATTTGTACGTTATGGGAAAGCTATATACCGTCAGGTAATTGGTATTCCTATGGGTACGAATTGTGCACCACTTTGTCGCAGATTTGTTTTTGTACTGCTATGAGAGAGATTTCATGTTGCGTTTGAATCCTCAATCACAAGAAGATGTTATAAAAGCCTTCAATGAAACTTGTCGATATTTGGATGATATTTTTAACTTATTAACTTAGATAACCCTTTCTTTGATGCTCTGATTCCTACAATTTATCCTAAAGAACTCAAATTGAATAAAGCTAACCCGTCCGACAATTATGCAGCGTTTCTTGATCTAGACCTTAAAATTGATAATGGAATGATTTCTTCTAAAATATATGACAAAAGAGATGATTTTGATTTTAATATTGTAAATTTTCCTCATCTTGACGGGGATGTTCCCCGTGCTTCATCTTACGGGGTTTATATATCTCAACTTATTCGTTTTGCTAGAGCTTGTTCATCTATTGACGATTTTAACAGTCGAAATCTCATTTTAACTGAAAAACTGCTTAAGCAAGGATATAGATACCATAAACTAAGAAAAACTTTATC